>JABTEF010000012.1:190145-560017 GCA_017311265.1 Pneumocystis canis | reverse complement strand
TATTACAATTCTTTTAAAAATTTAAATAATAAATTATCATATAAGTAATATTATGTATAAATATAATAATATTATAGAAAACCAATAATCCTAATAAAAACATGAATACGATGGTTAATGGTATTTTCGGTAAAGATATTGATTTTTCGGTGAGTATTATAATTCATCTATTAGTTTCTTTTGAAATATATTGTGTTGAATTAGACAATTGTCTCAATATAAAAATACTTCCTGACCTTAGAGTAGACGTTATTGTAAGGTAATTGTCTCCTTATTTATAAACATTGTTGAATTCCGTGTTATAGTTTTTGTATATCTCTTCATTTCTGTATATGTTGCTCTTGTCATCTATAGATTTTTTGTAAGGATTAAGATACAATTCTTAAACAAGTTTGCAGACATTGCGTTCTTTAGTATCATTGTTGTAGTATTTGTAATTATTTCTGCTTTTTTATTAGTTATCGCTATTAAATCTGAATTGCTTATTAAAACTGATTTTTCTATATAAAGTTTTGCCTTAAAATATAATTTATATATACCCATTTTATTCATGATTCTAGTTTAACAAAAGTTTTTATAATTTATATTTTTAGGTTAGTATAATGAATCAATATCAAAATTTTTGGATTTAGAAAATTAGTAATAAAAACAGAAAAATAAGAAATAATGAATATAATTTATTTTAAATTTGATTTTTTTTTAGAAATTTATTTAAACTCCATCATAAAACAATATCCTTTAAAACGTTGTAAAATAAAGGTTTAAAAATAAAACTCTTTTATGTAATTTTTTTATGTATTAAATTTATCTAATTGTTTATTTTTTAGAAGTTTTGATTTTATTTAGGGTTAGTCTGAATAATGTCTGTCTCCGATGTGTAAAACCCTAACCCTAATTAAATTCTATTTTTGATATTTATATTTAGAATTTGTGTTTCTACCAAGAATTTAGTTACATATTATTGATTAAAGTTTTATATAGGTTCATGAAGACAGAGAATAAAAAGAATTAAACAGGGGAGGAGTCGTGCCTTTAGCTTGAAATTGTTAGTATTAAAGTTTTAAGATTGAAATACAGTTTAAATTTAGTTTTTATGATTGGTATTGATGTTTTCTGATAATGTTTACAATGTTTCAAGCAAAATAATTGCAATAATTGCATCACCATGGATTGTTATATTAATTGCTTTGGTGTTTATATCCTCGTTATATCTGTATGTATTTTATAAATGTTTTTTTCCATTAATATTTTTAGATTTTATTATCGTCCAAGGCTTCATTTTCCATATCCATCATATCCATCGTCACCAATTATTTACTTTTCACCTCCTTGGAAAAGGATTAGGGATTTCAATTGCAATCCTATACAATATCTTTTAACTGCTGTTTCGAAAACTTCTCACTCGGGTATGATTTGGATTGATGTTGTTAAACCATATACATGCCTTTCAATTATTTTGTCATTTGAGTCTTATGCAGTAAATCAGTTTTTGTTAACTGATGAATCTGTATTATCTTGGGATGCTGCATTGCGTCAAAATTGGCAACATATATTTAAAGATTCTAAAAAAACAAATAAAATGGATAACTTCGGTCATTGTTCTCGTTTTTCTAAAGCAAGTAATTTGTGTTTAGCTCGTGCATTTTCTTTTTCTCGGACAAATATTGGAGGATATTATTATTCATGTATTGCATCAGAAGTACAAGTTGCTCTCAGTCAAAATATATCTAATTCTATAGATTTGAAAGGTTTTATTGATGATATTGTTGGTAGAGCGTTGCTTTCTATTTTTTTTGGTTCTTATGAATCTGATTATGAGCATATATTACAGCTTACTAAAATTATTCATAAATCTTTGGAGAAGTCATGTTCTTATGATTCTAGAGCTTTGAGAGCTAAGAATGAGCTTGTAAAAGTTATTTCTAACCTTTTAATTAAACGAAGTAATGATCCTGAAACATATTCAAATGACTTTGATTATGTTCAATGGTTATTAACTCATGGATCAAGAAATGAATTGTCTATTGGTTCAACAGTGTTTTGTGATAGTTTATTTAACTTTTCGAATAATAATAGTGTTAATATAGAAAATCAACGGAAAAAAAATCAGAACTTTCTGGAAATTTTGAAAATAGATATACCAGTTCATCTTTTGGTTTCGGTATTATCTACATGGATTATATGCACTAATAGTATTCTATGGGTAATTGTTAATCAATATCGTGTTATAGAAAAAGAGGCACCTTTTGATCCTAATCCACTTTTTCTTGTAAGACGTGCTCGAAAAGATATTTTGATTGGTAAATTTTTGGTTCCAAAAAATACATATCTTTCTGTCTGCTCTTCTGTTAGTAATATCAGTAATTTTTTTATGAGTAAATCTGTTTCTTCTCGATTCTCTGTTAATTCTGAAATTGATTTAAGACATCAATCTTTAGACAATTTAGGAATTAGGACTTCTGTGAATTACAGTCAGGGAGATATTTCACTTTTTTTTCAAAAAAATAGAGATAGTATAGCAGAAAGTTTAAATTCTTCTACGAATTGTTTTCAGTCACGGGAAACTACAATTTCCAATTCTATATCTGAGAGTAGTTTTTCAACACCTGAAATAGGATATATTACACCACCATTAAAGCACGGAAAAAATTTTGGTGATGGAATTAGAGATAGAATATATCCTCACCAGCATTTAATTAGGCTTATTATTACTACAGTATTAAATCATATTACATCAGCTATTGTTATTAATAATAAAATTACATTGGAAAAATTAAATGTATTTTATACTGCAAGACATTTATGGTTTCCTATTCCATCTCGACCTATTTTTGTCTCTATATCACCGAGTACTATTGTAACTTCGAATATGAATCAAAAATAGGATAATACTTCTTTTTATAATAATGGGATTATTATATGGGTTATATGTGGTTTTTGAAAAATAGTTATTTATTAAATAATAATAATAAATAGTGTTGGAAATTGAAACACGGTTTAGTTTTTGCATATGTTATTTTGGATGATGAAAAAAATCAAGTTAATTGTGAAATTTCATAAGAATTAAAGATTTTATTGATATCCTTATACTTGGTTTATAGATTAAAGGTATTTTTATATTATTATAATGAATGTATCATTAGATTTTGGCATATTTAATTTTCAAAAGTATAGTTTTGTATATAATTTATTATTGTTATAAAATATAAATTTTTGTTTTTTGTTTAATAATACATATACGTAGATTATAATTTGAATCTTTTTAAATATAATATTTAATTTCTATAAATTTATTTTCTATATGATATGATTTTATAATTTATCAATTTATTAGTTTTTTATTTTAAAAATATATATAATATTTAATATGTATAAATAAAATAATTATAATTTAAAATTTATTGGTATTTTTTATAATAATATTCGTTTTGAAAATGTAAAATTACTTTTAAAATGATTACTTTTAATAAAATATATTAATCTTTGTCAAGTTTCTATTGAGGTTATTTATATATATTTAAGAAAACTTTCTTATGATTCCTTATTAATAATTTTATATAGATAAATATTAAATTTAGAAATTTATGTTTAATGAAAAAATTATAATTTAAAAATATAGATGATTTATATAATATGATATTTTGTGTTTATAAATTTTGAAAATAAATACAATAAATCATAAATCTTGATATCATTCTTTAAAAGTTTACATAATTTAAATAATATTTATTCTTTTATGCTTCTAATTTGTATTGATTCTTTAGTAATTAAATGTAAATATATTGTTAATAATAAATATATAAATATAAAAAGTATTCAAGCTAAATAAATTTAATGAATTGAAAAATGTTTAAATAATTTTATGTAATGACAACTATTTTTTAATATATATATACGTTGATTTAGTAATATAAATATTTGCTTTAAATATTTGGATTAATCTTTGTTTCGAAATTAATATTTGAAATATTTAAAAATATTATAATGATATTTTAGAATATACAATAAGTGTTGATTTGTTTTTATATTTTAAAGTATATTTAGACATATATATTTATTAATGATAATTTTTTATCTTAATAATATAAAAGCATATATTTATTTAGTATTTTTAAATCGATATTTTTTTATAAATTATTTTAAAATATTGATACGAATAATTATTTAATTTTTTTAAAAATATTTTATTTTGTAATTTATTGGGTCCTACGATTGTTTAATGACCCTGATAAGCAATAAAATGGCTAAAAAAACATATGTTTTATGTCCTATTTGTAGAAAAAATGTTGATATTGATACGATAAATAGTCATTTGGATAAAAAATGTGAGGATTATAAAGGAAAACATGTAAGTTAAATAAATTTGTGGATAAAAAATGTTGAATTCTAAAATTAGTCGATTTCTTTAGGTTTAATTCAACAGAAATTATATGATGATGAGAGTTTTATTAATTCTAATGCTTTTTTTTACAAAAAATCTTCTGGATCCTTTAAAAATACTTCATCATGTTCGTCTTTATCTAAAAGGAAAATAGAAGAACAAAACGAATTAAACTTTAGTGAAACTTCTTTAAAAAAAAGTAAAAATAATGATGCTTTTGAGTCATACATACCTCTTTCGGAAAAAGTTCGGCCACAAACATTTGATGATTTTGTTGGTCAGGAAGATTTGGTTGGAAAATATGGTTTTCTTCGAAAATTAATTGAAAATGATAAATGTCCATCTTTTATATTATGGGGAAGTAGGTAATTTTGTTTATTAAAAAATATTTAACCTTTTAGCTTCTGGAGTAGGAAAAACTACATTAGCAAAAGTATTTTCTTGAAATATATGTATTTTTGGATTTAGTTGAGTTTAGATCATTTCAAAAACTATAAATGGAGAGTTTAAGGAATTTTCTGCTGCATCTAGTCATGTATGTGACGTGAAAAAGGCTTTTGATGATGCAAAAAGGATGTTATCTTTAACAGGACGCAAAACGATCATATTTATTGATGAAATTCAACAATTTAATAAGGTTATATAAAACTTTTTTCTAATACTTAAAATAAATAATAATATAGATGCAACAAAATATTTTTTTGCCATATGTAGAAAAAGGAATAATTACACTGTAAGTATTTAGACATCTTTGTATAGATATTTATTTATAAAGAATTGGTGCAACTACCGAGTAAGTTGTTTTTTGGATAGGTTTTTAACTTTAAATATCCTGTTAGGAATCCTAGTTTTAGAATAAATAATGCTTTACTTTCTCGGTGCAGGGTATTTGTTTTGCATAAGCTTTCTTCAAAACACATTTATAAAATTTTGAAAAATGCTATATCAATAATTAAACAATCTTCTGAAAATATAATTAATATCGAAGACAGCGTTTTGGAATATTTAGCCAATATATCTGATGGTGATGGTAAACTTCGCTTTTTATTATTAGTAATAGTAATTTCCTAAGCCCGGATTGCATTAAATATATTAGAGATGATATTAAGTTTTAAAACTGAAGATCAAAATGTAATGACAAAAGAAAATATAAGGAATGTTCTCCAAAGGACTTCTTTTGTTTATGATCGTGTTGGTGATTCTCATTATGACACAATATCCGGTATTTTAGCAGTAATTTCTTTTTTTATTAATTATTATTAATAGCATTTCATAAAAGTATTCGTGGATCTGATGCTAATGCAGCACTTTATTATCTTGGAAGAATGCTCCTTGGAGGAGAGGATCCTCTTTATATTGCTCGTAGAATGGTATTTCTGTATGTACTTTTTGTATCTCTAATTTTTTTTAGATACGTATTGCTTCAGAAGATATTGGGACGGTAAATTTTATAAAATAGAAAAGTATGGAATTTGAATAAAACAGTCTGACAATAATGCACTCCTTATGGCAACATCAGCTTATCAGGCTGTTCAATTTATAGGAATGCCTGAAGCAGATATTTTTCTAGGTTTATTTTTATTATTACTTTATTATTATTGTAATTTTTATATAGCTCATACTGCAGTTTATTTAGCAGAAACAAAAAAATCCATTAGAATTTATTCCGCTTTAAATCATGTTAAACATGTTCTTAAAACAGAAGATGGAGCTTTTAGTGCCGAAATTCCATTGTAATATGATTTGATATTATTTATGTCTAATATATATAGACACATTCGAAATTGTCCTACATCATTAATGCGTGAGCTTGGTTATGGTGCAGGTTATAAGTATAATCCTCTTTATAAAGATGAAGAAATAAAACAAGAAGTATTGCCATTGTTAAATGGTTTTAGCTAATAGTTATTTTAGTATTTGCCCAGTACATTAAAAACTAGAATATTTCTAGATATAGATGAAAAAGAGAAGCAAACTTAAGAATTTTAAATAGTTTTCATGTTAATTATTTAAAAATTTAATAAAAATTATTCATATTAAATATTGGATTTCTTATTATGATAATATACAATTAAATATTTTTTTTATATTGATAATTTATTGATTTCCCTAATTCATTTATTTTTATTAGAAACTATTTAGATTTCTTATAGATTTTTAAATATTTCTTTTGTTGAATTTATTCGCAAAATCATAAGTTATATATAATTTATATTGTTTTTGTTTTTTTTTCGATGGTTACCATACAATCTGGTAAAAATATTAAATTATAAAAAATTCTGGAAAATAAAGAATTAATAAGAGTCTTCAGAGAATCATCATATAGATGGTTTATCGGCTTGGTACTCTTTTTGTTCTTAGGAAAGATACTGAAGAAGAATATGCACAGTTCCCTATTACGAAAAAATTAAATACTTTTGGAAGGTAAAAAATGTTAATGTAAAAGATAAGTTAATTACATTTTAAGGCATTTATCCTGCGATGTAAGATTGTATGATGAGCTTATTTCGCGTCAGCATGCTCGTCTTGAAATTGACGATAATGGAAATGTAAATTAGTCCAATCATATCAAAGAATTCCTCTTATATTAAGAGTAGGCATTTTTGGAAAATTTAAGTGTAAATGGTACTTTCGTTAATGATAACGAATTAAACACTCTTGAAAATAAAAGATTCCAGTTAAATACAGGGGATATTATTAATCTTGCTGGTCATAAATTTCGATGGGAATATCCCACAAATGAAAAACAAACTGATCAGGTGATAATAGATGTAAGTTAAATATCATCTTTTAGGAATTGTATTGATCTTTAAAGACACCTGGGTCAAAAATATATACTTCTAAATCAATAAAGCAACCATCAATGTTTTTTAGAAATGAGGTTTATAGTTTTGGTGCTTTAAAATATCATTGATTGTTGTTAAGGATGTTGTTAACATTTCTTCAGCAAGTGGAAAGCGATCATCTTCTATAATTAAGGAAAATCGAATTAATGAACAAACACCTATAAAAATTGAAACACCAGAAAATGTAGTAAATTCCGGAGAAATATTTGATACAATTAACCAGAGATCTCAAAATAAAACGCTTTTTTCGAACAAAATTTCAAATTCAAAAATATTAGCCCTATCTATTCCGCATTCTTTAAGAAAACATAACGATTTTGACAATATGTATAGTACTGATCACAAGAAATCACTTAAGGATGTTTCTCATGCTTCATTGAGTCCTATTAAGAATAATGTTGATTTTTTCCCTAAAAAAAATATTAATTCTGTAAAAGAGAATAATTTTGATTATTCTTGCTTTATTGGGAATAAAACATTTAGTTCAACTGAAAATTGCATTATTGATCAAAATCATCAGATAATGGATCACACTTCTGAATTTAATACTAAAATGAGTATGTTATAAAATAAAGTATAGGGTTTTTAATAGTTTTTACTAGTTTCTTCTGTTGACAAGTTCTCTTCTGATAATCTAATATCAAATAAGTCGTCTGACATTAAATCCCAAAATTCAAGTTTGTTTATTGATTCGGTATTAAGTGAAAAGAATAGTGCATTTTTTGATAAAAATAGTGGTATTTCTAAAAATATTAAAATGTTCTAAATATTGATATTATTATAAGGAATTATAAGGACAGATCTAAATAGTTCTACTACTAAGGAAAAACAGATGGAGTTTGAAATGTATAAAAGGACATTATTATATCCGATTTTTCCTCCAAAAAATCTTTCAGAAGAAAAAATAAATATGTCTAGTCTTAATAGTTCTCAAAGTTTTCAAGTATTCAAATTAAAGGATATAATTGTTAATCCTTTGGAGGAAAAATCTTGTAATATTTTACCTGATAGCCAGCCTTCTCCATTGAAAAAAGGTTCACCTGTTTTACGTCTGGCTAAAAAGTGCTATATTAATACTCGTGATTTACCTCCTCGAGTTGAGAAAACTACAGTAAAGGGCCATGAATACAAAAAGAGACCGAGTTTCCCTCCCTTTGTGCCTTCTAAGGTTTTAAATAATCCTGCGATTACAAATATACAATTTAGACGTTCGATGTCAGATCCGTTTCTTCCATCATCTATTTATATTACTAAAGTGAAATCTGCAGTTAAAAACCAAAAAAAGGTTGATTTACCTGTAACACCGCCTGAATTTTTAGAGGTTTTAAGTGATGCAGAGAGAAAGCTTTTGGGATTAATGCCATTATTTTCTTCAAATAATAATTTTAAAGAAAATGATCGAAAACAGTTAAGAATTTTAGAAAATAATATGGGGTTAAAGAAGGATGCTGTTTGTGATACAGTTTTACATGATTTTAGTAGAGTAGAACAGCGTCGTGATCGCAAATTATATAATAATATTAAATCAGAGACAATTTGTTCTGAATTTAAAACGTTTTCTCCTGGAAAGTGGGCAGTTACGTTTAATGGTAAGAAACAGAAACTCTATAAATCGCCTGTTCGGCCAGCTACTAGTAATGTTTTGACTAGTAATATATCAGTAACCAACATTGATTGTTTAAATCAATGTTCTTCTGTTGATCAATTAAAAGATATCGATAAAGTGTTTTCTCCTGGGAAATGGGTTTTTACTGCTCCTGGGAAAAAAATGAAGTTATATTGTTCTCCAGATGTTCAGATAAGATTTATAGATAAAATAATATATGATGATTCTGAGTTAAAATCTTCTATAAATATTTCAAAAGAAGTACTTTCTTTGAATAATAATAGCTTAAATAAATCGGATATTTGCTTAAATCATTTTCAGGATTTATCTTATAACAATTATATTGATGGGGATAGAAACTCTAGTGTTTCAATTTTATCAAATAATCAAGAAAAAAAAACAGACTTTTTTAAAAATTTGCATCCAGAAATGAATAAGTCCATTGAGAATGGCATGGGTTTTTTAGAAACTATTATAGATAATGTACACGATAAGGATGTATTGAATAATTTGACTAGTGCAAAGAAATTGTGTACAAATGAGGATACCGATATAAATGAGTCTAATACTACATTGATTGTTTCAAAGTCTATAAATTTTAATTTAGGGATTATTAATGATCAATTATTTAATTTTGCTAAATTATCTGGCTCTACTACAATTGGTCTAGAATCAACATTAGGAAGTGTTCAGAAATTAAGTAATAAATATGACTTTAATGATATGTTTTCAGAATCCTTTAAACATTTTATTTTTAGAGATGCTGAAATATTCCGCTATTTTCCTCAAAATAATATACAGGGATCTCAATTTAGAAATAAGAAATTAATCATTCAGATTCCTAATGATAATCAATATTCTCTGGTAAATGATAATTCTTTATATAATTATGGAAGGTTTCATAATATTAGAAATATAAATATTTCTTTAGCAGAATTTGATAATATTAAAAACAATAATTTTCTTAATTTGTCTGATTTGTTTGTTTATGATAAGAAAAATGAAAATACTGCTGTTATAAGTTTATCAACAAATATATCCGATTTGCAGAGCAGGCATAAATATATTGTTAAGAACAAAAATACTTGTAATGAAGGTATTCAATTAATTAAGGGTAATACTTTATTTTTTCAAAAAGATGAGAGTTTAAGTTCTGGAAAACATATTAATTCTTTCAAAGACATTGATGTAAAAAGCATAAGTTTTTCTGATAACGCGTCGAAAAAATCTAATATTGATTCTTTACTAATGAAAGAAAGTGATAAGAGTTTTTCTGATGTTAATAGAGTTTTAGAATCTAATTTATTTTTGTTTCAATTTGATCAATCTTCTCAATTTATGGATATAAATTCATTGTCTGTTAAAATTGAAAATGATACAATTGATAAGAAAATATCTTCTTTACATATACAAAAAAGAAGTGCAGAAAATAATTCTTTTAATTTAATAGCGGAGGGGAATGGGTTAAGTATTCGTAAAAAAAATATCAAACAGAAGTCTATAATTGAGAAATCTTCCAAAAAAATACAAGAGATAAAGCCCATTCGTATATCAAATAGGATAAGGGAAAGGATTGCTAAAGCTAATAACGAAAATATTAATAATAAACATTTATTTAAAAGTTGTATAGTTGAAGCTGGAATTTCTCAGGAAAAAGTATATCACACTCGTAGAGTAACAAGAAGTTCTGAAAAAATGAATGATATAAGTAACAATAATAATAATCAATTAATTGAAAAAGTGAAATCTTCTAAAAGAGCTGGGAAAAAAACATTAATAGATAGTGATTTTTTTATTGATATTTCTAAAAAAAGTGAACCAAATTCATTAAAAGAGTGTACAAGAATAACTAGAAGCAGAAGGTTACTAAAGGATAACATTGGTGGATCCAAAATGCAATTTGACACTAAAAATCCTGTTAATGTGGGAAATTTGTTGTATAAAATAGATGTTTCTGAAAAAGACGATATTAATAAAATAATAACAGATACATTTATAAAACAAAATAAAAAAAGCTTAAAAAAACATGATATAGATCAAGTGACTTCAGATATTAAGGAAAAATCTTTTAAGCCTCATAATGTTTTATCTACTAATAACAAAAGTATAAAGTCTTCACAAAGAGTTCGATCTTTAAGGAATAATTCTAAATAAGTTTTAAGGAATTTTATTTAGAATAGTGAGAATACTGTTTCTTTAGAATAGTATATTTTATCTGAAATTTATAAGAATATTGGGGCATTGAATTAAAGTGCGAATATATAAGTGGTTAATTTACTATTAATTAAAATTTTTGTATTTGGAGATTTATATTAAATAAAAATTTGAAAAAAAGAATTTGAAAAAACTGAAATTTATAGTTTGGATCAAAGATGTTTTTTGATAAAATATCTAGGGGAGGGAATTTATAGTTTTATAATTATAAACTCCGTTCTTTTAGATATTATGATTACATACTTTTGTGAATATTTTGAATCTAATACAGGCTTTTTTAAAAAATATATTCGATATTTTTACGCAATATATTATTTAGAATTATTGTGATAAGAATTTATTAAATTGCTAATTTTTCTAAAATAATTTTATGAATTTTAGTTGGTGTAATTTAGGATTTTCCATTTATTTCTAATAATTCAACATCACTTTAATGTTAGGTATTTAGAGACATTAAGTATGTTTCTTACAATATTAAAGTTGCATTCGGAGGTATTATACTATAATATATAAATATTTTTTTATAAATATGTTTCTTACCCTGGATATCCTGCTTGGCCATATGCATAATCACCAGTAATTGTAAGTTTGGCACGCTCACCAACACTCATTTGAAGAATAGCTTCTTTAATAAAAATTAATTTAGGTTATTTAAAGATATTTAAAATATACCATCCCAACCACGAATAACTTGCTATATTTTTAGATTAAGATACTAATATATAAGAAATTAAACAAAATATACCCCTGTTCCAATAATTGTAGCAAAAGGTTTACCTCTATCATAAGAAGAGTCTATTTTTGTACCATTTTCAAGTGTTCCTGTCTAATATTAAGGGTTATTAGATTTTTCAGAAATAAAAGAATATACATAATGTATAGAAACTCTAAAGAAATAAATTCTAGAAACTTCGTAAAATAAAACTCTACCTGTCTCCTTTTGTTGGATAATCTTTTTTATTGCCTTCCTGAATATATTTAAATAAAATTTAATAATAATATAATTATTTTAACTGAAATAATTTCTTTGGTAACACCCATCAGAAAAATACTTTAAACAGCAATTTTAAGAAAATGTATAAGTAATCAGAACAGTGCAAATAATTTGATTTGTATTTTATTAAAGTAAAATGGTACCGATACTTTGGTGTGTATTCGGTATTTTTAGATATTTAAAAAATAGTAGGGTATTTTTTATAAAAAATAAAAAATAGTAGGATAAAACAATAAAGTGAATATAATGACATTTAAGAGTCCCAATTAACCCATGATTTTGACATAACTCTCCATACACAAATTTCACCGCTTTTGAGATCTCCTAACTTGAAATTTGATTGAATAACTTTTTTTGAGTTTCTACCCTGTTCCCATGCTTTAATCTTTCGTTTCGTTCCATCCCAGTCCATAATTATAGCAACATGATCTGGTTTTCCAACTTCTGCTGTATATTTTGTATGTAAACTTCCTTTATGACCTTGAAATTTTGCATTTCGAAATGAAATAATATCCCCTGTTTTAATCTCATCTCTCTGATCTGTGGATGCGTTTGCTCTATTTTGATAAATCAATGCTCCATATGCTCTTACTCCTGTAGATGGCAATGCATGTGGAATATTACTAATAATATCCTGAATGAACGCAAAAGGAGTGCCATCACCAATAGTTATTCCAAAACGCTGGTTGGCTAAGTTAGCAATTTGAGCTCCAAATTTTTCATATGCAATTTCCAGTTGAGTCTGATTTGGTCTTATTGGAGAAGGTCGATGAGTTTGTTTTAAATTTGCATTCTCCGGATTTTTTCTATCAAATATTGCTAAAATATGAGTTTCACTATAATCATGAAAGAGAATACGGATTTCTTTTGTGGTTATTGAACTTCCGTCTTTTAAAAGATGTGACGATTCAAAGAATTTTAATAGTATATCCTTTCTATTTTGGAATATCGAAGGAAGTGCATTTGGGAGTGTCCACCATAATCTATCCTCCTCTAAATTAACGTTCTGTGCAATGTATTCTATTTGATTAAAAGGATCATAGCAAATACTACGCTGATCTAGAGAGTAGGATGTTGTTCTTAATTCATTTATATTTATTTGATTTAAAGTGGGTAATCTTTCTGTAGGAGTTTGATATTCATGTGATTTTCTACAGGCCTCTGATATGTTGGATGAAGGAGAAGAAAAATGCTCCTCTGAATAATTTTGTTGAAACTGATAACTTGGGTATTTTGAAGATTTATAATATGAATTAAATGAAGTTTCATTAATTTGAACAGATATATCATTTCTGCTGAGATTTCCAGTGGTTTTCTCAGTATTATTTGTAAGATCTTGAATAATATATGGGTCAGTTAAAGAAATAGGACTTATATTATTAGGATTATGATTATCTGAATTATTAACTGATGGATTATTCCTATAATGAATTGTTTCAGTTCCTGGACTCTCAATTTCTTTAGAGTTATTTTTGTTGGTATAAGATTGTTCTTCAAAAATATATGTATATTCTGATTTATCCTTTAAATTATTGCGTGAAAAACGATTTTCGAGTACTTTTTCAGAGATAAATTTCAATTCTGGAGATATGCCGGAAGTATGGTAAGATTGATTATCATATCGAGGTAAGATAGGAGGTGTGTACTTTGATGCAAAAGGTGGTTTGGCAGCGAAAAAAGGTTTTGATGGCTTATAAGGTGTAGATTGTTTGGGAGTAGAGATGTCTTTGGTGCAGAGTAACTCCGGCGAATCTGTTGAATAAGGATAATCAGGTAGTGATGGAAGTTTTTTTAGTGGTTTTTGCGGTAATTTTAAAAGTTCGAAATTTTCTGGAGATTGTTTATTGAAGGTTGGTGATATAGATTCGTTGTTCAAAATTAAAGAATCTTCTCCCGAATCTTTTTTAAATGCTGAAAATGATTCCTTAATAGGCATAGGAGTATAATAAGGTGTAGATTTTTCTAATAAATATTAATTATTTAAAGAATTTTGTCAACTATATATACCCAAATCCTCGCTTTCATCTTTGAAAGATGCTTCAATTTTGGATATATTAACAAGATTACTATATCTTTGGGGAGTTGATAAATGAAGAGATAAAAGAGGCTGCTCTATAATTTCTGAAGTATCGATTTGGTCAGTTTTTTCTTTATTTACTTTTTGAGAATGAAAATCAGGTGAACAATTCAGTTGAGAGTCTTTAATTGATCGTTTTATAGGTGATGATGGGATAATTGGAACAGAAAAAGCAGGTGCTTCTGTTTGATGTTTATCATGATCAAATGATATTCTTTTTGGATAAGATTTAGGTTTTAATTGTTTAGTATCATGCGGTGATATTCCTAATGCCATATGCATGTTCATCCCCATATAAGACATTCTTGCCATGCGTTCTCGAATAGCAGCACGGCGAGCGAGCTCTTTTTCTATGTCGGAATCTGTATTTTCATTTGATATATATTCAACTCCTTCTTCCTTATTATTTTCTAGATTATTTTCTGTATTTTCTTCTCGCTTTAGATCCTTTGGTTCATGATATAAAATATTTTTATTTGATTCAGGTGAATTATAGCATGCATCTTGTTGTGCCTCATTAGATACGTTTTCAGATAGAACATCATTTTTTTCAGTATCTTTCTCAGGGATACAGGATAATGTTAAATTATTATCAGATGTATTTAATCCACGAAGAGATTCTCGTTGATCAACTTTTATATTTTTAAGGGCTAAAATTCTGTCTTTAAGAGATCCTAATTGAGGAATATCCCGTTCAATATTTCTTGAAAATTGGTTTTCCTCATGCATTATAGTGTTGTAAGATTTTGTTTGTCTAGTATTATTAACACCTGTGTTGAATAAACATTGTTTGGGTTTCTGTGTATATGGATGTTTATATGTTGTATGTTGAATTTCTGAATTTTTCGGATGATCAAATGAAGCAAGAATCTCTTTAAATGATTTCTTTATACTTTTTTTATCTTCTGATTCCTCTGTAGAAAGTACATTAGATTTATCTACTGAATGTATTTTTTCATGAATGTTTTTATCATCGTTCGATATATCTTTAACATTCTTAATATCATTCTTCTCTGTCTGTATTCCACTGTTATTTCTATCCGTTGATATTTCTACATGATTCTTTGGAAATATGCCTGTATAAAGACAACCCGTTGTATCCACATATTCTCCGATGTACCAATCTGCGTTTTCTGTACCCAAAATATCAATTACTTGGCCTTTTTTAAATTGTAAATCCTCTGGATATTCTGAAGTATAGTCATACAACGCCCGGCATTGCATACTGGTATGTGCCATAGTTTTTTCTTTTTAATGAGGTTAATTTGATGTCGAATCGATGGGTACGAAATTTATGGCTGAGCTTGAGATTATCTCTCTTTTGTTAACTCCAGTAGATCCTGCAACTTTACGTATTATGGGGTCAAGGTTGAGACCTCAGGATTATGAAAATGTGTTATTGGAGCGTAATTTGAATAAGTTTTGTGGATACCCATTATGTCATAATTCTCCAAAAGTGTTGATTGCAGGATTTAATTGATAAAGCTTACAATATTGTAGGAACAGAAGATTCCTTATAGAATTTTATATAGTAAATGTAAAATTTATGATCAGCGGAAGTTATTGCGTTTTTGTTCTATTAGTTGTTTTAAAAAATCGACTTTTTTTGCTGCACAGTTAAGTCCGGAACCTTTTTGGCTGAGGAACAGTCAAATAGATATGGATATTCGTTTATTGGAGGATTTATCAGGGGAATCATTGAATGTGAACGAGATCGGTTTATCATCAGATATAATTTGTTCAAGTTCAGGTATCATTGGTTTGAATTTAGATATTGACAGTTTATTTATGGTAGAAAATAACTATAAACAGCCTTCTATTCCATATAAAATTGCGCAACCCACTTTCATGAATGTTCCTTTAGACTCATTTCCTATTACTGAGAGATTATCGTCAACAATGAAACCTAATGTAGTAGAAAGATGTTCTGGTACAAAAGATTATGAGTATATTGATGGATTTTCTGTTAGTTTAAATAAATGGTCGAAGTAAATTGTATGAATTTTAGATACATGTGGTTAATAATTTGATATATTCTCTCTTGTTTATGGGTAAATAGTATTATTATTGAAATATAATAACTATTTTATGATTATTGGGTATAATTTTGAGTTCAAATAAAATATTTATATAAGGGTTTACTATATTATTTGATCAAAAATGTTATTTATTGAAGTGAATTTATAGAGATCTAAGACTAAATGTTGAAAAGATATGGTTTTTAAATTTGAAATTTAAATTTAGTAAAATAATTTTTATATTTAGTGTTTTTGTTAGAATTTTGTTGTTGGTTTATTGTGAAAAACTATATTTTTTAATCTTGGTATAATATTTTATTGAATATATATAACTTGGCTCGATAATTACTAGTTAATCTTTAGTTATCAGTATTTAAGTTTGAAAGTATATTTATATTGAAGAAATAAAAACATGCAAGATAAATATATTTTCAGACGTTATCTTCTTTCAGCGGGGATTATTTTGGTTTCTAATGTAGCATTTTATTATTTTTTCAGACAGATTTTAAAGAATATGGATTTATTTGGAGAGCGTAAAGCACAGATAAAGGATAAAAGTAATAAGATTCTTCTTAAACTTCAAGAAGAATTCGGAATATCAGAGAAGGAGCTTAATTTGAATGAATATGAGAGAGTTATTGTTACAGAAGTTGTTTTAAATAAAGATATTAATACTACTTTTAATAGTAAATGATATTTATGTTTCCTAGGTTTTAAATAATTTCCATAGTGATTGGTGGTCTTGAGAATATAATATCTGAACTTTATGAAACTGTTATTTTGCCTCTTAATTATCCAGAGCTTTTTACATCATCCAAAATTCTTCAAGGACCACCGAAAGGCGTTCTTCTTTATGGACCACCTGGCATTTTTATTTAGAAATGATAACTGTATATTAATTTATTTTAGGCTGTGGAAAAACAATGATTGTTAAAGCTTTGGCATATCATTCTAATGCAGCATTCATTAATATACATATTTCTACACTTACAGATAAATGGTTTGGAGAGTCAAACAAATTAGTTGCTGCTCTTTTTTCTTTGGCTAAAAAACTTCAACCAACAATTGTTTTTATTGATGAAATTGATTCTTTTTTGGGGAAAAGACAAAAGATGGATCATGAAGTGACATCTATGATTAAAGCTGAATTTATGAGGTATAATAAAATATAATTCTTTCGTTTTGTTTTTTACCATAAAATTAGTTTTTGGGATGGATTTTCTACTGATGAAAATTCTAGAATTGTGATTATTGGTGCTACTAATCGTCCTAATGATATAGATGAAGCAATTCTTAGAAGAATGCCTAAAAGATTTTTTGTTCCTCTTCCAAATAAATTACAGCGAGAAAAAATTTTAAAATTAGTTTGCTTTCTCCCGTTTTTTGTTGACATTTTTTTTAATTGTATGTAGTTTCTATCAGATATAAAGTTAGCCCCGGAATTTGATTTTGATTTTCTTATTTCAAAAACAGAGGGATTTTCCGGATCTGATATAAAAGAATTGTGCCGAGAATCTGCATTATTCCCTGTTCGTGAATTTGTTTTATCAAATAATGGTTTTAATAGGAAAAATTTCAATGTTATACATTCAAAAAATATTGAAAATCAAATTCGTGCATTAGAAACAAAAGATTTTACGACATATCTTAACTCATACACCCATTTCAAAAACAATTCTAACATTTATAGCAATATTGATTTGGATTAAACGTATTTATATTTTAAAAATTGCTTTAAATATATAATTTTTAATATTAAATAAAAATGTAATATTCTTGACGAAATATTGTAAATACTAATATATATACACATATCTAATGAGTCTAAAATAATGTTTTATTAATAAATATTTTATTATTATGTGATTTTATAGTTAATCTATTTTTGAAAATATGGTTTATTTTCTGATGTTAGTTGAATTATTATCTAAAAATATCAAAAATAATTTTAATATCTTCAGAGTTTTAATCTTTTTAGATAATTTTAAATATTCTTTGCCATTAAAAAATAATTAGTATTAGCATTATTAGAAAAGTTTTATTCAGGATTCTAACTTGTATTTTCTGGAATTTTATGTTGAGTTGTCTGATAATTTTTAATGGTGTCTGTAAATCTCACATAAATTTTTAATTTTCCTTCTGATGATATTTCTGCAAATCTGGGGGTTACAGGAACAATACCTTCACGAATTTCTTTTATTCCATTAATAGATCTAGGTATTGGGCCTTTCCCTAAAACAAAAGCAACTATTCCTGCAAAAAGAACTTTCCTATCGTTTGGTTTTATGGATAATATACGAGCAGGAAATGATCTTTTTCTTAATTTATTAAATTCTGTTATAGGCGAAAGATAGCCATCTGGGTAATAATCTAATCCTGCATTTAAAAGAGTTTTTCGAATTTTTTGATGGTTTTCTGGAATATTTAAAAAATTTTCGATATATTTATTTATTAAAAGTTGTGTTTTTTGAAATCCTATACAATTAGAAAATGGTAATCGTTTTATTTGTTGATATTCATTAAGTGAGTATTCTTTTTGTTGTTTTATAAATTTGAAAAAACGTTCTTTTTTTGTTTTTAATTTTTGGATATATTTCATAAATTCTTTAAGAGACATTTCTGTTATATTTTTGTATAAAGCATCTTTTCCAGGTATTGTAACTGGTGCAAATGGAGATATGGGTGCTTTTTGTGTCCTTTTAAAGCCTTTGATTTCATCTATATCATTATTTTCTTCCTTTGAGATACATAAATGTATTCTCATTTCTTTCCAACGCTCAAGAAAGTTAAATTTACTGTTTCCACTTTCAAAGGGTGTTTGATGTTGTAATGTATCAAGTGAATCAAGGGAAATATATAAGGATTTGACTTGAGGTAAATCACGTTTGAGTCCCCAATTTCCTCGAAAACGAGAACTAGATGGAGATCTTATGATTTGATGTGTTGGATAATATTTTTCCTCAGTTCGTTTCCCAATAGCTTGTGGAAGTGCAACTAAACGTGATGTTCTTAAAAGTTGATAATATTTTCCTTGCTCCATTTTTTATTTAAATTGGTTTTTTAAATATTTAAATTAGATTTTTAAAAAAAACTTTAGTTAAATTTGAATTTCTTGATTTTTAAATGTAATGGTAGGTTTAAGTGTCTTAAAATTATGTAAATTCTGAATTTATGTATTAAAATATTAAAATATTTTCGAGAATAATAGAAAAGATGGAAATATCATAATCAAAGTGCTGTAAAAATCGTTTTTATTTATATTATTACAAAAAATAGTTTTTTTAATATTATTTGAAAATCGTTATTATTATGATTTACTTATAATATTGTCTGATATTAATAATAGGTTTTTTGTGTATAAATTTTAATAACTTTTATATAAGATATTTTTTATGAAACTTAAAATTTAAAGTGTATAATTAGTTTTTTCAGAAAGGATATAGGTAATTTGTATTTTTTGAAAATTTAAAAAGATTAGAATTAGTATAAATAAATATTTATTTCATAGTTATATATTTAAACTTAAAAGTATATTGTTTGTATGTTATTTTCATAATAAAAAATTTGCATTTAAAAAATTCTTATATCTTATAAAACATTTTTATTATTTTTACTCAGAAATTTCGAAAAATAATATATGTTTTGTATTTTAAAATTGATTTATGAATATTAAAATATCTATTTAAAATGTTAACCAATTTAAGTATATAAAAATTTTATATTTAAAGTAAAAGTGTAGAACAATATATCTTTAGAATAATATTGAATATTTTATTTGTTTTGATGATATTTTATTTATTTATTTATTTTCTATATTAATTATTTATAGATTTATATTAATAAATACTGATAAATATTTTAATTGTGAAATTTTTCTTTAAAATAATAAATCTTTAATTTTATACTATAGCTTCTTATTGGTTTTTTTTAAAAATAATCAATATGTGTGTTTCTTTTTCTTATTATATTGACTTATCTTTTATTATATAGGAATTCATGGAATTTACTGCAAAAGTATTATGAAGAAAAAGGAAAAAACCTTTCAATTAAAAATCTTTTTGAATTAGACGAAAAAAGGTTTGAAAAGTTTTCTAAGAGATTCAGTTATTCAGTGGATGATTATATTTTATTTGATTTTTCTAAAAATATTATTGATGATGAGTCGTTTAAATTATTACTTCAATTAGCAAAAGAGATGGATGTAGAAGGATTTAGGGATAAAATGTTTTCTGGTGAACATATTAATTTTACTGAAAATAGGTTTTTTTATAATTTTTTAATATCTGTCTGATTGATTTAAGAGCTGTATATCATGTTGCTCTTCGTAATACCTCTAAAAAAAGAATGGAAGTGGATGGGAGAGATGTTTCTTCTGATGTTTATTCTGTTCTTGAACATATGAAGGAGTTTTCTGAAAAAGTTAGATCAGGAGAGTGGAAAGGGTATACTGGGAAATCTATTACAATAATTGTTAATATAGGTATTGGTGGATCTGATCTTGGTAAGTTAATATTTTTATTATATATTTTTTCAGAATTAATTTTTTTAAAGGGCCGTTTATGGTTACTGAAGCACTTAAACCATATGCTATGAGAAGTCTTCGATTATATTATGTTAGTAATATTGATGGAACTCATATATCAGAAGTTTTGAAACTTTGTGACCCTGAGACTACATTATTTTTAATAGCGTCAAAGGTATTTTCTTAATTTCATTGTTATATTATTAATAAAAGACTTTTACCACTTTAGAGACGATTACAAATGCAGAAACAGCTAAAAATTGGTTTTTAAAATCAGCAAAAAATGTAAAGTGTTTTTAAGAATATAGGTTTTATTTAATATTGTATAGAAAGAGCATATTTCTAAGCATTTTGTTGCATTATCTACAAATGAGAAGGAGGTTTCTGCATTTGGTATTGATGTAAAGAATATGTTTAAATTTTTTGATTGGGTATTTATTATTATTATGTTCATAGAGATAATTGACAGTAATTAGGTTGGTGGACGATATTCTATATGGTCTTCTATTGGACTTTCTGTTGTTTTATATATTGGTTTTGATCATTTTTGGCAATTCCTTGAGGGAGCTCATGCTATGGATAACCATTTCCTCAATACACCTATTGAACATAATATTCCCATCATTGGGGGACTTTTGTCTGTTTGGTATTCTAATTTTTTTGGGGCACAAGCACATCTTGTTTCTCCTTTTGGTAAATATTTTCTTATTAATAATATTTCCTCACATATAAGATCAATATTTACATATGTTTCCAAAATATTTGCAACAACTTTCTATGGAATCCAATGGAAAGTTTATTACTCGCACTGGTAAGCAAGTAGAACATACAACCGGAACTGTAAAGTTTCTGGAAGTAATTCATTGTATTTATCTTATTTTTTAGATTTTGTTTGGAGAATCTGCTACAAATTCTCAACATTCTTTTTTTCAATTAATTCATCAGGGAACTAGATTTATTCCTGCTGTTTGTTTATTGTTAATGTAACATTATAGTGTACTAAAATAATTAGGATTTTATTATGGCTATAGAATCTCATAATCCTATTGAAGAAAATAAGCATCATTTGTTTAGAGTAATATATAAAAATATTTATAACTAATAAAATTAGAATGCTTGCATCAAATTTTTTTGCTCAATCTGAAGCTCTTATGATGGGGAAAACGCCTGGTCAAGTTAAAGCAGAGGGAACATGTCCAGAATTGGTTCCTCATAAAACATTTATAGGTAATAGGCCAACAACCAGTATATTGCTTAAAAAGGTTACTCCAAAAACTCTTGGTGCTCTTATTGTTTATTATGAACATTTAACATTTACTGAGGTATTTTCTAGGAAATATCAAAAATATTTATTTACATATAGGGAATAATATGGAATATTAATAGTTTTGATCAATTCGGTGTTGAGTTGGGAAAAGTTCTTGCTAAAAGTAAAATAATATTTTAGAAAAAAAAAATAATTTTAATAGTTTTAGAAATCCATGAAGAATTACTTAGTAATGAATATTCGATTAATCATGATGCATCTACAAGAAATTTAATAAACATTTTTAAGATGGAATCACATTAGAATATTTAAAAGTTAAATTATATAAGACTTGTTTCTGCGTATTATGTAAATTTGAATAGATAGTATTTAGCTTTTTATATAATTTTTATTGAAATAAAATATTTGGTATTGTAGTAGAAATTTTAGAATATATAATGGTAGTTTAATTATAATCAAGTATTTAAATATATATATTGCTGAAATTTATTTTTTGAGTAATTAATATAAAGATATTGATTATATGTCTAGATATTAGTTTAAATGAAAAATATATACTGATTGATAATGGAAATTAATAGTGTTATTATTATATACTTTTTATTGACTTAAAGATTTTTGTAGATTTAGTCGATTACGTAAAGCTCGACTATTTTGTATTTCTTTTACTTTAGAACCGGGTATTAATTGTGATGGTGTTTTGTAGTATATGTTAGATAAAGAACCTAAATTAAGACATAATTCATCAAGAGTTCGTTGATCAAAATTCTGTAAAGAAAATGTAATAGTTGGCTTTTTTCCCATAATAATTCTCTTAGCAGCAGATCTATCTTCTGATAATAACCTCCAATACATATAAGCACGATCTCGAAGATCCGGATTATTCGTATTTTCTGTAATTTTTTTGAGTACAGATAAGACAAGATTCTGATTGTTGGATGATTGTTCAATAAATAGTTTGACTGAAGCAGTTAAAAGCGCAAATTGAACTTCGAGTGATTCGTTGATAAATGTAGAAAAAAATTGATTTAAAAGTTCATATGCATTTTTAATTAGGGTTGAATATTGCCCTATTATCCATATCATGGCAGCTTTTGCTTCTGGATTACTTAAACAATCCAAATTATTACATAAGGTTGAAATTATTGAATTATATTCATCAGGATATTTGCGAAATATATCTTTTATTACCAATATAGATTCCTCAACTATATAATGTATTTTTGTCTCAATAAGAGTTACTAAAATACCAACACATTCTTCTGCTATACTTTGAAATTTAATTGCTAAATAGCCAATAGATTGAATAGATTTTTTGACAAAATCCACATCTATTTGAGCAGTATAACTGCTAGATATTAATTTATTTTATTACGTAAAGAATAAAAATACTCTTTAAATTCTGCAAGAACTTGGTTCATATTTTCTTCATTTACCAGTTTTGTAATTATTTCGAGTTTTGTTAGTTTAATATATAATGGATCATTGTATTTACAGAAAAAAACATTTATATCATTTTCTAATATTTCCGGTATTCGTTGAAGTATTATTTGTGCATTCTTAAGAGCTACATATTTTATTTCAGGTTCTTTTGATAGAAGAGTGACTAAAAAGAATAAATTTGAAGTTTAAATTAATGAATAAAAACACCTAAAGAAGAGAATATTTTTCGAGATAAAATTTTAACGGTATTTTCATTATGCATGTAATTTAATAAATATAATATAACTTTAATTGCCATCAAAATAATGCATGTATTAGAATGTTGTAGACGAGGTGCAATTTTTTCTGCAAGATTTTCTGCATCGTTTTTCTCCTGGGGGATATAATTGATTAAAGCCTCAAGAATGTAAGTTTGATTCCATCTAAAATCATAAATATTGATATAAAACTCAGAAATACTATACTCGGCACATTCATCAAGCATATTTACTAGTTTGTTTGCATATGATGTTGAAATATCTAACTTTATAGAATCCGAATATCCGATAATCTCGCTTAATGATAATAAAGAACTGGATACAACCTTTCAACCCATAAATATATATAAGTGTAAAATTAACTTTTTACAATTGAATTAGTGTCATTAAGTTTTTTTTTAAGTTCATCAATGAGATTATTTTCCTCTACAATATTCCTATTTGTATAATAGAGTTTTGCAACACACATTGCCCCAGTTTTTCGAACATATGGATCAGAATCAGATAGTAATTGATGTAATAGCATGACAATAGAATCCGTAAATTCTTTAATATTAATATAAGACATTGTTCTTAACGCTAATGCGCGAATAAGGGGATTTTTATCATTAAGGTCCTAATGATGTTTAAAAAAAGTGTATATTTTGAAATTTTACTTTAATTAAAATAGGAAGAGCCTGTAATGCCATATTTGGTCTTAGTCTAGATTATGTTAAAATTATATGTAATATACAAGAAATACTTTGAATAATTAATTAAAAATAAAAAACACATTTTTTTTATTTCAAGAACAGGAATTTCCATGCACTGAATGATATCTGGAAATAAAGATGACATATCATTTGACATTAACATATTTGCTATAATTTTTTTAAGTGTTGCTTTTCTTCGTGTATGTTTTTTATCTTTCTTTTCATTAATGAGTCTTGATTTTAATTTTTGAACTTTTTCCTATAAAAAATATAAGTTTGGAGTTTAATAATAATTATTTTACTTTTATGAAGAATTTTCTATCACGGCTCATTTTTAATATGTATTTTGCTTTTTCTATACTTAAATGTCGCTATTTTTAAGATTTTAAAATATTAGATTTCTTGTTTTAGGATTCTTTTATATAATTATTTAAAAAATGTCGAAATGATTTAACAAAAATTAAATTGTATAAAGTGTATTTATAATGTATAAATTGTAAGGAGAAATAGTATTTATTGGTAATTGTTGAATTATTTTCTTATAATATTTTAATATTCATTAATTTTTTATTGAAAATGTTAATAAATAATATATTTTATAATTTTATATGGGTTTATTGTTTTAAGATCAAGATATTTTTACTATTTAGAGTTGTTTACAAAATATAATTTTAAGTTTTTATGAATTTTAAGATATATTTGATATTAAAATTATATATATAATTTCGTTAATAAAATATTTGGTCATTTTTTATAGTTAGATCGTCTGGATTTTATATTTAATTATTTAAATTAATTAAATATAAGTAACAATTTATTGGTTTTTTGTGATATTTGAAAGATATTTATAATATTACTAATATAACAAAAGTCTGCCAATATGAATGAATTTTATCATATTTTGTTAAATGAATACTTTTAACAGAATCTAATATGGCTCTTTTTAATTAATTTGGAAGAATGTTTGGATTTAAGATAATAAAGTTTAGAATTATGATTATAATAAGTTTTTTGTACATAAAAACTTAAGTATAATTTTATTTCAAAATATTGATAATTTGCTATAAATAAAAAAAATAATTTATTATATATCCTGAATATGTATAGATTAGTTTATGTGTATGAAAATACGGAATGTTCAAGATACTATGTAAATTAGTAATGGAAATAAAAATGATAAATAAAACATTTTTTTCATGTTCCCAAGCAAGCCAGTCGCTTTTAGTAATGGGTAGTAGTCTAAATATTATATAAGATTTAATAAGAGAAAAGGTTGCTACCCCATCCATTGCATTTTTATGAGACCAAGAACGATCGTAATTAGTTGGATAAGTACAAATGACAATTTTGGAAAAAAAAGTTTGGAATGTGTTTTGGGTGATTCTAAGTGAAGAAAAATTGCATTTAGATTTGAAATACTTTTTATTGGATTCCAAAAAAGCATGAATGTCATGATAAGTGAGAATATTTGAACACTATTTCCTGACTAAAATTATGAGATTTTGATTTTCATGGATAAAAATACCATATATGCCATTAATGCAGACATAGGTAACCTTTATGGATGAAATTTATTTAATTATTTTTTATAATTTTGAAATCCTTACATTTTAGCTGGTGCAAGAGCTACTTCCCATGCTTTTTTTACTTTTAAGCGTTCAGTTTCCTCTGTAGAGAGTGTGGATATAGAAGAGTGTACAACTCCCTACAATTTTATAAGAAAATAATGATAATAAAATTATATATAGAAATACTGTTACACCAGTTTCTTCATCAGAGATATAACCTGGTGGATTTGCAAACTTTCTCTTGTTTGTTAGCATACCTCTAAAAACATTGTTAGATAATCATCATCCAATTAATATTCTGAAAAACACCTTTGTTGTGCATGCATTAATTCCTCAACCCATGCTGTGTTCTCCATCTCTGTATACATAATGACCAGTATTGGTTAGTAAAGTGATCGATCGTTTTCGTAAATTCTGTTAATCAATTATATGGAGTCATGCGTCTAGGATCAACTAAAATGGCGGGAAAATCCGTTGATATTACTAAGAATCCAGAAACACATCGTTCTCAACGAAATTCGAATAATATTCCTACATATTTTTCACGTTTTCCGCGTAAATCATATTCAGGACGATATGGAGTGCCATTGGTAATAACAAAAGCTTCCAGTGTTGTAGATGCGGAGGAATCAGAGATAAATGAAGAATTGAAAGATATGCAGGATGTGTCAAAAGTCGAAAATACAATGTGTTGTGATAACTTATCTATAGTGGAAGGGAAAGATGATATATTTGAAAATACGAATATAAATGAATTAGAAACGAATGTTCAAGACATGTCTGATAAAAGATTATCGAGTTTAATTGAATCATCTGAGGAACAGACGCATATACCCTGTGAATTAGACCAGGCAATTGTTTTTTCAACATCTGCGCAAGTTGAATGGAATGGGGAAGGATCTGCTTTTTTACCAGCTAAAGAATCCCCAGGAACTCGAATTGATCAAGAAGTAACTGTCCTTCATGATGAAAATGCTTGTAGAATGGGTGAAATCGTCAATTCACCATCACCATCTTTATATGAAACATATATTGAAACAGGTACATCACAAGAACAAAATATAGAGAAGAAACAAGTGGATCATGATCAACAATATGTCGGGATGGAGGAGAATGGAGATAAAGGGGTATTAGAAGTTTCTGGAGATATATCTTATGATTCTTTAAAGGATGATAAAATCGTACAGCAAGAGACTTGTAACTATGTAACACTTGACTCAGATACTTCCGCTTATAATAATTCTCCTAAAGCTCAAGTTTTTCAGTCTGAGCATCTACATTTAACTCAAGAACCATATATTTCGCTTACAGCATATCCTAAAGATAATATGCTTCCACCACCATTGCCTGATGATTTTTCTGATCAAGAAAGAACTTATGCTGTATTAAGTATTAAAGAATGGGAAGATAAAGGTCTCGAAATTTCAAAGAGAGGTTTTCAGTTAATTGAAAAAGTTATTTTTTTAAGAAAGTTCTGTTTATTAATTTATTAATAATGAAACTTATTAAATTAGGCGAAAAGAAGAGCTTCTTCTTCAAGTTCAGAATATGATTGATATCCATGCAGAAAAACTCATTCAACGAGAAGAAAATTTACGTTTACGAGCATTAGATGTTAGAAAACGCGGAAAGGAATTGCTAGATGAAGTAAGTATATAATAGAGCGACTTATGGATACAAATGAAATATAATAGGCTTAATGCAATTGAATATTTGACTATACAAAATACAAGGGATAAAACTTTAAAGTACAGAAAAACATATTATATTTTATATAAATTGAATTTGTATATATTTTCTCTTTTTTTACCTAGATTCAAGAACGTCTTTGGCTTCTAAATGCTCGTTGTTCAACTGCACTAGCAAGTAATGTATTCACTACGACAGGAACAGAATCATAACCCATTGCTTTTAACATATTCTTTATAAAATAAGTAAGTCTTATAAATTTAGTATAAAAATGGTACCTTAGTATCAATATCCACTTCAAGAGCATTGAGGTTTGTATTAAGAGCTGATACTTCTGGAACGTATTGATCTTTTCGTTCCCTTTCCTCCTCTTGAAGTTTGAAACTAATACCACATACTGGCCCTTTCTGTATTCTTTTCATTAAATGTGTTGTATACCCCGCAATTTTATTTCTTAATTTTTTTGAAGCAATAATAGCAATATCATCACAGATTCTTTTATTTGTATGAAAATCATTGGTTAGTCGGGGATAATACTGAAGCTGTTAACAATAAAGTTGCATGCATAAATCCTACCTTTTCAATAATTATTCGTGATGCACGTTTAACAGTTTTTGTTCGAACACGGCCCTATAAAAAATGATTAATAATTGTTTAGATAAAAGTTATTAGAATCCAAAAAAGTGTGATTAAATATTGAAATGTATTCGTTATGTTTCCTGAACAATATAATAAATAGCTTTTTTAATATTAAAAATTATAAACTTTAAAAAAACTTTCAGGTGCAAAAAAATAACTGATATTTTTATGGATTCTGACATAAAATCTTTACCATGATTTACAAGAGCTTTTTGAAAAAACTGTATTAAAATTATTTAATTTTAAAATGTTCTTTATTTAAAAAAACAATTTTAATTTTGAAGATGACGTAAGTTACGTAAAAAAAGCAGTCTTTTAAAAAGATGTAAAATTGAAAGAAATAAAAATACATATAATTTACTAAAACATTATTTAGATATTTTTTTTGTTTAAGGGAATTTTGATTTCATTATTAAATAGTAATTTATTATAATGAATTATAGAATAAAAAAAGATATCTGTATTGTTAGAAAATGTTCAAAATGTTTTAAATAAACTTGAAAATGCTGTTGAATAAATAATAGACATTGATATTTTTTTATTTAAATAATGGTAATAGTTAAGAGGTTGCAAAGGGTTCAGATACCAATGCTTTAGATATTATGTATAAGTACTAAATATTGATTAATTAAAACTCCTAATAAAAGGGATCCATACATTTCCAGTTGTTTTAGTGTTTTCTAATTCATAAGCTAACCATAGTTTACATCTGCGACAAATATATATCCAGCGTTTTTCATATCCATTTTTTCTTAAAAAAAGTGTTAAAAATATATCTAAAAATTTTTCTGAAATATTATATATTGTACCCTTCTATAATTGTTGGTTCCAACTGTTTTATAAATTTTATTCGGAAAGTATGTTTTATTTTATCAATTACTAAGGAATCGTCATATTGTCTTTTTGGAAGGTTTTTGAGATCTGTAGAAATGGATAAAGAATATTCACCGCATAAACAGAAATAGCTGTTAAAGTCTTTTGAGGAGGCCTCCGTCATATTATTCAATCAAAAACTCAAATGGGATTTTATATGATTAAAATATAAAATATTTATCATGTACTTGAGATGAAGACTTTAAGAATGATCGAAAATAAACGCAAATGATATAAAATATTAGATACATAAACAATATATATAGAGAAAGCTGCTTGAATATTTTTTATGTGGAATCTTTGTTCTTAATCCATCCTTGATTAATCATAAAATCAACGATTTTTGACGTTTTATTTACATCAATTTTTATCAGTTCACGAGCTTGTCTTTTTTTTAATTGACCTCCTGTCTTTATGAGTTTTCGAAAAATTGTATCTTTAATAACAAGATACGGTTTTGGTAAAATTCGTAACTGGCTACAGAGTATTTGTTCAGCAGGTGTAAGAAGATGTATTCCGGATGCAGTTGACATGTTAAGAGATATAGGTATTTTTTTTAAAGATTTAGGAACGCAATCTTTTATTTGATTAAAAGAAGAATATTCATCTGGAGTAATAGATTGTGGAATTTTTCCTGATAAGTTTTTTGTATAGCGTGGAATAACTCGATCAGAAGCTATTAAAGATATAGAATTTCGCATTGTTAGCTGCTATTTCAAGTTAAATGTAAATATCAGGATGGCTAGTTTATTACTTTCTGAACTCTATCCCTCTCATATTTTTGACCTTGTTCCAATGTTGTAAAACCGTTTTGTCTCCATCTTTGTAATTCTGCAATTTTTCTTCGAATTTTTAATTCATCTAGAGTTAGAAAAAAGGTTACTTATTGTAATTTTGAAGAAATAATTACTTAATAATCCCTCAACAAATGCATCATAATCGGATGCATTTTGTAACCTAGCAAATGCTTTAATTCTATTAATAAGTTCTTTTTCATCCTTAGTCTTTTTTTTTTCATTAGCCAAATTTTTTCTATAATCTAAAAGCCCATGTTCAAATATAATTCTTTTTCTTTCTGCACGTTTATTTAATTTAGAGTTATATATATCTAATATTGTTAATTTTAGTTCGATAACATCTTCAGCATTTTCTAAAATATCGTCACTAAAATTTATGTCTTTAATTGTGAGTTCTGCATCATTTTCATATTCTGTTTCAAATTCAAGCCGGCCTGGCATATATCCTTGTATTTCATGACATGATGGAGTAGAAACGATTGGTTTTTGTTTTTGTGGAGGAGCAAGTTTATCTGTTGATGAAGATTGTTTAACTCTTTCTTTCCTACGTTTTTGGAATTCTTCACGATCAATGTTAAAAGTTAGATGTTTCTTATAGGAAATTATATTTTGTTGAAAGCTAAAGATAAAAAATTACCGCATATGGAAAAGAAGGACTGGATATATATATATCGTGGTAATGTTTTTCACATTCTTCTTTAGATCTTCCATTTCCAAGGTAATCTGCAACATCTTGCCAGTTTCCAAGTCCATAACTATCAAGGCCTTCTATAAGCATCAGCTCTTCATCAGCTCCCCAATCTTTATCAAAAATAGGAAATGATGGTTGCTCAATAACGCGATAAGAATGGTCTGATTTGTGTGTACCTATTTCGGAGCCTGCTGCAAAACATGGTATACAAAGATCAAAGTCATTGCATTTTGCGCATCGAATATGTGTAACTCGAGAAATATCTAAAGCACATATATCACAATGATATTTATTTAATGGCATTTTTTTGTATTATATGTTATATGATTTTTCAAAAAAAATATGATAAATCTGGTAAAAATTTGAAAAATATTAAAGATCTTAAAGTTTGTCTTTTTAAATTTTGAAGTTTCTTTTCACAATAAATCAATTTAATTCAATTAGATTGCCTGTAAAAATTATATAATCATTAGATGTTAATTAAGCATTTTAATAATAATTTGTTTTAACCTTTTAATATTGTAATAAATTTTATCAAAGCTCGTTATCGTTATTTTTCAATTGATTAATGACTAAAGTTTAGAAATATTTTTTTAAAAATATTAAGACTTATTATTTCAAATATTTTATGTTTTATTTTTGGGTAGGAAGGGACTTTGTTTCAGAAGATAGTGTGTTGATTTTGGATTTTTTTACAGTTGAATTTTGAAATTTGAATTTTTTAAGGATGATGAGAAATTTGAATTTTGTTAAAAGAATCCTTCCAAAATTAACTCAATTTCCATTCTCTAGACAAAATGTGATTAGATATTATATAAAATATCCTTTAGATAAATCAGGTTTGCGTTTTTTTCATAATAATTTTATACAAAGTAGTATTTCTTATAGTAAGTTAAAATAAGTGGAGATTATCATTCAATTGATTTTTTTTAGTTCATAAGAATTCACCTAATAATAATCCTGTAGAATTGAGATGCTTAAATTTGTAAAATTTTTTGATAAACTAATATATGCTTTTAGGATATTCCGTTTGAATTTACACCTGAAAATATGGAGCGTGCTAAAATTATAATCAGTCGATATCCTAGTGAATGGTTGCATTGATTTATGTATATTTATATGGGTTAATTTAATTATTAGGAAAAAAGCAGCAGTTATGCCACTCCTTGATTTAGGGCAGCGTCAGTTGGGTTATACTAGTATTAGGTATGCTTTTTTTTTTGAATGATTTTTTATAATATTTAAGTGTTATGAATTATGTCGCAAAACTTTTAGATATCCCAAAAATGCGTGTTTATGAAGTAGCAACTTTTTATACAATGGTATATATAGCTTTAATTCATTCGAAAATATTTATATTTATAGTATAATCGTGAACCGGTAGGTACTCTTGTACAAGTTTGCACTACAACTCCATGCCAGCTTTGCGGATCAGATGAAATTCTTAAAGTTGTACAAGATTATCTTGGTATTACTCCTGGCCATACTACAAGTGACGGAAAATTCACGCTTATGGAAATAGAATGTGCAGGAGTAAGTCTTATTTTGGTTTTCTTTTCTTTAATTTTATAAGGCATGTGTTAATGCCCCTCTTATTACTATTGGGGATAATTATTATGTATAAGATCTATTGATATTTTCTTTAGATTTACTAATAAATCATAAAGGAGGATCTTAATCCTGAGACATGTGTTGATATATTAAAAATGATTAAAGTCGGCAAAATGCCTAAGCATGGTCCACAAAATGGTCGTCAAAGCTGTGAACCTAAATCAGGTCTTACATCACTTATTGATGAACCATGGACTTCTTCTTCTGTGCTTCGAAAAGATGGTTCTTTATAAAAAAATAACATATGTAAATGTATTTCGCATTTTTATATTCTTTTTAATACATTTTTTAATTTTTTTTTTTTACTTGTTGGAACAATTGCTTGCATATCAAGTCTGCACTACGACGTTGCAAGTAAAACTCAGTTAAAAAAAATACATGAAAAAAGGGCGTGGATAAACAAACAAATGTCTTTGAAATTGACAAAGAGTAAATTATATGAGTTTACGTTTTTATAATAGAAAGCTGATTGTGTTCTTTTTACAGAATTCCGGAATTCTACTTTGGGAATTTCCTTGAATCGAGCAGTTCCATCAATAATGAGCTCGAGCAAGGCGATTGTGCAGAAATCTCTTGAAAATCAAGATTTTATGTTAAAACCGGGCGTTCTTTCGGTAACAGTTGTGGAGGCTGTAAATCTAAGTCTTCCACCAGGTGTTTCTTTACCTGAATTGTCTTCTTCAGTAGAGAGGCACTCTTATGCAATGGAAGGAAAAAATCAAGCACAGAGTCGTTCATTATCTTTCCCATATCTTGTTCTTGAGTTTGATAGGAATCAAGTTTTGGTTGATGCCTTGGCAGGATCTAGTACAATTTGTCATCCTCGTTGGGAATATAAAGTGAATTTGTAAAAATTAGATTTATATGATTGAAATGCTTTGGTATGTCTAATTCTAGTTTTATAGTGATGTCTTGAAACCTTCCCAACTTTCTATTCAATGTTACTTGCGTCAAACTCAGATGTACAAAGGAGATAGTTCTGGAAATTATATATATTTGGGTGGAATAAAGTTTATTCCTAGTTTTTCTGAAATTGTAGGTCTGCGTTTTTGTCTTCTGTTTCTTATTTTTGTTTTTGAAATAGTCTTTTACGGACGAATGGATGTCTATGAACGGTGGAACTGGACAAATAAGATTGCAAGTTTCCTATAAAATAAATCAGGTTTGTTTTTTAGTTTATTTTTCTTTATAAATATTTTAATAGAGCTCTCCTGTTACAATAGATTCTTTTAAATTACTTAAGGTTGTAGGCAGAGGCTCATTCGGGAAAGTATGTTTATTATTTAATTTATAATAATATATTAATTTTATAAAGGTATTACAAGTGCGAAAAATTGTAAATTTATTATTTTTATAAGATTCTTTTAATTTTTAATTTAGGATACGTCACGTATATATGCTCTTAAGACAATTAGAAAAGCACATATTGTTTCACGATCAGAAGTAAATCATACTTTGGCTGAGCGTACTGTTCTTGCTCAGATTGATAATCCTTTTATTGTTCCTTTAAAATTTTCTTTTCAGTCGCCTGAGAAATTATATTTAGTTCTTGCTTTTGTTAATGGTGGTGAACTTTTTTATCATCTTCAACGTGAAGGTCGTTTTGATGTATATCGATCAAAATTTTATGCTGCTGAATTGCTTTGTGCATTAGAATGTTTGCATAGTTTTAACGTCATTTATCGGTAAAAGATTTATTGTTTAAGATATTATTTGATGTTTTAAAGTGATTTAAAGCCTGAAAATATTTTATTAGATTATATTGGTCATATTGCTTTATGTGATTTCGGTTTGTGTAAGTTAAATATGACAGGCTCGGAAAAAACCAATAGTATGATCTCATATTTTAATTAGTTGGTACTAATTTTTAAGCATTTTGCGGTACTCCGGAGTATTTAGCCCCTGAGCTTCTGTTAGGTCAAGGATATACTAAAGTAGTGGATTGGTGGACATTAGGTGTTCTTTTATATGAAATGCTTACTGGTCTTCCACCATTTTATAATGAAAATACCAATGAAATGTATCGCAAAATTTTACAGGATCCTTTAAGGTTTCCAGATGGCGTCGATAAAGATGCCAGGAGTTTATTATCAGGTCTTTTAATGCGCAATCCTGAGAAGAGATTAGGTAATGCGGGTGCAGCCGAAATTAAGTCCCATCCTTTTTTTTCAAATATTGATTGGAAAAAATTATATGCTAAAAAGATACAACCCCCATTTAAACCAAATGTTGAAAATGCTGCTGATACAAGCAATTTTGATCAGGAATTTACAAATGAAACACCTTTTGATTCTGTTGTAGATGATTCACATTTGTCAGAAACAATTCAACGAAAATTCCAGAACTGGAGCTATCATGGATCAAATTTAATAGATAGTTGTAATAATGTAATTAACGAAGGTCTTGAAAATGTTATAGAGTAAATATTGATTTGGCGCACCAAATAAATTACAAAATAGGATGGTAAATATAAATTTAAAAAAATATTATCTGAGTTGTTAATAAATACTTATGTTAAATAGGTTTTTTATGGTTATGGTGTATTTTTCAAAGAGTTTTTGGGTTTTCATATGGATATTAGCTGCTATTTTTCTCCCCACAGTTCTTTATTATATCCCTCCGTTAATTTTTCATCTTCACTATATTTTTTTTGCCATTCAACGAAACCTCCCTGAAGTACATAAATTTTCTATATAGGAATAAGATTTTTTAAAGAAAAAAGGGAAATACAGGGAATCCGTATTTTTTTTGTGTATTTTTTATATTTTGTTGTATGTATTTGAGTGTTTTTAGAAACAATTTAGCACCTGAAGGTCCTCTGTATTTTGTAAATATATTTTTATTGCATATAAGTAAAACCTTTGTTGAGAAAAAGAGCAATAAAAGATCACTTCTTTTGCATTTTTTGTTTTTTCTACTAAATTTAAAATGTCTGATGATAGTTGACATGAAGGAATATGTAGTGCACCTTTAATGTGTCCTCCAATAAAATCAGTATCTCTTACATCTATAATGGCTATTTCTTCTTTATTTTCTGTACTTTTAAGTTTTAAGCAAAGTTCTTCTGGTTTAATATATATTATATCTTGGATATTTTGATTTTCCGTTGTCATGGACGATATTTAAAAGAAGTTTGTTTACGAAAACTATTTTTATTAAAAAATGGTAAGGAAAAATATGAGAATAAATAAAAGATGCTTATTTTTTAAAGGATTCATCAAATAGTGCTTATAGAGAGGCGTTTTCTTTGTTTGATAAGCGTGGAAAAGGTACTGTTTCACGTGATTGTATTGGAGATCTTTTGAGAGCAGTTGGACAAAATCCTACATTATCAGATGTTTCAGAAATTGAGGAGTCTATTTCGGAAGATGGTATTTTTTTTCTTTATATATATATATATATAAACAAAAATAGTTACATTTGATGTTTTTCTTCGTATTTTGAACAGACCAAACGGATTCCGCTCTGTTGGTGATCATGCAGACTTTATTCGCGGATTTCAAGTGTTTGATAAGGATTCTACTGGATTAATAGGTGTTGGAGAGCTTCGATATAGTTTGAATCATGTTTTTTGTTTGTTTTCTAATTTGAATAGTACTAACAAATCTTGGCGAGAAATTATCAGATGATGAGGTTAATGAATTGTTGAAGGATGTCAATACAAAGGATGGTCTTGTAAATTACGGAGGTTTGTTTTATTAAATAATAATATATATGCAATTGAATTATGTAGAATTCGTTAAGATGATTTTGTCTAATTAACATTAATTTGTTGTTGGATAAATGTGAGTAATGTTTTTTTGGGAGTGATGTATAAATAATGCATATTTTTGAAAGATGTATTCAGATTTTTATTCCTAATGTTTTTACGGGGTTTATGTTATAGTTTTATTATGATTTTTTTTTTGAAATGTTATGATTTTTAATTTGGATTAGAAATTGTTATAGTAATAATTGTATCGATTTTCCTCTGATTGGAGAATCTCTCCACTAGGAATATATGAATTTTCAATTAGAAAATCTGAAACCTTTTCTAGAATAATTACATATAAAATTAAGAGATTTCCAATACAAAAAGAAGAAATAGTAAAACCTATTTCAGCCCAACTTCCTTCGTTTTTAACAAGATAGAAGAAATTTAATGTCAAAATATCAGATATGGTTAAAACAATCATGAATAATGTTGATGGATGAATTCCCAGTTTACGATTAAGAATTCTTAAGTTAGCAGATATAATTATATATGGAATTAAAAGTTTAAATAGTAGAATAGCTGCTTGAGAGAATGGGTTGAATATGGGGATTAATCTATAAACTGAATCTAAGGAAAAAGATGATACTGATGCAATATTTCCTGTTCCAAAAAATGCTTCTTGTATAAAAAAAAGGTAAAATAGTGCTGTTCTTAAGTCTTCAGAAAATAGTCTATAGTTCCTTGAAATTTTCGTATTTTTGTTTTGAGGAAAAATTTTTAGTCTAATCTTATATTCTATTTGAATCCACAATGTTAAAATAGCTGAAAAAAATATATAGAAAAGACCCTCATATGAAACAGAAAGAATAATAAAGGCAGGTGAAAACATTAAAAAAATTACGAAAAGATTGTGAATATAATAGTTTTTTTTTCTTATAAGTACTATTAATGGGATTATTAATGATAAAACTTTAATTAATAAGATATTATGTAAATTTGTTTAAGATTGTTATACCTAAAATTATCCATCCAAGTACTTGATTTCCAAGAGGTAAGCCTTTTTTGGCTTGTAATGATAATATAGTTGAGCGTGTTACTATTATTGAAAGAACAAGTAAACTTAGCTATAATAAAATTATATATTAGTGCCTTTCAATATATATATATGTGTATGTGTATACCTGAAAACTAATGATAGTTTTTGGCATTTGAGGGATATTTTTTTTTTTTTTTATGAACAAGTCTCCAAAAATTAAATATATTGTTCCAGATAAAAGCATAATAAGACCTCCTGTTAATCTAATATAATTAATTAATGATGCTTTCCTTTAAAAAGATAAATACATTACTGCTAGCTTTTCTTTTTTTACTGTATCAAGTAAAGTAAAAACGCTGATTATTAAAGAGCTTAGAATCCATAAAGAAATTAATACTTTGTTATTTTGAATAAATTTAATGCCATATGTTAAAGGCCAAAATGAAATCAAAGCAAAATATCCTGTAAAAATTTTTCTTTCAAAATAGCCAATGATCTAAAGTTGTTAAAATTATAAAGTTACATGATTATAATCTTACTATGCTTTCTAAAAGAATAAAATATATTATAAAATTTAGAAAAAATAATGCACTTTTGTATGATCCTTGCATAGTTTTAGAAAAAAGAATGATGAATTTGTAGATAATTTTCTTATTAGTAAAAATATATTCCCAAAAAAAGATAGGAAATATAATATAAGCATAATAAAATAGTGGTGATTTTTCTATATATAACATAGTAAATAGACCAAGTAAAATAGATGAAAACACTATAGATGAAAAAAGAGTTCTTTGAGTCTGATAAGTATCTTTTGGCATATAAATATTAATGATTTGAATAAACATAAATATTATCCAACCAATATATCCTATTGTAATAATTGAATGTAAAAATAATAAGTCATATCTAGGGAAAAATAATGAAGTTATTTGTTAATTTTAAATCTAACTTACGTTTGTAAGTATTGTAGTCCAGCTAAACAAATTTTTAACATTTCTTTGGAAAGAGCTATTGCTTCATCGTATTTATGATCGCCCATAAGAGCTTTAATTTTGTTTTTATATACATGTAAATTGTGTGTTTCGTTATTCAGATGTTTAAATGGCTTAAATCTAATTTTTGTAGAGGATTTTAACTCTATAGTTATATTAAATATAAAAATAAGATAATTGTTTTGATTTTACCATGTTTTATCTTATATTGTTCTGCTATCTCCAGTGCATTTACAAAAGCTGCTTGGCTTTTAATATTAGAAGGACATGATAAATAATCTAAAGGCAATTGTCCAACTGAGTTCATAGGAAAATTTAATCCAAGAAGATAAGCCTAATTGTCTTAGTGTAATTTTTATTAAATTAAATAAATACCATAAGTGGTGCAATATCTGCTTGAAGGACATCTATACGTTTCACTATGTTAACCGTCCAATTTTCAGAAAATTTATCATGACCTATAACATTAAGTTTATCAGGAAGATTTATTCCGGAGCCCCAAGCAATTAAAGGTGTACGAGTGTTATCAGGATGACCATCTCCGTGAGTTCCTAGATCACTCATTCCATGATCAGAAGTAAATATCCATACAGTTTTATTATCATTATAGTAATTTTCTACAAGCTCTGTAATATTTTTGATTCCTATGTCTACAACTTTAATGTTATTTATATATTCCTTTGAGTATGGACGATAGGAGTGCCCTGCTGTATCTAATCCAAGTAAATGGAGAAAAAAAATTATTTTATCTTGTGATAGGGCTTTTTTAATGGTTATATTTGAAGTAGAATTTTTAAATAATTCTATCACTTTATCAAAAACCCATGTATCTAAAATAGTAGAATCTTTAAGTATTTGTAAGTATAAATACATATTGTAACTAAAAAAATACCTTTAGAAAAGTCTTCCATTTCTTTTCCATACATAAATGTTTCAACTTTTGAAACATCTGATGCACCATGAGCGAACATAGGTAAAATATCTGGTGAACCAAAAGACCATGTATGAAGGGATTGATTAAAAACAGAATCAAAATTAACTGGATTCATTTTCCAACCTATACATTACATATTGGGTTTTTAAAAGAAATTGTTTATTCTTTAATACCTTTGGTAACTGCACTCACATCTTCATAGAAACCAGCTATAATAGCAACATGCCCTGGTCTAGACTCTGTTGGAACGCGAGTATGAGATACTCCAAAACAACCTTTGCTAAGTACAATTGATTGTAAAAACGGTGCAGGTGTTTCATACATATTTGTATCAGGGTTTAGATATGATTCAAATAATTTGTCTGCTCTTAGACCGTCTCCTAAATAATATGTTTAAACATAAAAATTGTAAAGAATTTGACAAACCAACTATGAGGAAAAGTCTTTTGGCAGGAGCATGATTCTCGACTCTGAACTGTTGCATTCCATGAACTAATGGTGATGTAAAATAAATATCAAAGATAGATTGAAGATAAATTATATGAAATAAGATTCCTATAATTAATATTGTTTTTCGAGAAAAATGAGGCATTATGAATAATTTATATTTTTATTTTTTATGAATTTTATTCTTTTTTTGATTAGTAAGATATTTTATTATAAGAACTATTAAGTAAAAATTAGTATTTTAGAATATTTAAGAATAACTCTTACTGAAAATTAGATGCTGCTTTTTAGGTTTTTTGTATGAAGCATAGGTAAATATAAGGGATAGAAGATAATGAGTTTTTGAAAGATGATAAATAGTGTTTATTTAGAAAGGGATCTGTTAAAAATTTTAATACGAATTTACCATAATGTACAATAATAATAATAATATAGAATATAAAATCTTTATAAAACAATATAATTTGAATTTATAATTTTTTAATTTATATAGTATTTTAATACTTATAAAATTTTTGAATTAAACAAGAGGATTTAATTATCTATAAAAATATTCATAACAATATAAAAAAATATCTATTTATATTTATGTTTTTATATTTATGTTTATATAGTATATGTGTTTGGACTTATATAATTTTTATAAACTTTAAAATTTTAAAGAGTATTTTGTAAAATTAAATGTATGTATTAATTGTTCTAACTGTTTTATGATATTTTTGTTGATAATTTCATTGTTTTTATGTATTTTTATTATATTTAGGATTTTTTTGTAATTTAATGATGTAAAATTGTAAGTTGTGTATGTTGAAATATAAATATTTTTAGAAATTATTTTATTAGAAATTTAATGCCATTTAGTGTAATTTTATGTATTAAAAACATTTGATTTTCGTAATATTTTTAAAACAACATCTTTTATTAAAATTGTAATTTGAATAATAGTATTTTGATGTTTGTTTAATTATACATTTATTAATTTTTTATGAAGGAATAATATTTTAATATATATTAAATAAAAACTATTTGATAAATTTATGAATATTATATTTTTATGTTATTTATTTAGTTTTTTATTCAAAAAAGATTTCTAAAAAAGTTGGTAGAATTTTTAAATTGAGTAAAAATTGAATAATTTTTTGAAGTTCTGAAATTCTGTAATAAAAATAAAATTAATTGGTATTTTATATAATTATATATATATATATATAATATTCTAGGTATTATTTAAAGATTTAACTTATTTAAAGCACATGTCTTATAAATCCCTCCTATAATATTTTAATATATTTATTTTTTAGAAAATAAAACTTTTGTATCTAATATAATGATTTTTTTTCAAAATTTGCATATGTAATGTTAATATGTAATTAATGTGAATAATATTACTTTGTTATTTCAAAATAAAAAATGATATTTTAAAATCAAAAATAAATATAATGAAATTTGTTTATGACATCGTTAATTATGCTTAAATGCTTTTTAAAATCCCTGGTATATATTATCATGTTATTAAAATAAGAAATAATAGAAAATTCGATTTTTAGATCTACATTCCTCTGCGTTTCATCTCTTTTACAATAGAAACTAAATGACGTATACTAGCTTTAAAACGCTTTCTATGTCGTTCACTACGTAAACGACTTCTTTTTTTTGTAGGTTTTTCATAAAATCTACCCATCCTTTCTTCCCGACGTACATTATTTTGTTTTAGAAGAATATCTAAGGATTTCCATGAGGAAATAATATCTTGATTTTTCACTTCTCTAGACGCTGCTCGATGATAAATATATGGTTTCTGGTATCTTTTTTCAGAAATTTCTATATTATTTGAAGGATTAAAGGAATTGGAAGGAATTGGTGATTGTCTTGCTATTTTTTCTGATGATGAAATGGATTCGATTGTTTTTAGATCCGATTTATTATAGGAAAGTTCCTCTTTTTTCCCTTGAAATTGGATCTCTTCATTTTCTTTCCATTTCTGATTACATATGGATCGGTAAACAGTTAAGTGTCTTGATATTGTCTGCCAATATTTTTTTATTAATAAATTTTTTTTTGATTTCCATAAAATATTTTTTTTTGATAAAAAATATTCTGAAATTCCAAAATCTATGAAACTTTTAAATGTTGGTTTCACAGAAATCATTGTTATTTGTATCTTTAAAGAAATATTTTATGTTTAAAATTATATTTTTTTGTTTTTTTTTTTTGATTTTTTGACATCGAGTGGTAAAATCGATGAAATTCTACGAAAAATTTGAGTTTATATATTTTTATAAATAGATAGAAAACTCAAAGAGAATATTTAAGCACGACGTTATTAAGCTATGTATCATCCGCCGCAATTGCCTTATGGTACAAGTAAGTTTTATTATGGATAAAGTCGTAAATGTAATTATAATTGTTAGATACAGTTTATGGATATCAAGGATATCAAGCATATCAACAAAATTTGCAGGCGTCTTCTGGCTATGTTTCCGGTGTTGCTCCACCTCAACAAGTAGGATACGGTATTCCATCAAGTATACCAAAAATTGATTTTAATGCCCCTATTATTCATTTTGGAACAAATGTCAATCAAGTAAAACCTCAGGCGTCCGTGATCACATCTGCTCCTGTATTTATCCCTAGACCTGTAGTTTCCCATGATGCGCCAACTCCTTTGCAACCACCTACTGTAGAGCAGCAAATTAGAACACTATTTATTGGCTCTATTCCTGATTATTTGGATGATTTTTGGATTGATAAGATGTTGAAGGTATTTTTAAAAAAAGAAAAAGTGAAAACTAATATTTTCAAGTCTGTTGCGAAACTGAAAGAGTGGAAAAGAGCTAGTAATGCCACTGGTTCTCCTCGGAATTTTGGATTTGCGGAATATGAAGATCCTGAGCACGTACAAAGGGCTATTATAGCTTTAGAGGATTTGATAATTCCTTCACCTGGAGGAGAGGGTGAGAGTTCAAAAATAATGGTAGAGCGGTATTTTTAATTCTATCGTTTTATTAATTAGAAGGTGGTAGTTGATCAAAAAACTCGCGAGTACTTGAATGAGTGGAACGAAACAAGGGAAAATAAGAATTTGGTGGGTATTTTTTTTTGCGGATTACTGGAATTGATATATTTCAGCAACGTGATCGAAGTCTTGTTATACAGGCTAGGAGTAATCTTACTAAAGTTCTTGAAGATTTTAAGGATCCTGCTAAACGTGATTCAAAAAAAGTTCCTTTAGATGATAAAACTAAAGATACGCAATCCTCTGAAAATAAGGATGTCCCCAAGGTTGTTACTATAACGCTTAATGTAGATGACGAACTGGATGATATACCTGTAGAACAACGCGAGGCTGTTGCTCGCGAAATTTCTTCTTTTAGAGAAAGATCAGCAAAGAGGGAGCATGAAAAATTAAAGAGAGAGGAGGAAGCTGAAAGGAGGAAGTTAGAGTTTGAAAGAATGGCTAAATCTTCCGTTTCTACAAGAGTTAGTTCACAAGTAAATAATTTTATAAATCAAAAAACGAAAAATGATGATAGCCAATCTTTATCAAATTCTGTTAGTGATCGCCGATTCAGTCAGATATCAAAAGATTATCAAAAACCAATAGCGTTCGTACTAAAGGAAACTAATGGTTATGGTAGAGATTGTGAAGATGAATTAGATGATACAAGATCTTGTGAAGAAATAGAAAAAGAAAGAAAAAATAAAAAACAAAAAGAACTAGAGTTTTCATTTCAAGAGGTAAGGCTATTTTGTTATTAAGTTAATTTTTATAATGTTTTAGAGAGAAAAAAGATGGTTAAATAGAGAAAAGTCACGAACATCTGCATTGGAGAGGGAAATGAATAGAGATAAGGAGGAAGCATCTCGTGAAGCTAAGGATAGGGAGGCTATGTCTCGTCGATTAGCTGAATGGGATGATGATTTGGAGGCTGAAAAGGCAGTAGAAGAATATTATAAAGATAGATCATCATGGTTGCGGCATAGAGCTGCGTTCCGTAGTAGAGAAATGGAAATGGATGCTCGTGATCGAATTTTAGAAGAACGTCAGGAAACAGAGAAACTTAAAGCTAGCACGAGTGCTAATTTTCTTCTTAAAAAGCAAAATACAGAACATAAGCTTAATGAATCCGGGATTAGTAAAGATGTTGCAATCGGACCTATTAGGCTTACTTTTAGTTCTACAAAAAAGCAGATGGATGTTCCAAAGAGAGTTGTTTCGGAAGTAGAAAAACTTTTAGAAGATGATAATGATCATTATACTGGAAACAAAAAACCTATGTTATTGCCTCTTGAATATGATGATACAGAAACTGCTGAAGATGATGAAGCTAAAATTAAAAGAATTAAAGATATTGTTGCATTTGTTCCGTCTGAAAAAGAAGGATTATGGAATTGGCCTATTAAATGGGATCGTTTAACTGATGTAAGTTTTTTTTTATAATTAAAATATGTTAACAAAATATTAGTCTATTATTGAGGATAAAATTCAACCATTTATCACAAAAAAGATTGTGGAGTATGTGGGTGTCCAAGAAGATGATTTGATTAAGTTTATTTTGGATCATTTACGAAAAAAGGGTAGTGCTCAGGAGCTTGCAAAAGAATTGGAAATGGCTATGGATGATGATGCAGAATTATTTGTTAGGAAAGTATATAGATATGTTATTGTTATATCTGAGGCCATTATATAACCAAAAAGTTTTTTTATTATTATTGTAATTATTGTTTGGTAGTTAATAATTTTAAATCATTTATATTTCGTTCTAATTTTTGAATTCTAGGAAAACTGGTAATTCATTCCAACAAGTTTATATTTACAGTATTTAAAGAATCAATAGCCCACTTGGGATAGTTTTCTTTTTTTCCAGAATATAGAAGATTGAATTTCTTTTTTACGAAAGCAGGAAATTGATCATGAATAATCGCATTTCTCATTTCTTTCATTAAGTTTAATTGATAATGAATATTGTGAATTGTTAGTAATTGTGCAGCGACTAGTATTTGTTAAAGGGAGATATATTAATTCAAATGTTTTACCTGTTTCTTTGCATATGATGTGATGAATATATGCTTTTGTTATTCCCCATCCTTTGGGGTTGCAACAAGGGCATTTGCAATTTTCATCAATAGGGGTATAATTATTTGAAAAATGTTTATTACGAAGGTTTAAAACACCGTATGGTGTAAGAGCATTACCAAAACGCTGAAAAGTTAAAAAGAGGAAAATATATATTCAATGCTTACTGCTGTTCGAGTGGGATATACGCAATCAAACTGATCAATTCCTAAAGCTACACTAACAATGAGATCTTCTGTATAGCCCTATATAAATTAATTGGTAAATTTATTTGAGTATTGTTTTTTACAATTCCCATAAGATATCTGGGCTTGTTAGAAGGTAATAAGTTTGTACAGATTGAAACAATTCTGTATGTTTCATGTTTTTCTTCCCCGCCGCTTAGCCCTCCTATAGCTATTCCAGGAGTTTTTCTTTTTATCATTTCCAAGCAACATATTGTCCTTAATTTTTCACTAAGACCCCCCTGAATAATTGCATATAGACTTTGTTTTTCGGATTGTTTATTTGCCTCAATACAGCGGTCAAGCCAGCGTATACTTCTCCACATTGCCTCTTCTACCCTTTTTAAAGGAGTAAGTGAATGAACAACATCATCTAATTGCATCATAATATCTGAGCCAATACTATTTTGTAACGATATGGAGTATTCAGGTGTGAGGAGCATATGAGTTCCATCTTGAGGATTATAAAATTCGACTCCTTCCTCTGTAACTTTAGATAGTTTTAAGAGTGAAACCATTTGAAAACTTGTAAGTATTAGTAGAAAAATATTTGGGTTTAAGAATTGATGAGTGTATACCCTCCGCTATCAGTTAATAGATTGTGAGACCATCCCTGAAATAGGTGGGCCCCGCCTATTGTATCAAGAATTGATTGTCCTGGGCGAAGACCAAGATGATATGTGTTGTTGAGTATTAGTCGACAGCCAAGATGCTCGAGTTGTTGAAATGTGATACCTTTTAATGTCCCCTGTAAAATTTAGATGAATATGTTGTTTCTGGGATAGTTTAACCTGCGTAGCTACAATGCTGTCAAATATGCTTTAAGTAGAAAATGTGAATACCAACTGGCATAAATACAGGAGTTTCAACGCAGCCATGAGGTAATGTAAGAAGACCAGCTCTTGCTTTTGATGTTGAACACTCACGTATAATATCAAATTTTAGTGCTTTTGGAGACATGATAGTTGTATTGGGTTAAGATTTGTTATTTAACGATTTCTGATAATTTATATTAGTAATTTTTAGTGTATATTAATGTACTATAAAAGGGGAATCATGTATTAGTATGTCCATTTGGCGCAATGGTAGCGCATTCCTCTCCTATGTGTTAGAAGGAAAGGTTGCGGGTTCGAATCCCGCAATGGATGTATTTTATACTCGATTTAATACGTTCTTTGTATTATTAGTGTTATTTATGATTATTGTAATAAGTATTTGGTATTATTTCTAGAATTATTGCTTGATTCACAATTTATTTCAGGTGTTGTGATGTGATTTGCATGAGATAAATACTATTAGAGCAGGAATGCGGGGTATATAGTAACTATAAAATACGATAATGTGATACAAACAATACAGATTGTGTGTGTGCTTAGCTTTAATAAATGTAGTTTGTTAATGCTAATATGATTAATGAGTTATTTTTAAAAATAAATAATTATAAATAAAATGCAATGTATAATAAAGAGTGTATTATAAAAAATTGTTTTAGACGGACATTTTCATTTTGATAGTTTCATGAGGATGATAGTCATGAATGATAAAATCTTCCACTGTAAAATCTTCGATACAGACAACTGAGGGGTTTAGAGAAAGAGTGGGAAAAGGGCGTGGTAAACGAGTAAGTTGTTGCTGTAAAGCTTCAATATGATCTTTATAAATGTGACAATCCCCTAAAAATAATTATTTTTTTTTTTTTAAAGATGATATTTACCCATGACATGAATGAGATCACCTGGATCTATGTTACAAACATGAGCAACCATACATGTTAGTAAAGCATATGATGCAATATTGAATGGAACTCCAAGTCCCATATCACAGGAGCGTTGATACAACTGACATGAAAGTTCAGGCCGCTGACCATTTCGTGGCACATGAACATAAAATTGACTGTATGTAATTGTAAATATTAGTTATATGAAAATTGATAAAGGTTACCAAAACATGTGACATGGAGGTAGTGCCATTTTCTTTAAATCTAACAATAGTAAATAACAACATTGGATTAATAAAAAGGAATGCCTGCTGGGTTCCATGCCATTAGGATGAGTCGGCGATCATATGGAGATGTTTGAATCTTTTGAATAATATCGATCAATTGATCGACGCCCTGGTTTGTATAATCGGTTTTACAATCAATATATTCTGCGCCAAAATGCCTCCATTGGAAACCATAAATGGGACCAAGGTCACCTTCTTGGCGTTCGGTCAATCCGATTGAGTCAAGATACTCTCGAGAACTATTTGCGTTCCATATATGAATATTTTTTTCTTTAAGTACTGAGGAATCTGTTTCTCCGCGAATAAACCCTTTGTTGTATAAGGATTGGCTTAATGGATTTTGAATATATCTTACAGAGTAATTCTTCAATTACTCCACGTAGAAAAACTTTCTTAGTTGTTAAAAGAGGTAGTGTTTTGTTTCGAAGAGAAAACCTTAACGGTGGAGGAGCAAAGATAGATAACGTTCCTGTCCCTGTTCTGTCGGGACGATCTTCGCCATGGTCAATGATATGCTGTATTAAGTTGAGATATTGTTGTTCTTCTGTGTTTATCATGTTGAGAGCGTTAAGTAGTAAATAATGATTTTTTAATCTTTGTTTAAACAATTGTAAAATTTTTAAAATGAAAGAATGTTGTATATGATTTTAAGAAAATGAGGATTACTTTTTTAAGATTGTTTTTAAAAATTCAACTATCGAATAAGTTATAATGAAAAATAAAGATAAATAATGTTTTTATAAAAGAATTGTTGTCATTTAATTGAGTCAGTTTCTCCAAGTATTTTAAATACGTAATTATTTAGATTATTTTTTAATTATCGAATATTGAATTTTGATATGGGTAGAAAATTGATGATTATGTCTAAAAAAGCAGGATTACAAAAAGCAATTAGCCATGATTCTGTTACAAATGAGCAGGATGATAGTGTTGATGAGCTTGCATTTTCTGTAAAGTCAAAAAAAAAAACTATGAATAAAGAAACTCCATTACGAAAAGTATCAAGTATGAAAAAAATGGATTCATCTGAGAAGGAAAATCGACCATTAAGGAGTTCCAGTACTATAAGGAGTGTTCATAAAAAAGAATTATTTGAGAAAAATATTGCTGTGGAGAAAGATCTTAAAAATAATCAAAAGGAATCTGTTCGGCAAGACGTGTTACAAGTGCAACTAAATGATTCAAAGCGTAAATTTATAGATATATATGATAATAGCATTTCTGTGGATAAAAGGTTGGAAGAGGTGAATGCTTTTTTGATTTTGGATTAAATTAATCTATTTAGGCAACACGAAAGATGGAAGAATATGAGAAAAGATACAAATGTCTTAAAGATCTTCGTCAGACAGAAGTTGAATTGAATTTTCTTGCTTATCGTGAAGCAGCAGAATCTCGATTTAAGGGTAAATTGTTTTATGGGATTTTTTTTTTTTTTAACTTTGATATGATTAGTTTCTCAAGCACTTATTGATAGTCTTACGGAGGATATAGATGCTAAAGATAAGAAGTTAAATGATTTGTTATTGTATATGAATGATTTTAAAGCAAAGAAGCAAGAGTTTGAGAAGTTGTCTGAAAAATGTATGTTGTTTTTAATATAATTGTTTATGTTAATTTTTTCAGTAAAATCTACAGAGCAGGCTCTTAGTCGTGCAAATTCTAGGATCTCGTATTTAAATTCGAAACTTTCGTCTCGTTCTAACGCATCTATTGTTCAATTAAAAGAGGAGCTTTATAGTGATTTAACTGGATTGCTTATTCGTGATGTTAAATCTGATTCTAAGAAGACAGTTTTCGATTGTTTGCAAACAGGACGTAATGGAAGTATGTTTTGTTGCTATTATTATAAAATGTTAATATTATATTAGCCCTTCATTTCAAACTTTCGCTTTTTGCTGATCCCTCTTGTCAATCGCAAGAGAGGTTTTCATATACCCCTCTATTCAATGAAGAACGAGACGCTTCGCTTTTAAATTGTTTACCTGACTATCTTACAGATGAAATTATATTTGAAAAAGATCAAGCTGCTATGTTTAGTTGGAGATTATCAAATGCTTTACAAAAGAAGGATTAATTTATAGGATTATAGTTACTTTTGTTAATTTTTGATGGCTATTATGTTTTGTATATATATAGATAGATATATAGTAATTTAATTTATATCGAGTTAATGTTTAATTCTTATAGTAAATATTGGAATATTGCTATTTTTAGAGAAATAATAGCATAATTATGAAAATTTGTGAGAAGATTTTTCAGATTTTTGCTAGTTCCAGACTTGTTTCATATGTTAGTGAAATACATCCAATATCTAATCTTAGATATATAGAATATCCTTATGATGTAACATCGCCGCTGTCTGTTAGGTTGCATGTATTAAGTATATATTGTTTTGAGAGGTTTCTTATAGCTTTTTAGAAACGGAGAAAAGATATTTTGAAGAAAGGTCAAATTTTTTGGGAAAATAATAATATTTTTTATTTTAAAAAGCTAGAAATGTTTTGTAATGATATTGTTAAAAAAAAGGGTATAATCACTGATGAAGATATGCTTGCGTTTTATAAAGAATATTTACAAAGTTCTAAATTGAAAATGAGAAAATATCAATGGTGGTGGTATCGTCAGATTTTTGGTATTCTTGTGGATAGTTTTAAAGTTTGGATAAATAATATTTCAGATCATCCGTCTTTTTTTTTTCACATACGTAGAAAGGAACAATGAATATTTTGGAATGTAGATTGGATTTTTTTTATATTTTATTTCCTTTTAAATAGATAGGTTTTAAAGATTTTAGTGATGTAAAAATAATGCATGATATTTAAATAATGGCAGTTTTTGAAATAATATTTGATTTTATATATTAGATATAAAAAAATTTTTGAAAGGTTTTAAGGAATTTTAATGAATATAATTAATATATTATTTTTATTAGAAGGTAAAGATTATTTAAAGTTATGAATCATGATATTTGTTGTTTTAATAAATTAAATTGTTTATATAGAATTTAAATTAGAATTATTGTTCTACTGAGTATTAAGATTTTATTAGATTATTATATTTTTAAGTATTTTTTGAAGTATTCATATTTTGATTTATGAATTTCTTGGGTTTATAATTTTATTTTGTAATTATAAATATTTGAGATTATGATAAAAATTATAAAAAAAAATTTTCTGAATTGTGATTAAAAGGTGAGCTTATATAATATTATCCTTATTTTTATATAATGTTTTGTTCATATTAAAATTATTCGTTGCATTTATAAAATGGCATATTGATTTTGAAAAGCCTGTTAATTTATATATAATTTGAAATTGTTATATAAATATCATAATTTTTAATAATAGAATCTATTTAAGTAGTAACAAATACAATTTTTTTATATGAAGTACGCTAATTTAAACTGCATTTGTGAGATGTGTAATCTATGAATAATATAATTTACATAAATTATTAATATTATTCATTGTATAGAGTTTCTGTATATATATAGAATATCATATGCACTAGTTGTCAAAACATTTAAAATTAAGAAAATTTATGTAGCACTGAGAATCTAATAATTTTATAAACTTTAACTGTGTTTTTAGATAATTGAGTTGTAAATAGAATATAATGGGTTTTATAAGAGTAGTTTCTTCGGTATAAAAAATATTTTTGAGTTTTATTATTTAAAAAGTAAATATTTAAAATTTTTTAAATGAATTTAAAGGTTTATAATTAATAGAATGCCCGTGTAAATTATAAATAAATTATTGATTGAGTGTTTAAAGATTGTATTTTGAACCAAATTCACATAATATATTGGATAATTTTTGTGCACCATGGCTTAATACTTCCCTTAAAAAAGGTTAGTTTTAAATATGATTCCGCAAAAACAACTTAATATTTTCAATATCATTACTTGTTGTTCCAGCAAACTTTTGAATAAATTCCCGAGCTGATTCTTCAAAATTTCTATAATTACGTGTATTTATATCATCTTCGTTTTCTCGTCCGAAATATTGGTTTGAAGAAATTGATTGAGCACCATTAAATGCCTGTAAACGTGTCTTAGTTTCTTCTTGGAAAAATGAATCATATGAATTATGCTCAAAATATCTTTTTATTAGTTATTATAAATAATATAGAAATTGAATAATAAATATTACTTATTAGAAGAAATAGATTTTTGTCCAATAAATTTATCACAAGTATATATAACATCATCTAAAATTATTAGTATTAATAACAATAATAAAATATGAAAATATACCATCAGAAGAACCTTCAATAGTTGATGCTTTTTTGTAGGATAAGTTATTGTCTGTTTTAATTGGCTTGGATAAACTACAAGTTTGTCCGAAATATAATTTTTGAGAATTACCTACTGCAGTTTTAGCAGGATAATTGGTTTGATGATGTGGTTTTAAATCTGTAGAAAGTGATTTATCGGAGTTATTTGAATCTTCTTTCTGTTCCGACTTTATCAGATGTTTTTCCTTAAGAGACTGATCCGAATCAACTACATTCTTTTCTTTTATGTTTTTTTCTATTTCATCAAAATCAATTGTTTCTTCTATTTTTTTGGCGCCAAGCTTTTGGTTAAATTTTGTTCCTATTCCCGTTTTTTTATTTGTAGAAATATTTGTTTTTAATTTGGACGAATCTATGGTACTTGTTTTTGATAAATCAGCTTTTAAGGAAATTTCATGGTTATTGATTTCTTTTGGTATATCATTAGAAGATATTTTAGTTAAAAATGAAGTTTTTGTATCAGATGCTAGTGTTGTGGATTTTTGAGATGCTTGGTCATTCCATTGGGAAAAAAAATCATCATTTGTATCATTGTTTTCTAATTCATGTTTATCATCTATTAAAATATTTGGATTACTATTAAATATATTAAAAGTTAAATTTTAAATGGAAAATTAATACTATTTAGAATCTAGGAGAGCTCTTTGTTTTAACTCCTCTTTGTATAATGTTGCTATTCTACTAGTGTATTTCGTTTTTGCATCTTTTGAATTCAAAATAGAGGATCCTCCATGTTTTATGAAATATTCTAATGCAGATAAGTTTCCTCCTACTTTCATGATACGAAGCTGGTTCCAAGTCCATGAATCCAAAATGGTGGATCTTTTTTTAAAAAAGTAAATTTTATTGAATAAAAAGAATGACCTACCTGACAAATGATATATGGACACCTAAATTTCTATGAATTGAACTACAATCTAGACAAATAAAAATCCCAAAAGTTGTTGCTGCCCAAGTTGCACCATTTGCCCCACAGTCAAAACAGTTCTGAAAAGAGATGTAAGAATTTGCAATTAATATATATTTTTGATAATATATAAATTTCTATCGTTTTTACCTGATTGTATTGTTGAGTTTTTAAATTTGCAAAGAATTTCTGACTTTCTTGTCTGGATGCATGATTCATATTTAATTGGTTTTCTTATTTTGAAAAGTTTAGAAAATATAAAAAGTAAAAAAAGATAATAGACTTATCTTTTTTTGTTTTTCTCGGATATTTTCGAATTACTTGTGTTAAACCGAAATGGGTTTTTTAATATTAAATAACAGATTAATGTATCTAAAATGTTTTAATTTTAATATTAAAAAATACATGTGTATTGGATGTGATATAAAACAGATATTGAATCAGTCCAAGTCTTTAAGATCATATAATATTAGCCGATTTTCAAATTTAACACAAACATTTAGAAAAGAAAAGGAAAAAAAGATATTTTTGTTTAGAGATGATATAACAAAGACATGGAAGCAGCTTTCTTTGATGGGTAGAGTTGTCCGGGTAACTTCAATTAGTTTAAAATTATGTGTTATTGTTATGGGAATACTTGTTTTAGTAAGCAAAAATATTGTTTTGAAATATATAATTTTTCGAGATTATAGCAAGTTATTCTCTAGGAAGTTATCTTTTTGTTCTTGAGGTTCCTGTTATAAATATGTCACTTGAAATTATAAAAAATGATCAGGAGGTTCGTAAGATTAATTAGAAAAATTAATAATAGTAGTGTAAAAGGTTACTTGGCGATGATATTAAAGTCCTTAGTAGATCTCTATGGAGTTATATACGCTTGGATTCATATATACCGTAAGTTGTTTTATTGATTGTTTTTTTTTATATTTAGTTTAAACAAGATCTCAAAAAATATTAGAATTAAATGGCCGGGAGCAATTAATTATGCAATTTTTGGTGAAGGGGAAAATTGCCCAAGGAGAGGTGCATCTTGAAATGACTAGGGTTAGTTATTTTTTTATATATTTTTTAATTTATTTGTTAGGCTCCTAAAGAACGTTTTCAATATCAATTCCTATACCTTGATGTTATAGGTATATATTATTTTTTATTCTTATTTAAATTTAATTGGTAAAGATTCGGATAATTTGCTTCATAGAGTATGGCTAGTAAATTCTAATAAAGTTAAAAATCAATCAGAAAAAAGGGAGTTTTTTTTAAATTTATGGGGGTTGAGATAATGTTGCCTCTGGGGAATTTATTCCCATTTATATGTCTTCAGTTTTTCTATTTCATGGTATTATAATATGTTTCTTTTATTATTGGGTTTGCAAATTTAAACTCAAGTTTTATAAATGTATTTGAAGTTTTTTTGGTGTTGGGTAATATATAAAGCGTTTGAATATTTGATATTGATACAAGGTATTGATGTATTTATTATTTATTAGGAGATTAATATTGAATTTTATATAATGAATTTAATGCATTTTTGTGATAACTAATTTTATGTAAAGGTTTATAAAAATATATTTGTAGAAATAGAAATGCTTGTTATTGTTTGTGATGTAGTTATTAATTATTTTCAAAGTATTAGAATTTTATTTAGTTTATATGTAGGAATTTTATATTATATTATATATATATATATTGATAATTTTTGTTTTTCGTTTTTAATAGATAAATTGAAGTTATTTATATTAATATTTCTGCTAATAGTTTAGAGATTGTATAATTTGATTTATTTGGGTTGAATTTTGAGTTTATGTTTAAAATATATATAATCTTTTGAGATGAAAAATGAGTATTAAATAGATTATATTTTAAAATATAATTCTTATATAGAAGCCATTGATGTTCCTTTGACCTTTTTTAATTTTAAAATGATATGTTGATGCATTTGGTTTTTAAAAGTTATGATGTAAATATTTAGATATTTGGAAATATGGTTTTAAAATTTTGTGGTTTTTAGAGAGATTGTCGATTTAACTTTTTTATTTTTAGATTTTAAAAGATTATGATTTATTTTTTAATTATCAAAATTTTTGATATTTTTAAGCATTGATGCTATATTAATGTTTTTTGATTTAAGGACTTTAGATACTTTTTTATGAATAATGGTTTTTTTATTTTTATGAATATTGTAAGGGAATAAATGACAAAGTACTAAAAATCCTTATTCCAATATCAGTATTTGAATGAAAAATAGTTTAATGATATTAATTTAGTATATATTCTTAAAAAATGTTATCCAAAGTACAAGCATGCTGAAATTTATTATTTTAGAGTTTAACTGATTATAATAAAAAGTAAAAAGAAAATAGTTAATATTCCAAATATCTACATTTTTATTAGTTTAGGAAGATCTACAAAGTAAAATTGACCTTAAGCATAAGCCATCTATTACTACTAATTCTCTGGTAATATTTTAAAAGTTCTTGCTGTGCTGAACCTACATTGTTGACAATATCATCTGTATTAGTGCTGATTCTTTGAACAGTTTCCCGTTGTTCTGCCACCATTTGTGCAAGTTGAGAAAAAATAGATCCTAATTCATGAATTGTAGATTCTATACTTTGGATTGCAGATGAACGAGAATTTATATATGGGTTTTGTTCTTCTAGTAAATGCATTTGCTGAAATGAGTCTTGAGGTAGCATTTTATTAGTGTTAAAATGTTCATTATCCATGTTCAAAACAAGATAATTTGACTTAGGTTTTATAGGTTGTGTATCATTATTTTTATAATTATATTCTATATAAAGAGGTGATTGTAATTTTTTTTCAGGGGTTTCTGAATGTGTTGTAGTTGCCATAAATTGTTCACTTCTTTTTTTATTTGCTTTCATATTCTTAAGAATATATAATTAAGATTTTACTAATTTAGTAAAATAAAAAATTACCTTGGTCCGTACTTCAAGTACATTCTTGAATGTTATACTTGTATTTGCCAATTTGTTTTGTAAAAGAGCTATTACGTTCTCAGAATGTTCGCGTTCTCCTTTGTTTTTATTCTTGTCATTTTTTAATTTTTGCTTATTAAAATATTCACGAAGTTCTGAAATGTTTAGATTCATATCCTTAATATCTTGTTTTATAATATATATTAATTCCGAAATTTCAGTAGGCTTATCATCAAATAATGTTTTCCTTTTAGCCACTAAAATTTATTACTTTTTTAAGAAATAATAATAATAAAGAAACAAATATCCACGTTGGGCAAGTCTCTGCAATTTATCTCCTGTTTTATTGATATCTTTAGCTATTTTGCTTGCTAGGTTCCCAAAATCATTTTTGATTTGATTTTCTGATTTATTTATGTTTGGTATATTTTCTTTATGTTGAGAATAAAAACCTCTAATTTCTTTTGATTTTTTTGTTACTGTTAATACACAAGCATGAAATTCTTTTGTGCGATCTTGAATAGACATATTTAAATATTATAATATTTTTCAAAGATTGGCATTTTGTCGATTGATAGATTTAGAATAAAAATGAGGTTTATTAAACCAATAAATATGAGGATATTTTTTTCCTATCAATTTTATGACTTTAGGTTTCTTACATTAACAATATTTAAAAAAAAAATTCACTCATTAAAATTGATTAAAGATCAAGACTTAATTCATATTCATTCGTTAGTTTTAAAAACTATTGTAGGAAAAAATTCATGGACTCAAAGATCACTTCAACCGGTTGTGCTTACTCTTAGTCTTGGAATTAATGCTACTTTTCCAGGAAATATGGACAATCTATCATGTTCTATAGATTATACAACAGTTTATAAAGAAGTTTCTAAATTTGTTGAAAGTTTTGAATTTGAAAATTTAGTAGACTTGGCTAATAAAATCTCTAAAACTGTTTTTGAGAATCAATCTAGAGGAAAGTGGATTAAAGTTAAGGTAGAAACTCCTAAAGGACATTTGTTTGCAGAAACTGGATTGCAAATTGTAAGAAGAAAAGATGGTGTTTTAGAGACTGATGATCAGTTTTTTATAAGAAATTTAAGTCTTTTTACGATTATAGGTTTAAATTCAGAAGAGATGATTAATAAACAAAATGTTGTTATTAATTTAATATTGTATAAATCACCCATAAATTCGAATCAGAATTATTCTAGCATAAATACATATAATATCGAAGAAATCTTAAAAGGAATTGTTAAAGTTTTGTAATTTATCTATTAGTGATTTTACTAATAATGTAAAAGCATGTAGAGGAATCATCTTTTAAAACTGTGGAGGCTCTTGCATTGTCGATAGCAAGAATTTCCTGTATATTATATAATATTGAAAAAATAAAAGTGAATGTTGAAAAACCTAGTGCTTTAGCTTTTGCCAGGTCAGCTGGTGTTGAAATTATTAGATCACGGGCTTGTTTTTTTTCTGATAATTATACTGGAATTGAAGAATTTATTGATAATGATGCTATTTATATAGCACTTGGAAGCAATCTTGGGAATAAAGCAAAATTTATATTTGATGCTATAGAAAAAATGTCTATGAGAGGAATAAAGGTTTTGAAAACGTCTATGTTGTATGAATCGGAGCCTATGTACTTTGAAAATCAACCTATATTTTATAATGCTGTATGTAAGGTTTATAGTATTTTTTTCTTAATTGATGAAATATTAATGAACTAAGGTTGAAACTTCTTTAGATCCTCACCAGCTTTTGGCTGAGCTACAAATAATTGAAAAAGAACTTGGACGTGTTAAGACTATTGACAAAGGACCACGGTGTATTGATTTAGATATTGTTTTTTTTGGTAGAAAAATAATTAATTCTAAATCATTAATTGTTCCTCATCCCCGAGTACTTGAGCGTCCATTTGTTTTAAAACCAATTTCAGAGTAAGAATATATAAATAGAATAATTGTTTTTAATTATAAATTAGTATATCGAGTAGTTTCATTCATCCTGTTACGGGATTACCCATAGCTTCTTATCTCAAGAAAATCGTTGATTTTGGTATTAAACCAGTTTTACCATTCTTATATAAAAACAAAAGTATAAATTTTACTTATGGATCGTATAAAGCGCCTACGCATATTATGGCGATTTTGAATCTTACACCTGATTCTTTTTTTGACGGAGGTGTGCATTCATATAATTCTTTATTAATGGATGTCGAAAATTTTATAAATACTGGAGCAACAATAATTGATATTGGTGGACAGTCGACAAGGCCAGGTTCTCATATTGTTTCTTTAGAGGAAGAAATTTCAAGAGTTATTCCTGCTATAGAATGTCTTTCCAAAACATATCCTGATGTTTTAGTAAGCATAGATACGTTTCGTTCTGATGTTGCAGAACAAGCAATTAAAGCCGGTGCTAGTCTTGTTAATGATGTAACTGGAGGGAGATATGATCCAAGGATGTTTAATGTAGTGGCTAAGTTAAAAATTCCAATATGTATTATGCATATGAGAGGTAACTTTTCAACTATGGATAATTTAACTGATTATGGCACTGATATCGTAAAACAAATAACTATAGAATTAAGGCAGTTGCTTGCTTGTGCTGAAAACTCAGGCATTCCTCGTTGGAATATTATTTTAGATCCTGGATTAGGATTTGCTAAAACCTCTTATCAGAACATAGAATTATTAAGAAGATTTAATGAACTAAAATCTCAACATTGTTTCGAAAGCTTTCCTTGGTTACTTGGTCCAAGTCGTAAAAGGTTTACAGGATGTGTTACGGGTGATATTATACCAAAAGATAGGATATGGGGTACAGCTACTGCTGTTGCTGCTTCTATTTTAGGAGGTTGTGATATTATTCGAGTTCATGATGTTTATGAAATGCATAAAGTTTCAAGGATTTCAGATGCTATTTGGAAAGGAGTTTATTAAATTATTTATTATTACATTATTATATTTGTTTGTAGAATATTACAAATATACTATGTTTATTTAATGTAATTATGAATTTATGATAAAATATGATTTATTTAAAAAAAGATATAGGTTTATTAATAAAAAACTTTTTTTAAAATTTTTTTGAAACAATATGTATTTGAGTTTTAATTTAATAAAATATATTGAAATTAGAAATTTATTAACGTAAGTCTTAATTTTTAAGTTAAATTAAAAATATTATAATATTGAGGTTTTGTTGTTAATTTTTCTAGGAGCAATATTGTTTTAACTTTTAAATAGGTTCTTTTTAAATATAGGATTTGCATGATTTTTTTGTGATTATATATTTGCTATGTCAGATGGAACGTTAAGTATTTACCCATAGAAAAATTCAAAGTTGATTAGATGCCAAAGATTTACAGAGTATGTTGCTGTTAATATAAAAAAACCTTTAAGTAAATTAAAACCGGGGAATGTTTTTGGGTCAACAGAAGAAACATCAAGTTCTCAGACCCTTACAAGAAAAAAGACTCAATGGCCTGATTCATTGAAAGAATTTGTTGGAAGATGTTTTGAAAATTGTTCTGATAAAGACAGACCTTTTATAGAAAAAGAACTTAAAGAAATTATTACTAAAGCATTTGAGGATGATACTGTTTTTTCTATTAATTGGGATAAAATTGAATTAAAGACTCTTAAGAAGCAAAGGAAACATTCTAATGAACATCTACAAAGTAGAAGAATGAATAAGTGAGCTTGGTTTTTGAATATATTTATTTAAATTAAAAGAATTTAGAACAAAAGCTGAACGATCCGATTTTAATACTTTTAAAATATTGGAAGATGAACATCAGAAAGAAAAAAGAATTAGGAGATTTGAAGAGAAGAGTACTGTTAAAATTTTTGATGAAACATTAAATGTTGATACATATTCGCATCGTTCAGTATGCACTCTACGTTTTTTTCGACTGATTTAATTTTATTAGGATGTAATTGATTGGGATGAGCATACTATAGTTGGGAAATCTCAACAGCTAGAAAAAAAGTATTTACGTCTCACTTCAGCACCAGATCCTGAAACAGTCCGACCTTTGTCTGTATTAAAAAAAACTCTGGAATTTTTAAAAGCTAAATGGAAGGAAGAAAATAATTATCTCTATATATGTGATCAATTTAAATCATTAAGACAGGATCTTACTGTTCAAAGAATTAAAAATGATTTTACTGTAATGGTATATGAGATTCATGCTCGAATAGCTCTCGAAAAGGTATGTTATATAGATAGATAGATAAGTAGAGACAGATTTTTCATGTTTATAGGGTGATTTAGGAGAATACAATCAATGTCAAACACAGGTAATATTTAATAAAAATATTTATGTTTTTTAAATTATAGATAGCTTTTTTCATTATATAGCTATAATCTTCCTGGTCATCCTGATGAATTTTTAGCTTATCGTATTCTTTATCTTTTACATACTCGAAACAAATCAGGTCTGTTATTTTGCTTTTTTATATTTTGCTACTGAATTATTTTATTAGATATTCATGAAATACTCTTGAGACTTACTGAGGAAGAAAAGAAAAATAAAGCCATAAAACACGCCCTGGATGTAAGGGCAGCACTTGGAATGTCTAATTATCATTCATTATTTAAACTATATTTAGATGCACCAAATATGGGAGGCTATTTGATGGATTGTTTTGTGGAAAGAGAAAGGGTTATTGCTTTGTGTAAGATATTTAAAGCGTGAGTTTATTTCTGAAATTTTTTATAATGTTTAATAATAAAAAAGATATCGACCAAGTTTAAGTTTGAAATTTTTATGTCAAGAATTATCATTTGAAAATGAATCTGAATGTTTTGAGTTTTTGATAGTACGAAGTAATAAGAATGTTTTTATACATGATGAGAGAAGTAAATTTTTATATATTAAGACTAAAGATGCTCTTGAATATTTTGAACAAGCTAGGTTAAAAAATAAAGTTATTGATATTAAAGGACAATTGTGGTAATTAAAATAAATTCAGCATTTTTCATTTGAGCTATAGAAATTCAAAATATTTTTAGTTTAGTTTTTATTTATTATGAAAATATTAATTATTTTTTTATAATTTATTTTTGTCGATAAATTTGATTTTTTTTGAAATTTTATTAATATATAGTAAAATATTATTATAAAGAGAAAAAGGAGTTCCTGGGTTCTTGGGTAATTTTAGCCATTTGGCAGAGTATATTATGACTAGAGTATCCGTATAATTGTTAATTACTATTATACTCATGTATTTTAAGTCACGTAAATCACAAAAGAGTATTAATCGTCAAAATTTAATAAATATTTCATCAAAATCATCAATTTTCATTGAACCTCCGAAAAAAGTTATTAGGGCGCTTTATGATTATGTTTCTCAATCTTCTGTTGAACTTACATTTTCTAAAGGCGATTTTTTTCATGTAATAGGGAACGAAAATGACGAAAATTGGTATGAGGCATGTAATCCTGCAACTAATGTGCGTGGTCTTGTTCCGGTATCATATTTTGAGGTTTTAGGGCGAACTGAGAAAGATAAATTGAATATTAAAAATAATGAGAAATTAAATGATGAAAAAAATTATACTAAAGTTCCAATAAAGGGACATTCTTTATACGGGATTGTACAATATGATTTTCATGCAGAAAGGCCAGATGAGCTTGAAGCACATGCTGGTGAAGCAATTATTGTGATTGCGCAATCAAATCATGAATGGTTTGTAGCTAAACCAATAGGAAGATTAGGCGGACCTGGTCTTATTCCTGTTTCTTTTATAGAAATTAGAGATTTTTCTACTGGAAAAGCTATTACCAATGTTCAGGAGCTCGTAAATAGTATGGCAATTCCAAGGGTTGAGGAATGGAAAAAAATGATTACTGAGTATAAGAATAATAGTATTTCTCTCGGTAAATTTAGTTTTGATGAAAGAAATTCTGATAAGGATAATTCTGCTTCTGTTTCTAAAAATAATCAAAATTCTGATTTTTCAAAGAAAACTATATGTAATACTAATTTGGTATCTAATTCTTCTTATGATAATGAACAAGTTGGTGTTGTTTCCTCTCGGGTTATTAAACATGTTTGTATAAATGAGGGATATCAGTATCTTGTTCATGCTGAGATGGAGAATTCTCGTTACCGTAGTTTATTTAGATATTATGAAGATTTTTATAATTTGCAGGTGATGTTGCTTGAGGAATTTCCTGTAGAAGCTGGTAGAACAGGTAAGCGGCGTATATTACCATATATGCCAGTGCCTTTGTCTTATATTGATGATGAAATTTCTCAAAGAAGATGCATTGATTTGGACGCTTATTTGAGGAATCTTTGCAGATTACCTTCTTATATTAAGCAGAATTCATTAGTAATGAACTTTTTTCTCTTGAGGGAGGGTGATATTGAGTCTGATACTCCTATAACAATGACTCATTCATCCGATATTAAACGTTCTAGTAGAGGATTTCAGGATTTTGAATTTGATGATTCTTTTTCGAATGGAAATCATGTGTCTTTGACTGGTTATAAAAAGTCTGTTTCGGAGAATTATTTATCATCAAATGTACCTTCTTCATTGATGATTTCGGAGAAGTTGGGGTCTAATTCTAATATAAAAGTTTCTAATTCAGAATGTGATCTTGAATTTTCTAAATTAATAGAAATGTTTCAAAATTCATCAGTTCTAAAAAATGAATATAACCATTCGTATACTTCTGAGGCAACTTTAAAGGAATATCAAACTCAGATAAACTCGAATTTTCTTCAGGATAATACTATGCATGGTGGGATTTATTCAGATTCCCTTTATATTAAGATTAAAATATATTTTGAAAACGATCTTATTGCAATTCGTGTACCTCGACAAATTACATTTAGTCAACTTATAGAAAAACTTCAAGATCGCTTAGGCACTGTAATAAAATTTTTGCGATATAAAGAAACAAATAATAATATGTATTTAATAAGATGTGACAATGATTTACGGGATTTAATAAATCAGAATTCGAAATTGGTCTTATATGTTGAATAATATACTTAATAGTTGAAATTTAGGATATGTTATTTTAGAATAATAATGGGTTTTATTTGTGTTTTTATGTTTTTTAAAATTTGAGGATTTAGAATTAACATATTGTCTTTTTGCTTACTATTATAATATTGATTAATTCTAGATAATGTATATGATCTGAGGTTATTGAAATCAAAAATTGAAAAAAGCGGATATATTTTGGTACTTTGTTTATATTTTATGAAATAAATGTTTTATCTGGAAATGTTTATATGGTTTGGATTAAATGGCTTTTATTATTTTAATAAAAATATCATTTATATTTCTTTATTTAATAGGTTTTTAAAGATAGTTTAGTATTTTGATCTTTTGCGGATATTAAAATAATTTTAATATTATTCTATGTATTAGAGAATTAGATATTGAAAAGAATAATTATTTAATTGAATAGTTTCGCGATAATGAGAAAAAATATAAATTGGATGGATTATATATAATATAATATAAACATTAGTTTTTGATGGTTTAAAAAAAATATGATAATAAAAATATAATAATTTTTAATTAAATCTTTTAATTCCTAAAATTAATAATATTTTAAAGTATTTATGATTTGAATTTATATATACTGTTATAAATACTATAGTAGATCTGGATATTTAGAATTTAAGTTTGTTTATGAATTGTTCAAATAATAGAATTACATAGAAAGAGTGTCTTTATTTCTAATAAATTTAAATATGATTTATTTGATTATGTAATTGAAAAAATTATTCTGAGTATCCAAGAAGTTTAAATTTCTCAATAAATATGAAATAACGCTCCATAAGCTCAATGTGAGTTTTGGGGGCAGTTATAGAAAAAAGCATGTTACGAATTTTTGTAATACCATCGCATGCAATCATGTTCCGTAAATGTTTTAGTAAATCTGGAGAAAACTAAAAAGAGTTATTTAGATAGTTTCGATATCATATATATTACTTCAGAATACCATCTGCAATTCCATGCATTTAATTTTGTAATTGCTAATAATACTTTTACATAATCTTTTTGTTCTTTATAAAATAATAAGTTTTTGTTCCATGCTTTCATGGAAAATTTTAATTTAAGGCAATTTTTAAATGCTTCTAATGATTCTTCCTAATAGTAATATTAAAATAAGTAATATACATATATATATACCTTATATTGTAATCTCCATGCAAGATTACCTAAAATTTCCCACTCTTGTGCGGTCTTTTTATATGCTAATTTTTGGGAGTTAAAATGAGAAGTTTCTGCTCTCCATATAGTATATACTCTTAAATCCTAGAAATTTGTTAGAAAATACAAACAATCGTATAGAAATGACAAATCACTTCATATAAAACCATAAAAAGATTATCTAACCAACGCTCACAAAGTCTTTTTTTATAAAATAAAAAACCGTTGTTTTTGTTTTTGCAACAATTGTTTCTGTTGGAAATGCAGTTGCCTGAACATATATTTTCCTGTATTAAGATTTTAGTTTCTAAGTTTAATGATTTTTTATGATTTTTAGATACATTATTAAATTTTGAATTTTGAGTTTTGTGAATTTTCTCTGAACTGTTATCTTTATAATTATGAGGAGCTATAGAAGTTTGATCTGATGTTGGGCCATTATGACTTTCTTGGTGTGATTCATACTCTTCTTTCATAATAAATACTGATGATCGAAACTTTAAAAGTTGATCCCATCCTATTTTTGATACTATTTTTATAAGAAGATTATATGCACGTGAAAAAGTTCCTCTAAGAGATAGAGAGGGTAACCTTAATAAAACAGGATCAATCTATAATATTTAGATAAATAAAAATAATAGTTTAGAAGTTTACAGTATTATCTTTATATGTTTCATTTAGGACTAATTCGCTATCATCTATATTTATAGGAGCTGGAAAATGAGCCCTGATAGGTTCTGGCATTTTATAACTATCTTTTTCATAATAAGTAAATATTGGACATGAATTCAAAGTTAATAAAGCCTTTATGGTCTAAGTAATTTTTTTGTTTTCATTTTTTAGCTAACCATTTTGTAATCTTCAAGTGCTATATACACTTGGGTAAGAATCTCCCATGTAATGAATTCGGAAGGAGCACAGTTAACAGCTTTTTTTGCACATTGAAGTGCCAAATCATAGCAATTCTTTTTTATTAAATATTCTGTTTGAATGATAAGAGACGAATAATTAATAGGATTTGATGTTAAAATTTCATTTAAAAGATTAACAGCAATAAATTCTTCGTCTAATAAATGTTTTAGTATACAATTATTTTTTCGAACCTTTACCCATTAAAAAGTATAATTTTGCTAAAAAAGGTATAATTTCCGAGTTTTTAAAGCGAAGTTTTTCAAAAAGAGTAACTGCAACAGCATAACGTCCAGTCATATTAAGATATCTTAATATGCCATCTGTGAGATTATTATTAATGATATCTGGTATTTGTATTTCAGGACCGCTGCCTAATTTCCAGCCTTTTAAAGTAATTAGATAATCAAATAAATTAAAAATATTAATTACCTTCTAGAAATAATTGAAAGCATGCATTTAAGAATTTCTCTTCAAATTCCATAGATGTTATTGGATTCAATTTACGGAATCCTGGAAGTTGATATGTATAATCATCAGAGAATTGAAGCCATCGTAAAACCTCACAAAGAAATGTTTCTGTCCACATTTCAGGTGTTATGTCTTTCCTAACAGTCTTTTAATAAAACACAATATATGATTATAATTATAAAAACACCTATTTCCGTGTTCATCAATGGCAATGCTTTCGATACTTCCAGGAATTTTCATTTCGACGTGAATATCGATTCTTGAAAAAGCATTATATATGCTAATTTTTGAGTAATTAGGCAAAAAAGAACAAATTATTACCAGAAAAGGCCTGTATGTATTATCCATGGCTGGCTTTTTCGAAACCATGTTTGTTCTTTGTCTACACAATAAGTTAAATTGTTAAGGTATGCTGCTAAAGATGCAGATGATGATGCATCAACTCCTGAAACATAATGATAAGTACTAATCTTGTTTTTATAATTAATAAATTTCTTGAAAAATTGTATGAATAGTTACATCTTTGTTTCCCGATTGTGGTTGATGCTTTATAAGATGTACCAAATTTGGAGGACCTAGTTCTTTAAAACTTGCTAAAGATTCTGTTCTAGAAGCTATAGATTCTCCCAATTCTGACTCCACAAATCTTTATTAGATGTTAGTAACTTTATAAATAAAAAGATATAATAGAAATATACTCTGGAATATTTTTTAAAAATTCTGCCATTTGTAATTTAGGTTTGGCGATCGTTTAAGTTATAAAATCATTTATACAAAAAAAGTTTATAATAATTATATATATATGATTAATAATATATCATCCTATAGAGTATTTAGAAAAAGAATCTATGGTAGAGTCCAGTATATACTATGTTTTTTTTGAAGCTTTATAGGTTAATTTTGTGGCACTTAATACACTTCCTGAAACTGATATTGATATTGAAAATTATACTAAAGAAGTTCAGGTAACTAGGGATAATTGATTTTTTTTTTTTAAGAAAAAATGTAGATTGAGGCTGGATTAAAATTATATCAGCGGGCTCTTTCATTCCAACATGTAAAAGATTGGTCGGCTACTGCTGAGGTTTACGAAAAACTTTTAAGTTTAGATATATTGAGTCACAATTCTATTGAGGTTGGATTATATATATATATTTGAAAATAATGAATTATAATGAGGAATTGTGTAATGTTACAAGTGAAAGAATGAGGCGCTTAATTTATCTTGTATATAAGAATTATGGATCTTTTATTTATGATACGGCAGTTTCTTCTAGTTTTAAAAATAATTGTGGATCATTAATGTTGTATACTTGTTTGAAAAATTATTCAATTGTGAGATATTTTTGTATTTTTAATATCTTTTTGAACAATTTTAGGCTTTAAAATATGACCAAAATGACATGGCATTATGGGTCAAGGTTTCTGAAGTATCTGAGAATTTAGGTTTGAATAGGATTTTCCGTTTCTCATTGGAAAGTATTATATATAGTGGGATGGACTTACTAACAGATCGTGAATATTCTGTTAGTTACTCTTCTTGTGGAAATATTTTGTCTCCTGAAATTTATAGGTCGCTTATAAAATTAGATTCTGTTGTTTTTTTTTTCTTTTTTCTATTACTTATGGATGATAGCTATTGCATTTTATTCAAGATTTTACTAGTTTATTAAGAATTAAAACTATGTTTTTACATTATAATAAAAAAAATCAATTTAAAACACTTTATTTTGGTACAAAAATAAACTCTAGAGAAAAAAAAGTTTGTGATTTAGTAGAAAGGTATAGTATATATATGTGTGTATGTAATTTTATTTTTTTCCAGAGATTCTCATTTTAAAAATGATCTTTCTTTTGTATTAAAGGTTCCGGAAAGAAATATTGATTCTATTAGTATATCATTAGCGTTTTTTCTTTTGGATAGGTTTGTTTTTAGTTTAAAGTTGTTTTTTAAAACTGATTTTAAGACATGAAAAAAATGATTTTAATTTTTATTTACAGATAGAATTTATAGAAAATATGAAGGGAAATGATAAATCTTTATTTGAAATAAATATAGAAACAGATGAATCACATACTATTAAAACTTCACGAAATGATTTTGAATTATCCGAAATATTTCAAAAATCGTCTTCAGAGGTTGATAATTTAGGATTAGTGTCTGTAAATTCTGAATTAGATAATAATAAGGATGATACATTGGGAATTTCTAAGAAAAGACTATTAGATGATGAAAGTTATGAAAAGGTAAAAATGATTTTAATTTGATTGTATATAAATATTTTTAGTCCCTTAGGGTTAGTAAGAGAATACGTAATAAAGATGGTATAAATTTAGATCATGAAGAAAAAGATATGTGCTTTGTTAATTCTTTAAATGAGATTTTTGGTAAGGTTGGGATGTTTTTTGGGGAATATTCTACATTTATTTGGCCTACTGATACTTATTCTACTGAGAATGATGTAACTTATAAACTTAGACAAAGTTTATATTGCGGTTTTTTAAGTGAGGATATTATCAATGATGTTATTCAAGAAAAGTAATCTTGATTACTATTTATTAGTTTTTCTGAAATGACTAGGGGGTTTTCGTCATTACCTAAAGTTTTTTATTTAGATCTTTCTAAACATTTAGATATTTTAGTTAATATTAATGGGAAAGAAAATTTAAAAATTATAGATGAATTTGAGTCTTTTATTGATTCTGGGAAACACTTAATAGAGGAGATTTCTTTAGAATGGTTTAAGAGAGTTACTTTTTATTCTTATTCTGATATGGGTACTTTGTATTTTCAAAAAAAGTGGTCCCCAAAACTTAGCAGTGCAATTATTGAAATTGCAATAAATGTGGAAATAGAATGTTTATATTTTTTTAAAAATGTTCTTAAAAAGAGAATTTTTTGTGAGGATTCTGTAAATGATGATATTTTGGAACCAACAGACACTGATATTTTTCAAATTTTAGGAGTATATAATATTATTTTATCTTTTTTTTTTGATTATTATTATAGTGGGCACAAACTATTTTAGAGTTGTTTTTAAATCATTATGTTAAAGATGAACGTAATAGTCATTTTGAGTATTTTATAATCTTATTTATAGTTTTCTAGTATTAATTTTAGTAGAAAAACAGAAAACGATGATTTAATATTACAAAAACAAAGAATAGGTAGATGGAAATTACTTGTTACTGACTTAATGTTTGCATATGGCATTTCGTTTGATAATTTGGAGAAAAATACTAATATGATAAATCTTTTGCTTCGGTTTGTTTAAAATGATTTAGTTTATTTTATAATTAATTTTTTAGTCATAAATTTTGTAATGCAATTATTCTTGAATATTTTGGTGGATTATATGAGTCAGTTATAAAAGAGTATCAAGATGTTAAGGATTATATGTTGCAAATTGGTGATGTATCCGTCATTTATTTTCCAAATTGGTAAGTTTTTATGTTAACAATGAGTCTTTTGTTTATATATAAGTGATGTTATTTCTGAAATTTCTCTTTCTCGGATTGATTTGGAGATATCAAAGTTAAAGACTGTAGATTTTTTTACTTCTGTTTTTGTGTCATCAAGATTAATGGAATATAATTCAGTTATTGAAAAATTAAAGCCAGTTTTACAAGGATCATCGGAATTGGATAAATTATTCGAGTTTAGTTTAGTAGATGAGTTTTTGCTAAAAGCTCCTATTGATTTTAAATTACAGCTTTGGAGTTTACTGCAGAATGTAATATTTTAAAGATATAGTTTTTAGAATAGACTGATTTGAAAAGGCATATCATAATTTGTCTCAAGTTGAGGATGCTTTGTGGTGTTGTTTAAAGGCTTTATCTTTAGTAACAGCATGTTTTGATTTTTCATTATGTAGGATTGATATGACAGAACAACAAAGAATTGTATTTATTTTAAAGCGTTTATTTTCTGTTAGTTTTGGGTATATTTTTTCCGTTTTATAGTTGATGAATATAGGCATATCACTTGATTTCATATGCATTAGAATATGTAGTTAAATATGATAAAATGCTTAGTAAAAATCCTAAGAAACAAATATAAAGTACTTATTTATTAGGTTTTTTGAGTAACGACATTGTTTTTGAATCACTTTCTTCTCTTTTGGTTATTTTACGACTTCTTCTTATTTTTTGTTTTTTTGAGGATTCTATTGTGGACAATAATGCATTTGTTCCTGGATTTTTGGACAATGGTGTTTTTAATGATAGACTTCATAATATGCAGGTTCAGTCATGGTGTTTCGCATATTGTTTATATAGGGAAATTCTTTTGGTAGATTGTTTATTTTTTATTTTTTTATTAAATTTTATTAGAGAACTGTGACAGATACTAGTGATTTTTATAAGGATGTGACAAAATTTCTTTGCCTTATACATGAGGAATTGGGAATACGTGGATATTGTTCTTTGTCAAATGGTTTGTATTTTTGATTATAAAATGATGTAGTTCATATATTTAGGGATACTTTTGAGAATTCTTCAAACAGAACTTTTGAATTCCAATTCCTTTTTTCTTACTTCAGAGATTATTCAGTGTTTATATTGTCGGTTTGGTTTATCATTTGGAGTATATTTTTAAATATAATTGGTTATTATATTAATAAAATTAAGATGGATAATTTTTATCCTTTTAATCATTATACTGAGCCTTCTGAAATCGACTGTTTTTCTGCTGAGCAAATTTTACCGTTTATTTTATCTCTTATAAATCGAAGACGTTCAGGGCTTACTCTTCCTAGAGCTGATATAAAAACTGTTTTAGATAAAATATATGATGTATTGGAAAATACATCTAATTCAAAAGGTATACAATTGTAGAAAGTTTTATTATCTTTATTGAGAAAAAAAAGTTTTAAATACATTTAATTTGGCACTTATTGATTCTTATTTGTCTGAAAATATTTGTTTAAGCGATATTATTGCTTGTCAGTATGGTTTATTGAAAATTAATACTATAGAAATGAAGAATAAAAATAATGATTCCGGTATTTTTTTTCACGGTTATATAATATTCTTAATTTTTTTTTAGAATCTTTTGTTTTAGCTTTATCTGATATTAACTTTGTGCAAGCAGAGATTCATATTAGTATGTTTCGTGCGAGAGGTAGGATAACTTCAACTAGGGGTACTGATGATCTTGAGTTGGCATTAAAATACTTGATGGTAATTATTTTGTTGATAAATTAATATATTGAAATAAAAGGCCGATTTATCTTTAAACCCTTGGAGAATGGCATCATGGCATGCTCTTGGATTGACTTTTGGCTGGTTATCAGATGATGAATTAACATGGAGCGCTGAATATATATATAATGAAAGAAAAACTATTTCGGAGTTAAGAAGAGTATGTATATTTCTTAAAAGTTAAATAATTTGTTAAATTTTATTAAGAAATCCCTTAAAGCATACATGATGGCTCTTAGTCTTTCTATTTCTTCTTTTACGGATAATATAAATGATAATTTTATTCATTTTTTTTCGAATTTACAATATGATTTCGGAATGCAATTATATACTTCTGTTCATCCTCCTCTTGATATGGAACTTTTTATTTCAAAACATTCGCAGTTTTATTGTGAACCTGATGGATTTTTAAAATGTAAACTTACAAATGATGTTCCTTATTATCGAATAATTGAGTTGTCAATGAGGTGTTTTTTGTTTGCTTCGAGAAATATGGATGGTGATTGGAAGTAATGATTAAAATATACTAATAATATAATTTTAATGATTAATAATTTATAGGTGTTTTTATATGTTAGGAAAAACACTGGGTAAATTAAATCGTGATCCTAAGGTATATATAATATTTGATATAATAGAATTGGCTTAAGTTTTATAGCAAGTTCTTAATCAATATGTTCGTGCTATTAAACTGGTGCCTCGGAAAAATATTGTTGCTGGTCAAGCTATTATCATTGAGCCGGATTATAAATTGGTGTCTTCTGTTGTAAAATATATTCAGGCGGGTCTTATTGATGTTTTTATTTTGCTTTTTTTTATTATTCTAAAAAAATATTATAGTTAATGACTGCTATGACATATCTTCAAAAGAGTGCGTATAATGACGATATTTCTGAAACAAATATTCCTATGACAAATGAAAATGTTATTGAGTTATGTCTAATGATTTTGAAAAAAATACGACTTTCTGATAAGAAACATTGGCACCATAAACCTGTTTTTAGGGTTGTTGGTTATTAATTTGTTTTTTGTTATTTATAATGTTTTAGTGTGCAAAAATTCTTGAAAGTCAATTTAAAATTCAATCTGCTAAAGAAGAATTGGAGACTCTTTTTTCTATACGAACTTTTGGAAAAGCTGTTATTAATATTTGGCGTCCTGAATTTGAACGGTTTGATCATTTGTAATTTTATTATTTGACTTATTTTAAAGTCCTGGGCGACATTTTTATTATGCTAAAGAATATATACTTTATCTTATAAAACTTATGGATCAAACTAATGATAAAGACGGTCTTAAGCTTTTACTTAAACGACTTCGTAAAATGTCTTCTTCGATATACCATCATCGATATGTATGGGAAAGACTTTGTACTGTTTATTTAGATGTATTTGATGTTTGAGTATTGTTAAAAATTAATCTTTTTGTAGTTATTACGGCGTAATGCGTTTATTCCTGAATGTACTAATATGATTTGGGATATTTCTTTGGTAAAGTTTAATTTGGTTGCTACAAAAATTGAAGAGCAATTATTGAATGGTTCAGATTTAGATAGATATGGTATTGATGATATTCGAGATGTTTTAGAATTGAAAAAAATAAATGGGGGTTTATATAATGTTCAAATAATCGATCAATTTTTAATAGATAGATATATTACCGTATATTCGTTGTTTTCTAAAGAAATTGATATTTTAGATCAATCTACGTCTGATAATATAGGTGATATGTTGAATTATAAGGATAGCACGAGTGCATTAGATGAAGGTAATAAAAAATATATATATTATGATATCTAGTAACATACTTAATGGTCTGAATAAGATTTGCGTAACTAGTAATATGGTTTTAGTTTCACGAAATGATATTCTTCTGCGTCTTCCTTTTTTCTGTAAAGTATTTAAATAGTGTATTTTTATATAATGTTTAGTAATAGTGATTAAATAATTAGAATTAAAAATAATAAAATAAAGTGATAATATATATATAATTGGATAAAATACTAAATACAGATTGACATTAAATAATTTAGATATTTTGACTAGATTATCATATATTTTAAAACTATTATTTGTTTAATCATGTCATGTAATTAATTATTTAATATAAAAAAATACATGAATAAAATTAATAAAATTAGTTTTTAGATGAAAAATATAATTGAAATATGTTATTTTTAATATGTTATTTTATATAAAAAATGCAATTGATAATTAATAATTGATGCATTTTGTATTAATTTATGTTTATTTTTAATAATAATATAATTATAGTATTTTAATATTTGAAACTATTAAAGATATATAAAAATATAATATAAAATTAAAATTATACTCTATTACGCAAATTAGTCCTTAATACTTATTTTTCATACTAATATTTAGAATATTTGTAATTTATTATACACCTTTTTACTGTTTTAATATATTAAAAAATATATTTTTATCATAAAATTAGTATTTAGTAAAAAAAGCATTTTTATATATAAAAACTTCAAAATATCTAATATAGATAAATATTTATTCATATTTGTACTTATTGGTAACTAGAATTTGATATTAAATTTATAATTTAATTTTAAAATTCATGACAAAAAATATTTATCAAATTTATAATATTAAAATAATCAAAAAATTAAATATAAAAAAAAATCATATAAAATAATTAAAAATATATATGATTTTATCATAATTTTACTAATTGTTTTATATCACTAAGGTTTAAAATTATATAATAAATATTTCATAAATTATATTTAAAAAAAAATCAATTCTAAATTAATTTAATAAAACAAGTTAAAAACTGAAGATAAATATTATCAGAAACATAGACATTAAATTATTTAGAATTTTATATTTATTATTAATATAAAATAACATATATAAATGATATAATAAAATATGCATATAGTAATAAACTAATAAATAATATAAAAATCCCAGTAGAAATATCATACACATTTTTACGTATTTTACTAAAAAAAATGCATTTTTTTTTATTTATTTATGAGTAGCGAATTATATATTTATTTATTTCGATTTGAAAATCATTAAATTTTTAAAACATTACTGAAAAAATTATAATGCAACAATGTGGAAATCCCTTATATCTTCAATGGGTAAGCGAATGGATGCAAGAAGCAAAAGAAAAAAATCAAAAATCTTATAACGTTTTCAAAACAGTTGGATATTATACAAACTTAACATTTTCTAAAAAAAAATATAGGCATATAATTCGTTATTATCATGCCCTATAACATTTTCCGAACCAAGCGAGGCAAGAAAACTAAAAGGAATAGGTCATGTTATATGTGCACGTATAGAGAAACGTCTAAAAGAATATCAACTATCTCATACAAATAATAAAGATAATAATACAAATCTTATTCAAGATAATAATACAAATATTATTCAAGATAAGAGTACTAATCCTATTCATTTTATTCTGAACTAAAAATTAATATAAAAGATTTTGATATTCAATCAGAATTATACTCAGACCCAAAAATCATTCAAAAATCTCGTCTACAAAATGTGGATAAAACACGCACATCTAAAACATATATACCTAGCTATAAATCCAAACCTTTTTCGATACTTATTGCACTTTTTGAACTCAATAAAGATATCGTTTCAAAAGAAGAAATATTAAACATTGCAAAACATTATCATGACACAAGTGATTATAAAAATTTTTATTCATTATGGCACGGAATGAAAATTTTACTAGAAAAAGAATATGTTTACAAAACTAACAATCCTACAAGGTATTCACTTACAGATTCGGGGAAAGAAATTGCAACTATTATTTCTAACATACCATTTCCTAAAGAAAGTAGTTTGATGAAACATGATTATCTATTATATATCAAAAATTCAAAAGAAAAAAATCCTATAGATCAAAAAAACTCTATCAAACAATTATGTATCTCAAAAAATAACAGTAAAAACATTGAAAAAAATGAATGTAGCAAAAGTGATATAATTGAAAATTTAAATCAAATTACAGAAGTAACAAAAGAGAAATCATTTAAAATTATACCAAATTCATCAATAAAAATTTCAGATTTAAACACCGCAGTAATTCAACAAAATTCATATTCTATCATATTACTATTAGATATGAGAGAAATGAAAACAAAAAAAGATAAGGATTTTATTCAACATCATCTAGAAGACGAATCAATCAATTTTGAATTTAGGACATTAGAATTAGGAGACATTTTATGGATTGCAAGATGTAATGCAACTGAAAAAGAATATATTTTAGATTTTATTATTGAAAGAAAAAAATTAAGTGATCTTTCAAACAGTATTAAAGATGGAAGATTTCATGAACAGAAAGTATATTATATTACTTATACTATTTTTTTCTAACTATTTAGTTTCGTTTATCTAAATCATGTTTAAAACATGTCATATATATTATCGAGAATTATAATTATGATTCAGCCGATTTACAAGTAGAAACTATACATTCAGCTATATCGAGTATTCAAATTGTTAATGGTTTTTTTGTGAAAAGAGTTTCAGGGTTAACAGAAACGATTAAATATATAGCAAGGTTATCAAGATATATATCAGATATGTACAAAGTATTAAAAGTATTGCATATTATTATTTGCTCATATTTTATAGACACAGGATTTATACATTATCCCTAATGACTATATTAATTCACAAACTTATACATTACAAAAAAGTAAATTTAATTCAATTTATCCAGAGCGTTCATATGTTATCGAATATAATACTTTTTCAGATTTTTTATCAAAAACTGCATCTTTAACTTTAGGAGATCTATTTCTTAAAATGCTACTAACAATCAAAGGAGTAAGTCCAGAAAAAGCACTCGAAATACAAAAACATTTCCCAACTTTAAATGACTTGTTAACTTCTTATTCTAAAGAAACATCAGAATATGAACGAGAAATTATGATTGCGAAAAAATGCACAAATTATGGCAGAAAAAATATATCATGTTCACTATCATCAAAAATATACAAAGTTTTCCAATAACTCGCAAAACATTATGTAACGTGATTATTAAAAAACATAAATATTACTATTTCTATCACACATATACTACATATAACTTTTTAATGCATCAGTTCTTATATATTCATATATTATAATTAGAAAATCATTTAATTTATTTTTATACAAAAAAACAACAGTAGAATAAACCAATCTATACATATCCATTATTTTTTTTTTTTTTAATTCAAAAATTAATTCATTACATATACATATTAATTATATATGATTAAAACATTAAAAATACTATCACACATTTTTTTCATTATAAAATTTATAATAAAAACCATTTTACATACTCATTTATTCATAATATTCATTAACCTTAAATTTTAATATCTTACATTATTTATATTAAATAAAAACAATTTTAATTATACTTGAACAAAATGCTGAAATTAAACTTTTAAAAAATTCTATACATAAAACCATATAACTTATCCAATATAAATTTACTCATTCCTCAAATAAATAATTTAAGGCTTCATAATTAATCTTCTTGGAAAATGCTCGCTGCTGCAGCATTTTCTTTGCAGATTCTACAGGCGTAGACGGCAAATTCATGCTATTAGAATCTTTAGGCTTATGCTTCTTACGCTAAATATAAAAGTTATTCATCATAAAGTTATATTAAAAATATACCTTTTTTGTTTGACGATTAATTCCAGCTTTAAGATCAGACTCCAGTTTTAAACGCTTAGCTATATTAATTAGAAACAATAAACATATAATTACATAATATTACCTTCCTGTGCAGCAAGATATTCTCTATTGAGTTCCATCCAAACCTGAGTTTTTGCTAAAACTTCCGACTCACTTAAAATATTTTGGTTAATTTCATCATCATCCATATCAGAAAGAGTTTCATAATATTTTTCAGAAACTTTTTTGGGTTCTAATACCATAAATATTTCCAAAAAACCACATAACAATATACCTTGAATAGTTACGGACATTTTTTGAATATTTCTATAGTGTAATACAGAATCCATCTCGTTCTCCAAAAAATTATCATCCAGTCTTGCAACAAAATCATCGGTTTCTACTAATTTTAACGATAATCCTTTCTTTTTACAACATTGATTTTCTATAACAGTATTCAATACATCTGTATCATATTCTTTATCATCATTTAAGATATCCATAGTCCCAATATTCCTCCGTCTTCGTTCCTTTTTCCTTCCTTGAAGATATGAAGGCGGATCATGAGTTTGTTCAAGCCATATAGTCCTAAAATCTTGAACGGTTAAATCTCCCGATGCAGTTGCTTTAAATTCCTCTAATCTTTTACGGACAGTAAGATCACCAACCTTAACTATATGAACAATCTCCTCTACACTTCTACGGAAGTTATTCATACGTGCAGCTATTAACAAGCCTAGAGTAATGTGAACCAAATTACATAAATTAAACATAATATTAACATGCACCGCATATGCCGGCAGGCCTTCTTCCAGTCTGCATCCAATCTCTATTCATTCTTTGCACTAATCTAATAGCATCTGTAGCGACTTTATGAGTCTCTGCTCCAAATTCCAAAAGGGCTGCAAATCTTGTTATATAAAGAGATGGGTCAGCAAAGGGGAGAGTAATGTGAAGAATTTGCACTAATTTAAGAAATGTTGAGCCAAGAGTAAAAACATTAATCTTTTCTACAATTAAACAAATATTTTTTAATAAAAAATTTACCTGAAGAATATCGGAAAAGTCAATAAGCATATGTGATGTTCTCTCCAATCTACATACTATATATAGACATGACGCAATAACATACTGTGACCGACGGCCTTGAATAAAATTATGTGTAACTGCAAGAGTAAAATAACGAACTGCAGTTTCAGCATGTCTTTCTGACAAATGTAATGCAACAGCTAATGCATTAATCCTACGACGCCCTAAAAAGTCAACATACAGAAAAAAAAAAAAAAACTACCATTAGCTATAGTTTGTTCTCTAGATTCTAAAGAACTTTGCTTACGATAAGGACCATTAGTACGCGCATGACCTTAATATTTCAAAAAAATAAGAAAAGACTTCAAAAAATACTTTGATCAACACCAACAAAGGATCCTTGAACTATAGCTGCACCCGAAAATGCTTCACCAAATGTAATTTCCGAAACAATTACATTTTCTTCAATTACATTCCCACAAGAAACACAATATGTAATACCCGAAGAGGAATCCGCTTCAAGATTAGAGCCCCCACAACTCGAACAGGTTGACATTAAAAGATTATCTTTTATTTGCTACCCTATTTAAAAAATAAAAATTACATCAAAGATTCCCGAAAAATCATCATACATCGGTTAACCAATCAAAAAAAAAAACATAAAAATGTCAAAATATTATTGCAATAAGTTAATATATATATGTATTTCTCAAAAACGAAACAATTCAAATGTAATTCATATTATTTTATCATATTTCAATTTCAAAATATTCAAAATATAATATCGTACATTTAAAATATAATCTTTTGAAGTTTATATTAGCTATATTTACAATAAAAAAATAAAATGAAATCTATGTCAAATTTTAAATATAGCTATTTCAAATAAAAATATAATAAATCTTAATTATTTATCAATATTTAATAAATTATAAACTTTATTTTTTAAAAAAAATTCAAAAATTATTAGAAAAATAAATATCTATTTATATTTTTTTATCAAACAATATTACAATCTTAATCATTTAACTTAATCACATTTAAATAAAATCAGGAATTAAAGGTTTTAATTCAATAGACTATTTTTTCATAAATTTATAGAAACAGTACCATAATCATCATTATTTTTTTTGTAACTTAAAATTAAATTATTACAGAATAATATCAGAATTCTCTTGATTTTTATATGCATTAAACTTAATATAAAATTTAGAATTACTAATCATATAATATTATATCTTTTTTTATTTATTTATGCAATTAGAAAACAAAACACTTTATCTTATCAGGGAATTCTCAGAAAAGCATCCTAAACCTCAAAATGTTTTCTATTCTTATGGAACAGCAGGTTTTCGTATGCAGTATTAACAATACTAATAAATATTTATACTCACAAAAATAGTCATAAACTTTTGGATTCTGTTATATTTAGATCTGGATTATTATCAGCTTTAAGATCTAAAAAAGTACAAGGGAAAACAGTTGGAATCATGATAACAGCATCCCATAACCCACCGCAAGATAATGGAATAAAACTTATAGATCCTCACGGAGAAATGCTAGAAATGTCATGGGAACAGCATTTTAACAATATTTCAAATGCAGAAAACACAGATCATTTAATTGCATTAATTGAGAGAATCATTTTTTCAGAAAAAATAGATCTTAGAATAAAATCAAATGTTATTTATGCATCAGATACAAGGTAAAAACATAGCCTACAAACACAAACTAATTATATAGACAATCAAGAATACATTTAATAAGTTCACTTATAGATGGACTGTTATGTTTTGAAACATCATGGACAAATTATGAGTTATTAACTACTCCACAGTTACATTATCTTGTACACAGCATCAATACAAAAAATACACCCAAAGCCTATGGAGAACCAACAGAACTTGGATATTACAATAAACTTTCAAAGGCATACCGATATTTAATGAAAAATCAAACATGTCAGACTCCTCTTTTTGTTGATTGTGCAAATGGAATTGGCGCATTAAAACTAAAAAATCTATGCAGTTTCATAAATAAAGATATTTTAAATGTTAAAATATTTAACAAAAATATAGAAAATCCAGATGAACTTAATAGAGAGGTTTGCATATTTTTATAGCTTTTCTTTTTTAAATAAAACTAGTGTGGAGCAGATTTTGTTAAAATGCAAAATAAAATGCCGCTGGGATACAAAACAAATATAGAAGGCCGATATTTAAGCTTTGATGGTGACGCTGATCGTATTGTATATTATTTTGTAGATTCAGGTATTTTTACCTTTAAATTTCAACTATAAAGTAATTTTCTAGATGGCACTTTCAAATTACTAGATGGGGATAAAATAGCATCATTAGTTGCTATGTTCATCATAGATCTCATTAAAACAATATCTATTGATATAAATATTGGTATAGTACAAACAGCATATTCTAATAAAAGTTCAACAAATTTCATTCTAAAAACATTAGTATATATACTAGCATTTTTACATTTAAATCTAAAAAAACTATTTATAGAAAATACCAGTAAACTGTGTACCGGTTGGAATTAAACATCTTCATCATACTGCAATGCAATATGATTGTGGAATATATTTTGAAGCTAATGGTCACGGGACCATTCTATTTTCTCCAAAAATGCAGTCCATTTTATCATCATATAAAACAAAGTCATCCACGCAATTAACTGCTCTAAACTGTCTTAAAGCACTAATCAATTTAATAAATCAAACTGTAGGTGATGCATTGTCCAATATGTTACTAGTAGAAGTTATTCTTGCACATAAAAATTGGAGCATAAAAGAATGGAATAGCATTTATACAAATTTTCCAAATAAAACAATAAATGTTATGACAAAAAATAAAAAACTTTATGAAACTATAGTAAATATTATTTTAATAACTTCAAAATATTTAATAAAACTATAGAGTCCTAACTACAAACTTATTAAACCGGAAGGAATCCAGGAAAAAATTGATCTACTGGTTGCGAAATACAAGGAAGGGAGAGCATTTATTAGAGCATCAGGGACAGAAGATATAGATAAGTATCAAATATATACATCTAATCAAACTAATATACAATCAATTAGAGTATACGCAGAAGCACTTACAAAAAAAGATGTAAACAAGCTTGCATCCGAAATTTCACAACTAATTTATTAAATATTATTTTAATATTTTTTTTTTAAATCCATCATTTATAATATTATATAAAACTATTATATAAATATCTTATTTATGACTACCCAAAAACTGCAATACAATTACTACACAGTTACTCACAAATCATTTAAGTATAGTTTCACTTATATATCTTTAATAAAATTCTTAAACTCAAAATTACTATCTAGAATCAAAAATTTATACCAATAATATATAATGGGGATAGTTGCCTATTTTTTTAAGTTATTTTTTTTAAAAAAACATAAATACCATATGCCATAAACTATGTGCATCAAACAAATGTAAAACAGGAGGAAAATCAAAAAATTCCAAACACATAGCAATTGTAATAGCACAAACAATATACATGGGCCATAAAGCGAAAGGTCGAGAGCCATAATTAGATAAAGAATAATATACCCATAAAATATTTTGACAAAATCCAATAAATATATTAGCGATCATATTATACCAGTAGTTAAATTCTACAAAAGACAAATATATAATATGGACCAAGAAAGCAGAAATACACACAAATGCCCATAAAATAGAAAAAAATCTGTAATTTCTATAACGATCTAAGCGGAAAATTCTAAGTGGAGTAAAAAAAAAACTCCATAAAATTAATGCACTTGCAGAAAAATAATCAGCCCTTTCGGTAAACTTAAAATCTCTTATATGAAAAATAGAACTCCAAAACCACGCGTTTAATCCTAGAACTGCGTATATAATGTAGAATTTTTTAAACGTGTAATCAGAAGGAACTAATAATTTTATCCAATGGAAACCAAGATAATGAATATAACCATTTAATATAGAAAAAATCACACTCGCAGGTTCTTGCATAGCAAGTATTCTTATAAAATACCATTTACCCCAAAACTGTTCTTCTTGTAACCCTTTTTTTTTTCTATGTAATGTTACAATTTTCTGACATGAATAATCACATTCACTCTGACAATTCCACATCCCTAATCTTAAAATAATAGATAAATTACCTTGAATAAATTGAGTAGGAGCATCTTTTTTACAATTTAAAGCAACACAAACAGTTACACAATCTTTAAATTCTGGAAGTTGATTTCCCCTACTACATAAAACACAAACAATGAAAGACATAAAAAAAAAAAGAACAAAAAACCTATAAACTAACCATATATATTCTTTCATATGACTCATTCAATATTTTTTAATATAAATTCCGCTAAATACATACGAAAAAATAATTTATGAATTTTTTAAAAACAAAAATCATATATAATAATATTATTTTAACAATATATTACATTCCTAAATTTTATCAATAATTATATTTATTATTTTAATATAATTCATTTTACTATTATACGTAAAATCAAAAATAACGGATAAAAATATATTTCGATGTCATTTCTGACAACTTATAATGCTAATATAAACATAATTATAATTTTTCTTTTAATTAATTACATTTTCAACACAGGGGAATAATATAGTAAAAACATTAAAAAAATATTAGCATTTCCTATGGTTAAATAATTTTCACCAGCTTTTTAATATCTATTTTTAAGACTAAAAAACATTTCTACTACCCAAATAATTATAGTTTCATATTGATATGTAATGAACATGCATCAGTTTACTAAATCATTTTTTTCCTCAAAATCAAATAGAAAAATTTCTCATATAAATCATTTTAAGTCAAATCATTTAATACACAAATCATCTACTTCTCAGTCACTTTCTCAAACACCTACCGACTTAACATGCAAAAAATCGAAAACGTCTTTTGATAATAGTACTGAAATATTTAAATCAGATTTTCCCAATAATTATCATTCCACTATAAAAAACGTATCTCAAGTAGGTTAACTTAAACGTCTAAAACACTCAAAACTAATATAAAAGAATATAACATCTCCATCGCATTTTTCGAATTTGTGTAATACACAGGAATCCTCATTGTCTTTATCTGTAGGACCTCCTAAAGGTCAATTAATTATAAAAATAATTCAAGCAAAAAATCTAAAAGTAAAAAGTATAGATGTATACAATTCTACTTAAAACTTCAATCATTAACTGTTACAGGCAGAACCCTATGTTGTCTGCACATTTGAAAGGAATGAATTTATATCCCAGGGACCTATCATAGAATATAATGAATCAATACGTGGAATAGCTATTCCAAAATCCCATAATTCATCAACATCTTTTCATGATACCTACAAAAATAACTTAACAATTAATAAAAACTATTTTTCGGATGTTCCACATAATGCTAATAATCCTTTTTGGATGCATCGAGTTGTATTGTGTGTATATTAAACTTATCCACTATTTTCTTACAAATATAGTGATGTTATTAATTTAGAAAGTAGCCTTGATATAAATATTTATGATATAAAAAACAAGGAATGTTTTCTAGGACATGTACAAATTAAGCCTATTTTCATACATAAAAAAGTAACAGAACACTGGTATAAGTAAGTCATTCAGTAATAATAAGAAAATACAATATCTAATAAAAAAAGACTAGAAGTTCCAAAAAAGGATGAAAATATTCCAGAAATTCATTTAGCAATGATGTATGAACAAATCGATAAACGGCATTATGGTCCAGATGATTTTGAAATATTAAAACTTATAGGTAAAGGTATTAAATTACAACTATATTTAATATATGTTCTAAAGAATTATAAGGTACGTTTGGTCAAGTTTATCAAGTAAGAAAAATAGATAATAACAGAATTTATGCTATGAAAGTTCTATCTAAAAAAATAATAATCCAGAAAAAAGAAATTACACATACTATTGGTGAACGGGATATACTGGTGCGCACTACTATTTCAGATTCGCCATTCATAATTGATCTTAAATTTTCATTTCAAACACCTACGGATTTATATCTAGTTACTAATTATATGAGTGGTGGTGAACTCTTTTGGCATCTTCAGAAAGAAGGAAAATTTTCAGAACCTAGGGCTAAATTTTATATAGCAGAGTTAGTTCTTGCATTAGAACACTTACACAATCATGATATAGTATATAGGTAAAAATAATTTTATAATCTATTTTTTATTTACAAATATTCTAGAGATCTTAAACCGGAAAATATACTTCTCGATGCTAATGGTCATATCTCTTTATGTGATTTTGGGTTATCAAAAGCAAATTTATCTTCTAATTCCACAACAAATACTTTTTGTGGAACTACTGAATATTTAGCCCCAGAAGTTCTTTTGGATGACTCGGGATATACAAAATCTGTAGACTTTTGGTCTCTTGGAGTTCTCGTATTTGAAATGTGTTGTGGTTGGAGTCCTTTTTATGCAGAAGATACACAACAAATGTATAAAAACATCGCATTTGGGAAAGTCCGTTTCCCTAAAGACATATTAAGTCCTGAAGGAAGAAATTTTGTAAAAGAGGTAAAATTGCATTTATCGGTTTATTATAACTTTTTAATTAAAACAGCTTTTAATCAGAAACCCCAAACATAGACTTGGTGCTACTAGAGATACATTAGAGCTTCGAGAACATAATTTTTTTGATGACATTGACTGGGATGCGCTTTTAAAAAGAAAAATTCCTCCTCCATTCAAACCTGTAGTTTCAGGAGAACATGATGTTAGTAATTTTGATTTAGAATTTACTTCTACTCCAATACAAAAGCATGAAAGCAATATTAGCACATCCACTCCTTTAAGTTCAACCATGCAAGCTAAATTTAAAGGGTTCACATTGTATAATTCCATATAATAATTTTATTTCCTAATTTTTTTAGTGTTGATGAAAGTTCTTTTGAAAATCATTTTGAAAACAAAAAATTTTATGAGCAGTCTGTTCTAATTGATGATGATAATCAGAAGCTGGATTATTCTACTATAGATGATAACGAAAGTTACTGTAAAACATATGATTATAAAAACAATAATCAAATAAATGATAATATAATGAATATTATCCAAATCGATGATGAAATTTTTCAGGGTAATTTTGATTAAAAAATATTATTTTATCAAAAAATATATCTTAAAATGTTTTAATTTCTAATTATACATTGTCATCCTTAATATACTGTTTTTCAGTTATCTTAAACATTTCTTGTATTTAATAAAATTTAATCAAACATAATATTTAGAAATATTATTAAAGCAATTAAGTCTTCTTTGAGGTTAAAAGTATTAATAATATATCTTAAACTGTTTCTAATATACTCAGTGTAATTCCTAATATATAACTTAATTTTTTTTTGAGTTTTAAAATTTGTATTAAGTTTGAAGAAATTATTCAATAACTACATGCTTTACTTATCAAATGATATTAAGTCAAAGAAAAAAACTCAATCTAGAACAAAATGCAACAAAATATTTCAGATGCATTTTATATAAATAATCAAATTTATAATCAAATTATATCTAAAACTATAAAACATATAAATACTGCTTGAACTATACTTCAGATATTCAATAATAAAATAATTATATTTACATTTGAGCCGCATCTAGAAATATCCTAAAACGCTTTATAAAAAAATGCTATATAACTATAAATAACATATTATAATGACAATTTTTATCCAAAATTCATGTATCCTTTAAAATAATAAATACTATAAATACAAACATAAATAAAATGAAAAACAAACAAAAGAGCTTAAATAATAAATCAATATATATAAATTAAAGATATTCTACATACTAATAATACATACTATTCTTTAACATAATTCATATTAATAATCTTCAAGATCCATATTATCACGTTTTTTTTTTTCTGAAATATTTATAGACTTTAATGATTGCTTTTCATATTTCTGATTCCGTTTTTTTATTCGCATATTATGCATATCTTTCATTTCCATAATTACTTCTCTAACTCAATATTAATTTCAAACTCATCATATTATAAATAAATACCTTTGAGCTTCACTAACTCTCTCGTTCAATAACATTACTACTTCTTTATCCGTAGAAAATTCACTCATTTTATTACCAAGTGCTTTTTCAATTCGTAGAAATAACTCCAAATCATATTGAGTAACTAAAGATAGACTTTTACCGGATCTACCTGCTCGAGCAGTTCTACCAACCCGATGAATATATGTTTTTGAATCAGTTGGTATATCATAATTTATAACGCAATCAACAAGGGGACTTTATAAATCAATATTTAATATAATACATATATTTTCCTTACATATCCAGCCCCCTAGATGCAACATCAGTAGCTAAAAGAATATTAAATGATCCAGACTTAAATTTATTTAATGCACCAAGTCTTGAAGATTGACTCATTTGACCATGCAAACATATAGCAGAAAATCCTAAATGACGCAGCAGTATCGTTAATCTTTGTGCATCATTACATGTTCGAGCAAACGTTATAATTGATTGACCAACAAGCTCGTTTATAAGAAATACAAAATAGGTATCCTTATATTTAAAAGGGAAAAAAAGATATGATTGAAGCAATGTTGACACTGTTGAATATTTTGTAGATACTGCTATTCGTACTGGATTTGAAAGAGATGCTCGTTGAAGCTTTTCTACTTTAGAAGTCATAGTTGCAGAAAATAAATAAGTATTCCTTTCTCTAGGCATAACTTTCAATATTTTTTCAATAATAGGACCGAAATTCATATCAAGAAGTTTATCCGCCTCATCAAGAACCTATAATTAATTAAGAAAAAAAATATACCAATATAATTTTGTACCAAATATTTTATTGTTCTAAGAGAAAAACCCTTAGTATTTTCTAAATGATCTTGTAAACGACCAGGAGTACAAACTACAATATGTGGTTTTTTGTTTAATGCTATTGCTTGAGAAACCATATCCATGCCACCAACAATAACTGTACTCTTCAAACCAAGATCACCACCAAGAGCAGAAAACTGTTCCGAAATCTGCTAAAATTTAAAACAAGATACATATATACAGAACAAACTTGATAAGCAAGTTCCCTAGTAGGAGCTATAACGCAAGCAAACAAAGAATTAGGTTTTTTCCACAAAGCCTGAATAATCGGTAATGCAAAAGCAGCTGTTTTTCCAGAACCTGTTTGAGCTAAACCAATGATATCCCTCCCCTGTATAGCCCATGGAATTGCTTCCTCCTGAATAGGAGTAGGTGTTTCAAAATTAAGAAGTCTACATACATTACAAAGTTCATCGATTAATCCCTATAATATTTTAAAAAAAAGTTTTTCTTAAATAACAAATATCCACACAAGATCTTTAAAACTTTTCTTAGAACGTGTATCATTATTAAACAAATTTTCATCATGTTTAATTATTTCCGACATAGTCATTTATAATTTTTAGAAAATTAGTTTTTAAAATATCGAAATCAAAAATTTAATACGTCAATGGCAAAAACAAGGGTAAAAATACTAGTTAATAAAGAATAATAGTTACTAAAAACCTAGAAAAAAAAGAGAACACATATAAGGAAAAATGAAGAATTATCAAATCTTCATATACCAAAATCAGTATTACTTAATTCTTTATAAAATATATTTTTTATAATCTTAGATGGTTATACGTACTAAAACATCAAATATTGGAACCAGTATATCTCAACTTACTCGGGATATTAGACGTATGATGGAACCATACACTGCTACTCGATTAAGAGTATTAATGTTATAAAAACATAATTTAAAAATTAATATATAAAAGGAACGAAAAGCCAATAAACTTCGGGATTATGTTGCAATGACTGGTCCTTTAGGTGTTACTCATCTTTTATTGCTGTCCAAAACAGAATATGGTGCTAATATGAGGATCGTTCGAGCTCCTCACGGACCAACTCTATATTTTAGAATAAAAGCGTATTCATTATGTAAAGACATTATAAAAACACAAAAACATCCTAAGTCTCCAGGACCAGAATTTCTAACGCCGCCTTTGGTAATATATTTCTGATACATGAATTATATTTATTTTTTCAGCTTATTTTAAATAATTTTATTTCAGAAAAAAAAGAACTATATCACGAGACTCTTTTAACATCAACATTTCGAAACTTATTTCCTGAATTATCAGCTCAAAAAACTCAGGTATCGTGTATTAAAAGGGTTTTGCTCCTACATCAAAACTCATCTAAAGATTTTATTGATTTACGTCATTATGCTATTATAACAAAAAATATTGGAATTTCTCAATCAATTAGAAAAATTTCAACCAATTTAAATATAAAGAAAAAGCCTTTGCCAAATTTAGGTTTTATTAAAGATATATCGGAATATGTACTTCACAATACTGAATCCATATCATATAAAAGCGATTCAGAAATAGATGACGATATAGCTGTTGAAATAAAAGAACAAACTAATATAAGAGGTAATATAAAGGAGAAAATACAGAAAAAAGCACTAGGATTAATTGAACTTGGCCCCAGATTACAGCTAGAACTATATAAAATAACAGAAGGGGTTTCAACAGGAAAGGTTTTATTTCACAAGAATATTATTAAACATTGAATTAAAAATTGTCTTAAAAATATTAATAAATAAAATAATAAAACAACAGGAAAATATAAAATAATAATAAATAATTTAAATTCAAAGACAAGCATATAAAACAATATTTATTATGTAGTTACTCAAAAAAGTATTGAAAAGTATTAAATAATTATTAATATTTTTTAAATGGTTTCCTAAAGTTATCTATAAAGTCTATTTTTGTAAATTCGTAACATTTTTACTACACTCGATTTTTTCATAATTTAACAAAATGACTACTTTAGGTATTTTAAATATCATCTTAATATACTCGATTAATATAGAAATTTTAGAGGATCTTGATGAAATAGAGAAAAATAACGAAATTTCTGATTCCACAAAAAATTTTCCATCAATTGATGATAACACAATAGACATAGAAATCTTAAACGCATCTACAGAAGAATTAATCAATAAAACAAAACTAATTGAAAATGATATAAAAGAAAGTATTGAGTGACGAAATATCTATTATTAATAATCGCTTCTAGGTCATGCGTTCAGAATATCAACGACTCATTCATGAACAAAAAGCAATGGAAGAAAAAATTAAGGATAACGAAGAAAAAATTAAAAACAATAAACAATTGCCCTATCTTGTAGGGAATGTAATTGAAGTTTTAGACATGGATCCTACAACTGAAACAGAAGAAGGTGCAAATGTTGATTTAGATGCAGCAAGAAAAGGAAAATCAGCTGTTATTAAAACTTCAACACGCCAAACAATATTCTTACCTCTTGTTGGACTTATAAACTCAGAAAAACTTAAACCGGGGGATCTCATTGGGGTTAACAAAGATTCATATCTGATTCTTGATACATTACCTGCCGAATATGATAGTAGAGTCAAAGCTATGGAAGTTGATGAAAAACCTATGGAAACTTATTCAGATATTGGTGGTTTAGATAAACAAATAGAGGAACTTGTTGAGGCAGTTGTTCTGCCCATGAAACAGGCAGATAAATTTAAGTCTTTAGGCATTCGGCCACCAAAAGGTAAATATAACTGTTTTTACAACACAAATAATAATATTCTTATAAATTAAGGTGCATTAATGTATGGTCCACCTGGAACAGGAAAAACTTTATTAGCCAGAGCATGTGCTGCTCAAACAAATGCAACATTTTTAAAACTTGCAGCTCCTCAACTTGTCCAGGTAGTATTCCAATTTTTCAACATACTAGTCATAAATACTAACAAAATAATCTTAGATGTTCATTGGAGATGGTGCAAAATTAGTAAGAGATGCATTTTCTTTAGCAAAAGAAAAAGCTCCTGCCATCATTTTCATAGATGAACTAGATGCCATTGGAACAAAACGCTTCGATTCAGATAAATCTGGTGACAGAGAAGTTCAAAGAACTATGCTTGAACTATTAAATCAACTAGATGGATTCAGTAGTGATGAAAGAGTCAAAGTTTTAGCAGCAACTAACCGTGTTGATACTCTTGACCCAGCATTATTACGAAGTGGAAGATTAGATAGAAAAATAGAATTTCCTTTACCGAATGAAGAAGCAAGGCACTAAAGTTTTTAAGCATTTATACATTTTTTATCTAACTTAATACAGAGCGGGAATTTTACAAATTCATTCGAGAAAAATGACAATTGATAACCAAATTAATTGGTATGAATTGGCACGAAGTACAGATGAATATAATGGAGCTATGTTAAAGAGTGTATGTGTTGAAGCAGGTAAGGAATAGATTTTATATTTAAATCTCTATAAATATTCAAGGAATGATCGCTTTACGCCAAGGAGAAACAAAAATAACCCATGAAAATTTTGCAGAAGCAGTCAATGAGGTCATGATGAGAAAAAAGGCTATAAGCAATTTCTATGCATAATTTTTTGTCTTATTTACATTATATTAACATTATCTTTTGGTTTAACATGGGTTCCTTTATAAAAAATAATATATAACTATAATAGCGACAATAATTCTAAATTAGTAATTTAAAATACTCAAAACTAAAAAAAAGTAAATAATTCATCTTAAAATTATAAAAAAATATTTAATATTTTATCATTATAATTAAGATTCATAATTTTTTCTCCTTAAATCTAAAATACTTTACAATAAAAATCTGAATATGATTTTTAATATATTAAACAATTCAATACAAAATTTTCATTATTGTAATATGAATATTATTAAGCAGAATAAACATAAAAAAAGCATTAACTAGAAAAACAATTTAAAAAATATTAGTTTAAAATTCAAATAAATTTCTATAAAATTATACTCTATCAATATGGTTCCAAACGTAAATTAATACTATTAAAAATAAAATTTGTATAAATATCAAAATTATATCAACAATTTCAATAAATTTAAAAAAAACTTTACATATAGCAAGTTATATTTCTAAAACAAATAACATTTTTTTCTAAAACATAAATACTATTAAATTCATAAATTTCATGAACATCCTACCTAAAAAAACCAATAAAGACATTATATTCCAAATACAAAGCTTTATAATCAACATAATAACTCAAAATGAATTCTCAAACACATTCACCAATTTTCTGATGTTCATAATTTTTCTCTTCTTTTTGTCTTTCTTTAATTGCTCGTAATATTTCAGAAGAACAAACCTTATATACATCTTTTGGAATATCACTTAAATGCACACACGAACCAGAAATAGGTTTTATCTCCATTAAAGTTTCAAGAATTACTTTTGAATCGGAATTAAGTTTTTCATTTTCTATTCCACTTTGCCATTTTACTGAAGTAGGTTGAGAAGTAGCGAATCGAAGATGAGTATTTGTATGAGGCTCATAAACTCCAAATACCCACTTTTCTCTCCTCTGGATTGCCAGAAAACTATTATATCGACTAAATCATAGTTAAAAACCAATATATACATATATATATAATAACCTAGCAGACCGAGCATGTTCTAACATCCAATTTTCATCAGTAATAGTAACTTTTTTTTTCTTCTTGTATATTTCAGATTCGAATTCTGGGTGATATTGATAAACAGAACTAGCACCAAGCCAAGCTACATGTTGATTTTTATCATACTCAACACCTTCCAACAAAAGTTTATCATTAGGATTTGCGATATCACAGTAATTATAACCTTTAGAAATACTAGAAGCTTCCCAATAATCGTCTATAACCCATTTTCCTTTGATTATAATACGAGCACCAAATTCACGAAAAATAGATCTTGCAGTTACTACACCAACTGCACGTCCTTTATATGATGCAGGAATAATATTCCTTTCCACAAGATCCGATTTTTCCTCTTCACTGATTATAACATTATATAAAGATGTATGCCTTAAAAAAAAAAGATATGGATCACGATATCCCATAGCATGTGCTGGTTCTATAGAAAGCATGTATAAACGATTACCACGCCCAAGAAGGGTAAATGTCCTACACCGATATTCTCTCCCGTCTGCTAGAACGCCAAACTGATCAACTTTCTTTTCTCCAGAAGGATCAACTTCATCTAATACAATTTCATCATTAACAATCTCCTTCTCATTCCAAGACACGTCTTTAGGAGCCTCCGAAATATGTAGCAAAAGACCTTTCGGCTTTGGAGGTCTGCCTCTACGATTAACGTTCTTATTTTTTATTAAAGAAGAACCATAATCATCGTCAGAAAGACCTAAACTTATATGTTTGATAGTCCTTTTCCTACCCCTGCGATAAGATACAGCAGATACTTCATCACCATGATCAGCATCACCATATTCTGAACCACCTGGGGAACATAAATCATTATATATATTACTCATAATTTAAATAAAGATATTTTTAATCAATTATTTTAAGCAGTAAAAATAATGGTTAATAAGTCTTCATGCAAAAAAAAAACAATCTTCCTATAATTCCGTCCCAGATAAATTCCTCTATATCTTTTTGAATCAAATCATAAACTCTTACAAAATATTTATATTCAAAAATCTCATTTTATGAGATTCGAAAGTTAAACGATTTCAAAATTTTATAATGTAAACATAATTTCATTAACCAACATATTAATTATTTATATTCTGATTCATAAATACATAAGAATGTAAATATTTTACTAATCCCCAAAAAGTATATTTTCTTTTTCAATTCTAATAACTTAATATTATTCTAAAAATATAATCATCAGTAAAAGTATATCGAAGTGTTTTCTAAATTTAATATACATTCACTAATTTTTAACCTTTTAATAAGGTATATAATTCTAAAAAAGTAAAAAAATAAAATAAAAAATTTATATAAAACTACTTATATTTTATATTTAAATTCTTATTAGAAATATGCAATAAAACTCATTTTTTTAATACATACAAATTTTAAAGTTAAATAACTACAAAAAACAGAAAAAATAAATATTTTTTAATTAAATTATAACAAACATAAATACACATGATTCTATTAGACCATATTATTTATAAAACTTAAACAAAAATATAGTTTTCTTATTTAAAAATCTAAAAAATAAATTTTACAACAAAATTAAAACACAAATTTAATATAGAATAATCCTATTGATTACCAAATTATAATTTCATAACCAAAAATAATATTACTTATATCTAAATATTCAAAAACCGATAATATATATATTAATAGATAATTTTACATAACAAATAATAAATAACAGTAAACCACATTTTAATTTAAAATAAATTCAAAAAATTTAAAAATACAATAATAATTAAATTCTTGGAAACCGGATATATAGAATTTAATATAATCATTAAATAATTAACATTACTTTTGATGAATGTCTTACATTAAGTTTTGTAAATTCCAATAAAAATTACCTTAATTCATAATCAACAATAAATGCTACATTCTTTTATATTCAAGCAAATTTAAAATAATTAAATTAATACTAAAACAAATACATTTTTATAAAATTTATAATCCTTAATCATTTTATTATAATCTTTATTAAATAAATTTATACGAAACTATATCCTAGATGACTTTCTAAGCAATTAACAAGTACCCCGGGTCAAAGCAAAATAAATTTGACAAAACTTACTCTCATATTTAATATTTTATCATAAATCTTATGATTATTAGCAATTATATAGAGAATATAAATTAAATAATCTATTCATTATTAATAAAAAATAATCTCTATTAAAAAACAAAATATAGAAATACTTAAACATCAAAATCAATAAAAAACATCATGCAATTCCCTCATAAAAATGTCAAAAATATGTATTATTAATCAGATAATAATTATATTCTCAACAATACTACCGAAACCATCGATCTAAACTTTTTATAATTTTATTCATTCCAAATTATAAATCAAGTTAAATATAATCCTCGATACAAAATTCAATCTATAAATTAAAATTAAACATTATTAATTTTCAATCATGGCAAGTAACAATATACTTCTGCAAGTAAATTAGAAGAAAATATAGTTTACTATTGAAAAATAAAGTAAAATCTTATTCTAAAATTCCTACCTAAATCATATATAAAACTCTATCCTAAAGCAAAAAAAACTTCACAACAAAGAAAATACTTAAATATATTTAGGAATCGAATAAATATAACCGCAGCAAGAAAAAATACAGAATAATTTAATAATAGATATAGATATATATATATATTTATTCGAGACGTATAAATTCAATTTTTAGTTTGCTTTATTGTTTTAAAATATAAAACTACTTATCTTTTTTTAATCATTACAAATAAATAACAAATTATTTACTTCCATTTATCAAAAAAAAAATCTTTAAGTTTTCTTAAAAAATCCTTAAATAATTATCATTTTATACATAGTTATATAATTTTGCAATAAAATTGATATAAAATCATATTTAATAGTAACTTCAAGCGAAGTCATTCCACATATAACTTATAATTTATATATGCAATTATCAGAATCCCATCTTTTAAATCTGATCTTATTTTTCCATTGTTAATTTCTTCTGAATTTATAATTGTTATATAAACTGAACAAATTCAAATACCCACAATACAAGTTATCAATAGCTAATTTATAAAGAAACAATCTTAAAATGTATATAATTAATAATTAATAATTTAAATTCTATATAACTCTTATCTATAGCTATTTTTTAAAATTACATTCTAAAAACAAATTTAAAATAAATATTATCTCCATATTTATTATATCAACTTTTCTTAATAAATCAAAAACAAAAAATTACTCCTAATCTATTAATACATTTATCATTTATTTTTCAATAATTTCAAACAACTTAAATATCAAAAAATTACTAAAACTTAAAAAATTATAACAACACAATAAAAAACATTCAATAGTAATAATATAATATATATATTCTTAAAAGTCATACATGTAATATTTATTTCAAAACATTCACTAATTATTCATTTAACCTTTTTTATCTACCGAGTTACAACTAGTACATTAAACAACTTAAAAATTAATATATCACAATCATATCTTATATATGCAAATAGTTATACTTATATATGTTTAGAAATCAGTTAAATATATAAAAATCATACAAAAACAATCACCAAAACATAAAACCGAACTATCATATGAATGTGTTCGAATAAAAAAAAAATACCCTTTTATCTTATTTTATATAGTAAGATTCTTTAAACTCAACGTAATATTTTATTTAATAAATCATCCTATAAATAGTACTCGAATAAAATGTCTAATCAATATTATGAAGAAAATCAACAAATATCAAGCGGATATATCGCAGGGCAATATAACAACCAAGGATCAAGCTTAAAAAATAGAGGATATAATTCAGAAACAAAACAATCATTTCAACAAGACCCATTGCCTATATATCAACAAGAAATAAGAATGCCAAAAGAAGATACTCCAATTCATTCATTTTGGGTAAGTACTGGAATCTAAAAAAATAAATTATATTTTTTAAATTTACATATTTATGCTAATCAAATAATTTTGAGTAGTCTCAATCAGATGGAGAATTCATGCAAGATAAACAAAAAATAGAAACTCATTCAGAAATAGAACTGAATAATAAAGAACTGAATATAAAACTAAAATGCGATGAAGAAATATTACCCACGCCTATTAATACAGCAGCAATAACAAAACATAAAGGTATAACATTTTGAATAATCTAATTTCCCATAAACTATCCAAAAACTGCAGCTAATATTTATTAGCACGAAAACAAAAATATTCAAAAGGAAAATTATCTCAAGCAGGACTAAAAAATACACCTCGAAACCGAAAACATGATAGTGTATATATTATTAATTATTTAATCTATATACCAATTAATACAATAAACAGGAAGATGAAGATGAAGATTATAATATGGAGGGTACTAAAACAAAATCTGGTAGAAAAATACATCGTCCCACTCAATTTAATCCAGCAGCAAAAACTCCTAGTAATTTCATTATTTTATTTCATTAAAAGATATTTAAAACTTCATAGGTAAAAGACGTGGACCCGGCAGAAGATCAGCTCAGGATTCGCATTTTTGTATTGTTTGTCAACGTGGTCATAGTCCAAGTTCTAATAGGATCGTGTTTTGTGATGGATGTAATTTTCCATATCATCAATTGTGTCATATACCAGTCATAGATGATCTTGTTATTAATTTGTCTGATTCAGAATGGTTATGTTTTACTTGCAATAAAAAGCGTGCTAAAAGAACATTATTAACTGGTGCTACTGGGGCTAGTTTGACAGAAGAAGAGGTTTTCTTAAAATTAACAAAAATTTTGCTGACTTTTTATATTTAGAAAAAAACATATCTTGCATCTCTTCCTTTATCTCATCTAGTTGAGCTTTTATTTTTTTGTGAAAAAATGTGCCCAAATATACCATTTTATGCACCTAATACTCGTGAAATTTTAATGGAAATTCGACGTGCCAAAGAAGAAGCGATTATGAATGAAAATTCTGTTACAGAACAACTAAATGGAGAGACTTTTGAACCAGAGTCAATTTTAGATGACGATTCAGATTTAAGTGATGCAGCAGATTCAAACGCTGATGCAGATAATCTTAAAGATCTTCCAAGTTATGAAAATATGATTATAGAAGCATTAACAGCCATTCATGAGTCTAGAGGTGTTCCACCTAGAATTATATATGAATGGATGGAAAGGTAAATTAATAACCCGTCTTCATAAATAATTATTTATACTTTTTTTTTTTAGTAATTATCCAACTCTAAATCCGAGATTTAGAGCATCTGCGTCTCAAGCCTTACAAAAAGCAGTAAAAAAAGGAAAACTTCAGAAAGACGGATCAAATTACTTCTTAAATACCGATTATAATGGAAAATTTGTAATAAATTTATTGTTTTTTTTTGTTTTATCTCATTATGTAAAGGCATACAATTCCAAAATATCTCAGCAACTACAAGAATCTATTCATAAAAAATCCCCAATTAATATGGCATCGTCTATTTCATTTTCAGAAAATCAATTACAAATGGCAATTATTCAAAAAAGTTAATTTATTTAAATTAATATATATTTAGGGTACACTTCCACATATCCATCAGGGATTAAAACTCCCACCTGAATTACGTGACTCTCAAAATTTCCCCATGGATGATAACAGTGAAGTTTTTAGTCATACTGTCAACCCTTTACCCCAGCAGTTAATTGATAATTCTCAAAAACAAGATATAACTAAAATATTAAAAGAAAGCTCTAATTTAATGAATAAATTAGAAAATGATATTATAAATATATCTCACACAGATACAACTAACCAGTCTTTACAGACTAGTTAAAATACAATAGTTAATAATTAATTTCTGGTATTATTTTATACTTTTTTAGAACAATTATATATAACTTATAGTATCACTCTTTTTGTAAAAAATTTTAATTGTTTTAAATTCATCTATGGTTTTATTTTTTAATTATTTAAAGAATTTTTCTAATAGATATTAATCTAATATTAAATATAAATTATCATTATACTTTTCAGGGATTTAATCATTTTTGTAGCATTTCCAATACTTAATCCAAAATCTAATTTCAGCATGTCAAATTTAACAGAAGTATTCTTTGAGTATTCAAATAAACATAGCAATAATATTCCAGAAATCAAAACAGAAAAAAGTATTCATAAAAAAAACACTGAAGATCCATATATTAAAGAAGCATATCAAATTGTAAAAAATATAATTAAAAAAAAAATAGTAATTAATATATAGTTTAAACATATCAATGAACTAAAAAGATTCTTGATTAACATACGGCATGCATATCTCAATATTGAATCCAGAGAATCTACGAGTTTTCAATCATCTGCAAAACATACTTCTATTCTTTCATATAAAGGTTTTAAAACATTATCAGATAGGCAAAGGGAAGAAATTGATGCAAAATCAAGAATAATTATCAAACAAAGTAGAGAGAGAATCTTAAAACTTGAAAATTTCGAAAAAAGTAAATGCTTATATATTATATTTAAAACACAAATTTATTAAAGCAGATAGAAAAGGTGTACATAAGAAAACAGGACTACTTTCTCTATTTCTTCAAAATTCTACAGAGAGTATCAAAGATGAATTAATTTCAAAACATAGGAGTGGTATAACATGGTTTCTTAACAAAAAGTTAAAAGATGTATCTCTTATACAAGAAGAACAACAACGCATTAAATTACTGCAACAAATAGAAAAAAATAAAAGGTCATTTTCAAATTATAATCAAACTTTCTAATATATAAAAGAATCATAAACTCTGCAAATATACTTTCTATTCAAGAAAACCAACAAGCAGCTGAAAATACCATAGTATTTGATCTGGATACAAATTTATCAAAAGAACAAATCCAAATTCTTGAAACAGAGAACAATGAAATGATTGAATATTTTGAATCAACGCTTGATCAAGTAAGGTATATATATATTAAATTTTTCAAATATTTTTTTAATAAATCCTAGATCAATACAAAGATCTTTATCTGAAATTTCAAAAATACAAACAGAATTAGCATCTCACATAGAGGAACAGTCATATATAACCAATAAACTACATGAAGAAGTATTATCTACATCTGAATTAATAAAAAATGGAAGTACTCAATTAATACAAGCTAAAGGAAAAAATAAAACGTCTACACGATTAATTACATGGTTTCTTCTTATATCATCATCTATATTATTGTTATTAGATTGGTATAATTAAAACTACATATTTCAATATAAACAATATATTATAAAAGATGATAACTTAAAAGTGGTTTAAAACATTTTCTTTATACTCTATACAATTCCCTATTTAACAGTATATATTAAAATACTAAGATATTTTTACAATAACTTCATAATAGATAAAATTATCTTAAAAATATTAAAATTAACACTATTTTTCAATCAATAAAGCTATATCTAAAAATTTGTTATACCTAAATAAAACCAATTACCAGCATTTACCCTCATCAACTATAAACAAACAATAAAAATATCAACAATAAATAATACTATAGCATTAATTTTTTTAAATTACTATATTATTTATCTAACTTCCATAATTAAAAAGTAAACTCATTAATTTCTTGTAAATGCAGATGAAAAAAAAGAATTATAACTATCACTATACAAATTTTGAATACGATCCCGTATTCTTAATCCCAAAAAAAATCTTCTCCATCGACCAAGTACTTCTTTTTGGCGTTTTTTTATTTCTTTTTCAATTCTTTTTTGTTCTTCAAATAACCATGCTTCAAAACAAGCACTTACATTCTCAGTAGCAACTAAAATACCTGTTATAATAGGAATTGCACGCTGATGTTTAAATTGAAATCCTGTAACAGCATCAGAATAATCAAAACCTAGCTTTTTTGCAATTTTTCCAATCCCATCATAAGGCAAATGTGTAGCACCTTTAGGTATCATGGAATCAACAAACACATTAGTATTTCCATAACCATTCTTCGGAATAATTCCATTAATCACAGGGGGAGGAATATATAATTCTGTCTGAAACTCAGCATACAACGGCTGAGTAACATGTTTATTAGTTTGGGAAGCAATAAGTTCATTTTCTCGTCTCCGAGTTAAAGTAACACTCCTAGGTTTAACAATTTTAAGCGGTAACTCACCTAATTTTATCTGTTTACCCTCTCTATGATAATATTCCACAGATTTACACAATAAAATATCAGATCTTTTGAAAACCCTTTCTTCTTTTAATTTATTACCTTTCCCAAGTGTAAACACATAGACAGGAAAGGCCCCAGGACGAACCACTTCTTCTCTTTTAAGATGACGCTCAAGAATATAACTATAACTATAAATATAAATATCATAACATCATATTTTGTACTCTGGATGTGTTTTATATTCGTTTATGGTAATATCTTCTATCTTTTTAGGTAGTGTTTTTAATAATAAATCATTATTTTCTTTAAGATCGGAATCCTATATAACAAATTATAAATTATTTATTAAAAAAATAATCAGTACTGATAGAATTGGCCTTTTAAATATATTAACGAGTTTTTCAAATGAAATATACTTGTCCCTTTCCAAAACAGGAAGCTTTAATCTATTAAGCCTTGATATATTATTTAAATATTTAAATGTAACATCTTTTGTATATCCATCAACCTCAAAAGCTACAATATAATTTACATTCATTTTAATCTTTCTAGGAATTCTCCCTTTAGGAATAAAGGCACTCTTATCTGAGGATGCTATAATACAATCTAAAACCATACACTCGACAGAATACCATGTATCTGTATTATAATTATAAACTTCAGTCCAAAAAACAGGATAAGGAAAACTAAGATCAGATACTATTATAATTATCACAAAAATCATTTCAGTCTAATATTTACTCAATTTAGTTTTATCATTAAACAAATTTTCTTCAGATTTAATCAAAATATTATCCAATTTATTTTTAGACTTTCTAAAAAATTAACATCTATTAAATAAATAAAAACACATACTTAATATGCAATTTCCCAGAATTCCTCATTTTTCTATTTAAACTATAATGTCTTAATTCATAACATTCTTCAAAATTTTTATGATCTTTTAAATCAAAATTTAAATCTAAAGGCTGCAAAGAAAAAATAAGTCTAGCGTTGAAACCGAGAGCTCTTAACAAAGATGTAAATATCTGCATTCCGGAATCTCTACTACCCTTTAAAAGTAATGCAATTTTTCGAAATTCAAAAACTGATTCAATAGTTTCAAATAAATACGTCTTCTAATTAAATCATTAACTATGATACAAGATAAATAAAAAAAAACATCATCTTTTGAATCCAGGGAAGACTCGGTAGAATAAAAACCAGTTTTTCCCATCCCCAAAGCAATTATTTCAAATTTTTGTTTAAACCATTCTAAAATCAATGATAATATTTTTTCAAAACTCCAATACCCTGGCTGCTGATCTAAATGATGCAATTTATATTTCTCAATTTTCTCAAAAAGTAAAGAACATTCATCTTGAAATTTATTCCGAAGAATATTTTGTGTTTCTTCATCATTAATCCATTTATTCCTAATAAACCCATGAAAAACCAAACAAGTAAGATGAAGCAAATGCATATGTATTTTAGCGCTCCTATCCAGATAATTCGTAGTAGAAGCTTTTCTATAACATATATTCAGTAAAAAATACCATATAAAGTAAATACCTCTTAAGGTTTAAATATTTTGACTTATTTAAACTAATATCAAAATCTCTATCAGAATCCTTTAAAGAATTATCATCCTTTATTGATGAATCTAAAAAATTAAAAAACTATTAACAGAAATAATATAATTTACTCTGATGAATTTCTACATCTTCCCAGTCTACTGAACTTTCATCAGAATCCTGAAAATACAAGCTTAAAGAATCCATATCGTGACTATTATTGCTTAAAGATTTATCCATCTGAAATGATATTCCTTTAAAAAAGTACTTGCTAACATGATCATAAATATTTCTTCGCTTATCTCTTATTTAACAGAAAAATATAAAAAACAAAAAAAAAAAAATAGAAAATATACACATACTATTAGTCATCAAAACATAATCACTGCCAATTAAAAAGTTATTTCCTCTATTTTTTATTTAATTTTTAACATTCAAATCCAAACACTGAAATCAACTAAAATTAAATACTAAATCATATTTAGAATTACAATCCTGTTATAAATTTAAATAATTATGTACTTAAATGTATAAATATATACACATATAAACAAAAAAATTATAATGCAAATATCAAAACAAGATTCTGATAATATAAACTTTTTTGTTCTGATTTCAAAAATATATAAACTAACAATCTTAAAACAAATAATAAATAAAATATATAGCCTTGAAATTTAAAATAATTAAATCTAAAAACTTTCTAAAAAAGTTTACCACAAAAAATATAAAAAAATATTTTATCATAAATTATCTTACAAACTAAATTACCAAATTCTCTAGATATATTCTAAATTTTTATTATTTATAATTTGAACACATAAATTTAAAAATATTATTCATTAAAATCATTACATTTTTAAATTACTAACAAAAATAAATCTTACAGACTATTTTTCTTTGAATAAAAAACATTACTATCTAATTATTCAATTATATTTCTAAAACATTTTTTAAACAAAATTTATAAGTATATATTCTATCAAATTCATTACAATAAAAAGCGTTAAGTTTAAAATTAAAATGCCAATTCCAAAATAATAAAAAATAATAAATCTTTAAGCAAAGAACATAATATTAATACTATCACATTGTACAAAACAGCCATGTAAAACAAAATCATAACATATTTTTAACATATCACTACAATTTAAGTCATTCCCCAAATATTTTTAAGCCCTATTTAAACAATACATCTTTTACATTAATATTTAACCTTCTAAAAATCCCAAAACAACTTTCATATATTCCATTAAACAATTTTAAATTAAATAACTTTCCAAGCTATTCTACTTCAATACATCAAATAACAAAAACATACTCAAACCACAGAAATGATCAGATTTTGAGTAAAAATAAAACCAGAAAAAATTAAAATAAACCTCAAGAAGTACTGAAGCATACACCATTGACTTAAGAAAAATAAATAAAAAATCAACCCCATAAAAGAATTCCAATTCATTCGAATAAAACTTTGGTGAATACATTGATGCTATTAAAATATAATTTAAAGTTTCAAAATATAATTTATAAAAATCTAAATATAATAGTCAGAGATTCGAATGAGTTTAATCTTAATAACTTCAAAAAGCAATAATTCATAAAACCATAAAATGAACAAAACTGCAATATAATCGAAATTCATTACTTATAGCTCAAGAGCATACTGAGCTATCCTACTATTCATCTAAACGATTGTGCTATAGTCAGGAACGAGATAAAACATTCCCGTCTGAAGTATGAACCTCAGATGACCTTTTCTCAAGCTGTTGAAAAGCAACAGCAGCTAAAACATGCATATCATCAAGCGGCACTGGCATCAATCGAGAATGCACTACAGGTGTTTTTTGAGGGGTATCAAATCCAGATACAAATCCAGAAGATGTTGACATATGCACAGACGGCATAACAGCAGGTGGCGATCCTGGAAAAGTACATGACTGAAATCCCTCCATTGATGAAACAATAGGCTTCTGAATCCCATGTGCATTCATATTGTCATGCAAAAATTTCATATGCTCTCGTTTAGCATGCAAATTAGCATGAATTTTTGCATGCCTTGTTAACTCATCCGATCTACTAAATCTCTTAACACAACCGGGAAATGTACATGCATGAGGTTTTTCCCCAGTATGCGTTCGAATATGCCGTGTCTGATGTTCTAATCGATAGAATGCCTTTGGACAAAAAGGGCATTCATATGGACGAAGTATTTTAGATACATCTTCCTTTCCCGAAGATTTAAGACCACTTTTTGTTTGCAAATCCCCAGCAGTCATAATTTCAAAGCAGAAAATACACGTCTAGTGTTAAACCAGTCTTAAGTGTGAAACCCCTAAATTATATAATTTTTATCAATACCAAATCACTCTATATTAGTGTCAAACATATTAATTTATAATGATTAATAAACCTTCAAATTGACAAATTCAATTTCTTCGAAATCGATAAATCTTAAAGGACCCTCAACTGTATCAGATAACGTTTAAATACACCAAATACGACCTATAGTAGAATAGGCAAATAAATAAACTGATAAATATAAACTCTTATATATGCACTCAAAGAGTAAATCTTAGTAATTGTATTAAAACAGCGCTAAGATCATACAAATAAATCCAGAAAAGCAAACCTGGAAAAAACTAGCGATTTATAAAGCAGGAAAAGTAAATGATCAATAGTATATAAAAAGAATACAATACACTGTATCAATTGTATGCCAAATCTAATGAATCGTAAAATAATCGATCAGCAATGCAAATAATAAGTCGCCGTTAAAATATGAAAATTACTGTTCACACGCAAGAAAATAATCAATCTCGAGATGTGAACAATACATGCAACCCAATAAAATCACCGTAATACACACAGCTCCCCAAATATATAATAAATATTTCAAATAACCAAAGTTAAATCTTATATATCAATCGTCAAACTGATTCAATACCAAGATGCTTAACATCTATCTAGTAAAATCAAGATATTACTCTACCCATACTTGTACAGTAAACTCAAGCTTCCGCGTATTACACCAACTCAAAGTAATATTCTAGTTAAAAAAACACAAAACAAGCAAGCTTTGATGCACCTTTTGATACAAGCAAATTGTCATATAAATTGAATAGCGTATTAAGATATATAACTATTCTAAGATAAACTTTATTCAATATTTAGTAACTACTTTAATTATATTAAACTATTTATTTTCAAAAATCATTAATAACCCAACCAAATACAGTCTAAAGCAATATTACTATCGGAACCATTTTTTAAAACAAACAAAACATGTCAAACAAGAGAGAACTAACCAATTTTACAACTTTATATGGTATAAAGAAATTTAAACATGTAAAAATAACAGAAATTTTATTATTAGACAAAACATTTAAAGAAAAGTTCAGTTCATTACGGGAAAAGAGAAACATAGAAATAAGTACTTATATCAATATTTACATACCATCTTTCAATATAAACATCAATTCCGACGAACCAAATTTAAAGATTAAAAAGCACCTTGAGAATTACTCTATTCTTCGTTACTGCTCACAAACCTCTGATCAATTAATAAATCAACCAACTTATTTAGAAAAAAAATAAAAAAAAATCAATCGAAAGCATTGTTTCTAATTAGGTTTTAAACATCTAATAGGGATTAGAAACAATTTTAACTATTCCTAACAATTTATTTAATATCTAAAATTACAATATTAAATAATATTTAATCTTTATTGTACATCTACTTGTACAATTTATACAAATACTAACAAAGTAAAAAAAATAATTTTGGAAATACATATTTTCTATATAAAAATGTTCATACAAATATTTTATATTTTCAATCTTAGATAATTTAAGATAAATTATTTTTGAAAATGTTTATAAAATAGTATCAAACATCTATTATAACAAGTTCATTATATACTTTATATTCTTATCGAATAAAATTATATTTCAATTTTACCACAATACATCATTCAAATGATACTTTATAAAAATATACAACAATATACCATATTTTAAACATTTTACAATTATTTATTCTTTTTCAAAATTCTAAATAATACATATCTTTTAGTACTAATTCAACTACAATATCCTAAAAACATACATATAAAATGTCTTCATCTCAAATCTACCTTTCTTCTTTATATCGTAAGTTATACTTTTTCCTTATCAAAACTCATCAAGAACACAACTTTCAGACAGATTACCAACAACATCTGCATTTGACGCATTAACATCTGATCACACTTTATCATTTATCAGTTCTTCATTACCAGAATTGGACAAAGTTTTGGGGGGAAATGGTTTTAGAACAGGCCAAATCACAGAAATATCGGGGCCACCCGGCTCTGGAAAAACAATAATGGCGTCTGATTTATTTTCTTTACGTTTTAAAGATTTAATATGCTTAGATTACAAGTAGCTATCAACTGTCTTAAGAAAAAAGAAAAAATACTATGGATAGGTATAATATACTTTATTATACAATTAATTGAATCTTATTAAATCAAGAAACATTTCAGCCATTTCCAATACATTCTTTAGAAAAAATAATAGCTCTAAATAAAACAAATCAAGAAACTACATCTATTAATCATACACATGATGAAATCAATCCTCTTAATTATTTAACTATTCTTCATGCACCTTCTCTTAACAATCTCATAGCGCTCTTTTTACATAGTTCTAAAACAGATTCAAAGGATTTAATTCAACAAAAAAAGTTAATTATCATAGACGATATAGCAACTCCTCTTATTGCAGCATTTCCCACAGATAATGTCGAGAATCAATCTCGAAATACATCATATGACACAACTCTGTTAAAAAAGTCTCAAATTTTAACAAATCTTTTACTATCATTCAACAGAATAGCAGCTAAAAACAATGCCTGTGTAAATAATTTGCTTTCAATAATCATATAATTAATGTCATTTTAGATATTAGTTCTATCTAAAATGGTTATAAAAATCAACAATTTAAATGGAAAAGAATATCCTATCCTCTCATCACCTTTAAGTAATACTCATTTTTTTTATTTTTTAACTAAATTTCTTTTACAAGGCTCAACATGGTCTCAAAATTGTCCAAATAAAATATTATTATTACGAAAAAATAACCATACTTTTAAAAACACAGATAATGCATGGAATAGTACACAAATACGTTTTATTTTTATCCACAAAGTTGGCGGTGTAACGATAAATTCAAATAATATTTTAATACCATTTATTATTACTGTAAAATTTATAAAAACATCAAATTTCATATTAATCAATAATCAGGATAGAGGAATTCTTGATATAAAAAACAATCCAGATGACATATTACGTAATCATGATAAAATTGAATCAGAAAATATAATAAAAAAAGCAAATGAAGATAAATATAATAACTAGAATCTTATGCTAATCAATTAAAAACAATCAAAATTAGTTGAAAAACATTTTTAATTATTTATTAGTGATCAATACACATTTTAAATTAATCGTAAAGAAATAGAAAAATAAAATGATTTTTATACAGCTAATTGTCAACCAATATACGTTCCAAGAGTAGTTCTAACATATTTTCAATTATATCAGACATCCTTTGGAATACTAAAAAAAGTTATAAAAATAATTATAACCCTTGAAAGATATACATGAACCCTCTTTTAGTTGTCCAGCAAAATACATCGAATTCATATATTTTGATTTCTCAAACTGCAATAAATATTCTTTAGTAGCCCTTTCAGCAACCGCTGCAATATTATCATCAACTTTATATAAATCACATTTTGTACATTCTGTACACTTTTTCCCAGGAATAGAACGAAAATGACCGCAAAAGTGTGCATAAGATTCTTTCTTAATATTTTTCCTACAAATATAACTAAAAATGAGAAAGTATCATAATATTATGCATACTATATTACCATATTACATAGCCGCATTGGCAAACAAGCTTATTACAACCATCTGACTTAACAAAACTCAAATTACAAACAGGACACTTAAAAATATGAGAAATACTAATAAAGATTTATAAATCATACCGTTCTTTTTACAGCATTAGCCATCTCCCTTTCAACATAAAGACGAAGTCCATCTAATTCTTTTTCAAAACATTTATGTAAAGGCAACCATTCTTTTCCACATTGATTACAGCTATATTTCCCACAATGCTCAATATTCTTACACTTAAACAAACTGCCACTCTTTTTACGTAATATACGATATGCCACTTTATCAATTCGTTCCCTTAAGAATGTTGATGAATTACTAAAGATATAAAAAAAACTTCCCAAAAAAATCAAAACACTAATCATAAAACTAAAAACAATTTTAACAAAAAATGAAAAAAACACCAATTGCAGTATAATTAACCCTATTATACAAGTCACAGAAATTTTTTTCCAACAAGATTTAATTTTCCAACACTCAATAAATTCAACATACCCGCAAAATGGACAAGCAATAAAACTTCCATCAGAAATGTTACGAATACACCCAAATATTTTAGAATCTTCATAAGCTTTAAGTAAATCTGGTGGCAAAGAAATCTCCAAAATTTCCTTAGAATAAAATCCTGTACATAATGTTTCAAAATGTGAAGAAATGCATTTTATTTGAGGCTTTCCCCTAAGATTCCCTTGACCATATACACCTTCCTGAACACATCTTTCAAGACATTTCCTACAAACAATATGCCCTTCAGAACAATATGCTAATGTTTCCCATGCATATTCAAAAAAACAACAACCACACTCTATTAAGATTCCATTCTCATAATTTTCTTTCCAATTTAACTGCACAGCAAGCTCAAAATCCTTCTTTACTAATTCATCTCTTTGATTTTTTTCTAAATTAAAAATTTCTTGAGCAAGCTCCTCACACATAACATGATTTGCTTTTGAAGAGATTTTCTTAACAAAGAAGTTTAGTGATTTCCAACAACGTTCACTTCGTATTCTAGATAAAGCAATTTTGCTTCTATAATAATCGTTATTATTTTCAGCCATTACCGCTTTAATTGCAGATGAAGGTACATCAGGAAATTCTGAAATAAGCTGAATTTTAACAGAAGAAATATATTCATGAGATCGAAACCTTTGCCAAGGCTCAATTCTACCGATTACTAAACGCGATGCACCACTTGATTCAATATCCATATTCAATAACGATTCAACACATTTCAACAAATATGTATCTTCCTTTCTAATAAGTTCATTCCTAAGGAACTCCGTATCAATATTGGGGAAAATTTGATTTAAAATATCAAGTTTTGCATTCTTTTTTTCATCTTCACGAGCATAATGCAACCAAGAACCTTTCTAACATATTATTAATAATATTTATATGTATAGATATATATATAACCTTTGGATATTGTTCATAACAATGAAATATAATTTTTAAGGTTGATCTTTGAACAGCGTCCTCCTCATAATAAGCAAGACATTCTGCTAAATATAATGGATCTGCATCGGGAAAAATAGATTCAAGTTGCAATAATTCAAAATTATTCTTAGAATTTCCAAAAGATTCATGTTTTCTGAAGCGTTTCTTAGTAATAATAGCACCTTTTTGCATTATTAAATCAAATAATGCATAATTAAGAAATAAAAAATTATTAAACTTCGAAAGAGATATTTAAATTGTTATAAAATCCAATTAATAAAAATACAATAATATAGTACATTATATTTATAAAATACTAAATACCATTTAATATTCTTGAACCAAGACCCATTTCCCCACTAATATTTGAAGTAAAAGGAGTAAACCGATCTTCTAAAGCATCATAAATTAGGAGAAACTCTTTCTAAAAAAAATAAACACAAGAAAAATATTAATAAATAAATACCTTCAACTTTTCCCATAACATATAATCAAAAAAAATATATTGACCTCTTTCATATTGAGGTGTCCTTTGAATTGGTTCTACACCAGGTTCTTTTGTAAGCCATAATTTCAACTCTTTATGATACCTCCAATTCCGATTTGTACTAAAATAATGAGATTCTTTTTTTTAAAAAAAGATAAAACTCTTACAGTTCCTGTGCAGCAGCTTCTTGCATCGCATCTCTAGGCATACTGTAAAATATATAAAAAAGAGTTTCATCTGAAAAATTTCGAATCTTAGACAAAGGTGGAGGGGCAAGCTGAACATTATAACATGCAGGAAGATGAAATTTCGGTTCAGACCAACCCTTTGTTGCATTAGAATCCATCCAAGGAGACAAAAAAGACATATATAAAGGTCGATCACTAAAAACTGATAAGTACACATTAAAATATCCATTATCTTTACTCTGGTTGATTAAGATTCAGACCTAAAGTTGTCAAATCACTTCCTAAAGCCAAAATATTTGAATTCGGATTTTCCATTCTAAAAATGCTTAAAAGACCTTTTAAAGAGAATTTCTCAACAGGTGTTAATGTCACAAATGCTTGTCCAGTAGATGATTCCTTTAAATCCACAAAAGGAGTATTTGACGATGTATCAGAAGATGGAAAGGAAGAAAGTAAAATATTAGCTGTAGAATTCGTAGAAGAATAACGCTCAGCAAAAGATGATTCTAAATTCATTTTTGATGTATTCTTAGTAAAGTCAATATATATATATATAACATGAATCTACAAACTATTTTCTCTTGCTCATTAGTAAAATTATAAGACTGAACTCCCGGCTTCAAAATTGAAATAAAATTATCTTAATATATCATATTTAAAAAAAATAGAAAATAGAATTCAAACTAACCTTTAATCGCATTAGAAGAAACAATATTTGACCGTGCAGGACTTTTTCTTGTTTTCTGCAATAACCCAGAATTGCCTGTCATAATTGACAAGAGAGAAGATCGATTTGGAGATAACACAGTCTGACTTGTATTCTGTTGTTTAAGTATAGGAGATAAAATAGAGGAATATGCATCCGTATAGGAATTATCAATATTGGCACTATTTGGTTGTCCTAATTTCATCATATCAATTCCAGATGCAATAGATGAAAAATCATCTTGATTATTAGAAAAGCCATTTGTATTTGTTTTTAATAAAGGACGAGGCAATAATGTTTGCGGTTTTTGATGATCATTAACAGAAGAGAAAGCATATTCTGGGTATTGATTTGAGGAATATGCTAAAGAACCATTCGAAGATGCACCCAATGCAGGAAAATCAGAAGGATCTAAAGAAGATGCTTGGCCTGCTAAACTTCCAGAAGACATAGTTTGTAAAGCAACAGCAGTTGAACTCGATGATTGAGATGTATCTAAAAATTTAGGGGATGACGATTGAGGTTGTAACATTTGAAATGTAGCTGCTGAATTAAGTGTCCATGATGATCCTAAAAAAACATCATTAATATTTAAAATAAAATAAAATACTAACCGGAAGAAAGTCTTCCTTTAGAAATTCTACTTGAATTATTTAAAGAAAGTGGCGTTATTTTTCTTGAAATATTTGGATTCGAAGAATAACCCAAAGATGGTCGTATTTGTTGACCAATGCCTCAAAAACTCAATATATTTCAATTATTTCAAATTAATCTCACCATTTCTATTCATTTCACCGGCATAAAGGCTATCCACGCCCAACTCGGTGAATATAGATGATATAACTTTTTCTTGATCCACACTTAATTTTATAAAACAATATAATATATGTGTATTAAATAATGATTAAAAATCAATACTAAAATGTTATTAAAAATATTTTGAAATTATGGAAAACTTACAGAAGAAATTAAAAAAGTCTTTAAAAATCTCTAAGAGATCTTAAGAACTGATAAACTTTGAAAATCGTAACTTTTGAAAAAAACAAGAAAATTTTAAAATCATAAAAAATACACCAACAAGCTATATTATATAGAATACATTAATACTATATATTATACATAAGAAGGATGAGTCAATAAATCAGAAAATCATAAAATAGATTAAATCTAAATTCAGCTTTAAATGATAAAATAACCAATAGTACCTAGCAAAATCATAAAAATACCAATCCATAATACATAATTATAATCAGGATATACAGAAGAAGGAATAGGAGATTCCAGAGACCGTTTATAATTTTTTCGAAAAATAGGATTTAAAGTAGTAGTAGGAAGCATTTGAGGAGGAAAATAAGCAAGATATAAAGGTTGAACAGGTGCCCCATCAAATTGATATAATTGAAGTTTATACTCATTATAATATGGATCAAGAGTTATCTCATATTTCTATATTCTATTTAAAAAACATAAAATAATATTTCACATTTACACTCATCAATTCTTTAACATTAAACCGAGTATATCGCGATGTTTCACTTAAGCATGGATCAGAAAATATCTGACGACCATCACTCGGAATAGGTATTAACAAAAGAGAACCATTATCAAGTATTTGAAACGTTCCATGTTGCCATTGCATAACAGAAATAGAGCATTCCGGAGTTGTTGCTAAAACATTCATAAACATCATTAAAACAAAAAAAGAATTCATTACGATTGCTTCTTACTCGATAAAGAGATTCTTCAAAAAAACCATCATCTGTAAAACTATACGAAATACCAGTCAATTTAGGGGGAAACATCATATCTCTAACAGGATCATAAAATTCCTATAAGGGTTAAAGATCAATCAATTAAACTACCACTTTTATACAGGCCCAGTAAACACAGATCTGCTCTTGGATGTCCAAGTTCCTGTTAAACTTCTTTCCTGTAAACAACATCCTGTTATAAGCAAAACCAATAGGATATATGATAAATGTATAAGAACGCCCATAATCATTAAAATATCTAAATAATAAATGTCTACCTATACTCCAATGAGGCATTCAATAAATATTAATCATGTTTATTGAATTTTCAATATTTCTAACATCGATCGTAAAAAACACTGTATCAAAATAAAACCTTAATATTTATAAAGAATCAAAAAATACATGACCTTTCCAATCTAAACGTATTACCAAAGATAATAAAGAAACAGTCTCTGTTCTAGCAAAATAATTGCATGTATCTAATAAAATTTTTAAATGATGAGAAAAATTCTCTTCATATTTATGTAATATATCATATAATTTTTTCATTTTTGCATGATCAATTTGTGAGGTATTAGAACTATCATCCTCTATAGAAGCCAGAGATCGAGTCAAATATTTTATATTAGATGCAAACATAGTACATGTTGTCATCAACTTTGCTTGAACCTATTTTAAAATAAAAATTTATCATATATATTAACCAAAAAACTCACACGAAGTAATTTTGAATTTGTTAACATACATTCTTTTAAACATGCATCAAGAAAGTCAATATGATCCTGCATAAGTTGATCAACAGTTGATATTTTTGAGAGTCTAAGTTGAAAAATTAACCAATTGGGTTCCATAACTTCATTTGTACAATAATAAAAAAGCTGTTGAACAAAATTAAGCATTTTTGAACGCAAAACCCAAACACGATTTTTCCAATTTTCAACTTTCTCAAAAGTCGAATATTTTTTCCAAAACATATTTTTGGAGTGATCAAGCCAGGCTAAACCCAATAATTGTTCAAGATATTTTAAACTTAATATGTGTCTAAAAATAAGTTGATAACGTAAAACTGCCTTACGAGAAATAACAAGCGAAAGAGGAAAAGGTACAGTATAATCAAATTGCAACCCATTAAAACCTATAATTCAATAAACCCAATTACCCAACAACTCAATCCATTTACCGATAAAATCTTTATCCTTCTTTTCCAAACAAGATAATTGACTTTGATGATCGTCTATCCACACTGTTCCGCTTGCAATTGCATCTTCATCTATACCACTCATACTTACAATTTTCATAAGCCAATCAACTAAAGCAATATTACTCATTTGAATTTTAATATCTTCTTTAAAAGGATCATTAGCTGCTATACTTCCAGGAATTCTAATTGAAATTTCCAATAAACTTTGAAGTTTTGTTAAAGAGATATCTTTAACAGGCTTCTTCAACTCATGTGATGCTAAATCAAGAAAATGAGTAAAAAAATCAGATCGATCAAGAAAAAAATAATGTTTCAAAGACTGAAGACGACTAGACAAATCATGCGTTGCAAGTAATAATTCAAGTAAGAATGCATCGGCATGAGCATATGCGACGTTAACATTATCCAAAAACCTACTCAAAATCAATTTCTATTCAATAATAATCATCGAAAGTAACCCTATATCATCAAATGCTGAAGGTATATTATCTCCTATCTCTTTAGATATATCTATTCCACCACATTCTCTAACAACATTTAAGTATTTCCCAGCAATCAACACTTTCGTTTTAACAGGCTCCAATTGAGACGGCACCTCATTATCCCTAATTGTATATCTCTTTTCCCAATATTCATCGATATAATCATCATCAAGACTATCTTTCTTTATACTTTTTTGTTCTTTAATCATAAACTCAGAATGAGGATCACAAATTTCACCACGATGAAGCCATGCATTAAGCATCTTCATATATGGTTTAGATGCCTCTTTTAACAAATATTCTAGCAACTTTTTTGCATGAGGATCACCCGATAAAGACAAAAGACGACTTGTTATTACTTCAAGTACTGTTCCTCCTTTGCATATTCCTGAACCAACAATATTATTGATACCTTTATCCTGAATAGACTGTAAAAACAACTCTACATCCTCAATAGTATCATCGCTATTTTCCTCTTCAAGTATATGCCCTTTTTTCAGTATATCATGAATCAAGGCCTGCATTTGAAACAAAGACTGAGAAGTAGCATGCATATGTAAATGAAACGTATGTATTGTAAATGAAGAATTAGTATTGAATTGGTGTTCTAGCTGAGCAATCAAAGTAAAATAACCCTTTATCTTTAAATAATAACATACACAATCATATACACAAAGATACCTTCAAGAGTTTCCTCAAAACTGCACATAATGCATGATTAACTAAACCGCATTCTGGCTTACTATATATCTCAATAAACGTATCAATAGTAATATAAGAAGTAGCATTTTTCAAAATTATTATTGTTAAATCCAAAAGACTGGGATCTTAAAATGTCAAAACAAATAACATATTCTATATAAATAGAGTCTACCTATACCACTTGATATCTTAAATTTCACACCAGTTAATCGACTATTTTCATCCCATCTGTCATCATCACTTTGATATTGTATAAACCTTCCCTCTACACCCTAACCCATTAATTTTACTCTTACAATCCCTATATACAAAACCATCAAGAGCGACAATAAATCATCCATGATATACACTTCCTGTAAATTCAAAGGAACACCCTCAAGAGAAACCAGCGGAGAAACATACCATGAAACTACATACTGCTTTGCCAACGGTGCCGTACTATTAAGAGTCCAATTCAACTCATAAACAACTATTACCAACATCAGTCAATTCACATATAACAAAAAATATACAAGATTTGTCTTTTTTCGAAGGAGAATCTATAATATAACCCTGTATTTCACTTCTATTCTAATTCAAATCATTTTTAGATTCTAAATCACAGAAAATATTGTTATACTCGTTCTATATCACTCTTTTTTGCAGTACGCTGAGGTAAACCATCTAAACCTTCTAAAACCACAGTTGAATCATGTAACAAATTGTTTCCTAAACATTCTTCTGGGAGAGAATTACTCATATGAACCTTTAATATTCTAAATTCTAATGCAAATTTTTTATATTTCTTATTTAATGATAAAGTTGAATATCTAATCGACTAAATTATCAAAAAACAATACTTAACGCAAAGAAATAAGATACATAACTATTTGTATATTTATACAGAAAATATCAGAAAAACACAAATATAAAGTAATTAAAAATAATTATAAATTTAATTCCAGGCAAAGAAATCATTTATCATTTACGTGATCGCTTGGTATCATCTATATAGATTATTAAATAAAGATAAAAGATAAACACAACTTACCTCGAGAAGCCTTTTTTTCTAATTCATCCCAATCTTCTACATCACTTACATTTTCTTCTTCAAAATCTGATTCCTCTTCTGACGCATCTTCATCATACTCTGATTCTTCTTCACTTTCTTGATCTTCAGATGCTGTAAATTCACTACCCTCTTCCTCACTTTCAGCACTTTCATCATCCGATTCATTGTTTACTAATACACATAATCAGAATATTAACATAATTCATCAAACACTTACAAAATGCCCATCCGCCTTCTTCAAAAAATGCCAAAGGATCATCATTGATAGTTTTCATAATTGTAATCCAATTAAGATTCAAAACACCCTCCGTATATGCAATATCAACAGAACTAATCATCAGCTAGAGAATCATAAAAGCAAAACTACTTACTCCAACCAATCCTTTACATTATCCAAGTGACTCATTGGAATTGTATTGATATGTGCAGGTGGGCGACGAAAATCTTTGAAAACAAAAACCTAATAATCAATTGAGTCTAATATTAAACAAACCACAAAAAATTACAAGATCAAAATTCTTTAACGATCAATCAGCTATATATCATGTTTCATAACATTTCCTACCTTAAGACCAAATTGTACTCTCTCTAAGTGAGCAATTTCTATATCTGAAAGTGTTATCACTAAAAAGGGAGGATCAGTAAGATGAACTAAACATTCAGTTGTTGGTTGCAAAAGAACATTACTTCGAAATGGAACACCAGTGAACCCAAGCTCACGGACGGGAATATCAACATCTGTTTGACCTTCGTTCTAAAAACAATAAATAATGTCAAAATTACTATAGTTTTCATACAGATTCAGATATTTTTTCACTAAATGCTTTAAATTCCCTATTTAATGCTGTCCTCCTTCGTCGTTCCTCTTGCTCTAATTCTAATTCATCTTCATCACCATATCTATATTTTCTTTTTCTATTTCCAGTCTCATCAAATTGCATATCCGATGCTTCTCTATAAAACTGAATATCTTTAGCCCTTTTCTTACCAACCATAATAGAATTCTTCAAATGAACATGAATCAAGGCAATCAATTCATGATCACAAGGCTGGAAAAAAAGATGTTTTATATTACTGAAAAGAAGATCAATCTTATGATCAGATCGCAATGGAGATTGATAACGAAGCCCATTTTGATGAATTTCCAACTCACCAGGAACACGCTTCCCATCTAAAGCAGGTCTAACAAATACATCAATCAACTTCAAAGGTCGGCGATCTATTATTATTAACATAAATCAAAAAAATATGAAAAAATACTTTTAATCTCTATTAAATTATCCTGTTCAATAACATCTGCCATTTCTTTACGCTCAGCTTCCCGTTTAGCAACATTTTTCTTCATTTCTTGAATTGATGTAAAAATTTCAGACATATGTCGAGTATCAGAACTTCTGAAAGTTAAACTTCTTATAAAACTTGCAGTAAGATCATCAAATGGCTACTAAAAATAAAAATAGATAAATTGAATATATATAAAATACCATATCATCCTTTTTCCCAACACCTTGGCCAGGTGTAAGAAAATTAAGTCGCAAATAAACATATTCACCCTCATCATTCTTACTTACGTTCTTTAATGTCAATATATGAAAAGGAACAGGTCGACCATAAATAGGGACAATAATACTACTATTTTTTGTATCAACCACAATTTTAAGATTATTTATAGATGAGGGCATCTGAGAATCTCGTTTATAAGATTCAAATTTCTTAAGAACAGGCTTTTCTATTCCATTTTGAATTCCATTCCCATTTGAAAACCGACTTAAACCCTCTTCCTGTTTTTTTTGTGCTAATTCTTTCTGATGCTGCTTGCGTCTCTGCTCAGCAGAATCATCAACCTTTTAAAATAAATAAAAGCTCAATAAATACATTTACATACATCTTTATTTTCTCCTCTAGTTTTTCTTTTTAAAATTGCAGAATTAACAGCAGATGCTTTACGTTCAGGTTTTTTCTTGGATATAGTTTCCTTCCCAGATGGTTCATCATCCTATAATATTTAATAATATTAACAATATTTATCAAAACTTACATTATAATAAGATATATCATTATAAGATTTCAGATTATCTGTATAAACAATAGGTGTATCTTTGGTCACTCTTACAGTATCAATTAACAATAAACTATATGTTCTATTTCTGGGATGCTGAGGTTTAGGATTTTCAATACCATTAAATCCAATACTAACATTCAAGGTCATACCATCTTTCAAAACCCTATTATTTTTTGAATTCAACATCAAATTCCTATCCTGAAATTCTATTCCAATACCAAAACCAATATTACGAACGAATTTGGATTCAAGTTCAGGATACTTCATTCGAATCAATCCAAGTGCTTTGTTATACACATCTTTAATGACTGCGCCATCTTTAATACTTTCAAAGACTTTTTTCTGAAGTAACAACAAGAAATCATAATAATTTTCTTGAGACTAGTAGCATTTTTAAAAAATAGATAAAAAATACCCATAAAACATTACTTTGTTTGGATCAATCATATACGTTCTCCCAATATTCGAACAATAAGATTTATAACGTAATCCAAGTGAACACAAAATTACGTCACCCTGAAGTAGATTATCATCCGAAACTGCTGACGGTCTCAAATCATAATTTCCACCGCTTTGAATGATGGGAGTATAGCACCATTCAAGTTGTTCAGGATCAAACTAATACTTATTTAGTCATTAATAAATATTCATTATTTTAGAGACATCAGGACTTATTTTCATTTCCTTAGACAGTAAAAACGTATCATCCTCAAGCTTACGTTCAACCATTTCTGCAAGACGTGAATGAGGCATTTTCTCTTCCTCATCAATAATTGTAGACATTTTGTCAACGAAATACGTTGAAATCAAGACGACACTTGCTTTGCATGCCATACGTATACATTTCTATACATGAATTAATCAACCCTACATTTATACAACAAATTGCACCAATTCATCATCCTCCTTTACAGCCATAACCATTGCTATACCCATAGATACGTCAACTTCCTCAAACGCTTCAGAACGATACACAGAACGCCATTCGTCTGAAAATTTGCCCTTAAACACATCTTTTGCCAATATACCCACACGCTTCTTCTAGGATTAACAGTATACCCTAATAATATAGTACAAACCCCTGCATTTTCCATTACAGATACAATCTTTTTTAATACCTCTGCACTCTCTGTTGGTTGCTTTGAACGTCGGAACACAGTTATTGGAAAACATTGTAGATCCTCACGCAACATTTCTAAAATCGTTGCTAATTCAATAATTATAATACGTACAAATACATTAACACCTCTCAATACCTTTTTTATCACTCGTTAAGAAATAAACCATTTCCTGTGTTAATAACATTAACATATCTGGAAATTCATATCCAAGAAGCCAATTCTAACAATATTAAAATACAAAAACCAACACTTTTCACTTACATGCAAGGAAGATGTTTTAGAATATGGGTTATCTTCATCTAAACTCCCTTGCAATACTAAAAGTGACGAAACTTCAAAGAACACATGATCTTTGACATGTCTATGATCCTAAACTAAAATTAACAAAAAAAAAAAGTTCAATCATTTAAAGACCTTCCAGAGCGCAAGCAACGCGCGAATCCTGCGATCAAAAGTTTTAGAGTCTAGCCGGATCTCTGTCATCGTAATACTGAAGATTAATATAAAACTTACGACGATTAAGTTAGAAACGCTGTCAGGGAAAAGAAATATATAAAAATAAAAAGAAATAATATTGAATGAAATAACCAAAACATCTGTTTATTACATTTATAAAGGCTATATTTAAAAATGGGTATCAAAAAATTTCATCAAAAAATATACTATAATTTATTTAAATAATAATTTATAAAAAGTATTATAAACTCACAGGAATGAATAAGTAAGGACATTGCCGACAATACTCATCCCAATCCTTACCGTATTTAACTTTACAGCGATGCAAATCGCGTGACACTCGGTGAATCAAAACGAAAAAGAAAAAGACGGGATAAAAATATGGCAATGGACTCGAAAATCCTGTAATCAAAGCCCATGAAAGCGCTTGAAAAAAATCGGCCTAGACATATTAACCTAATATACAATATCCAAACAATCAATGAACTGTATAATGAATCTTTCTAGCAAATCGATCTTAAAACCATCAGTATAAAAAAAAGATGAAAAAAGGCATGACATACACCAACCCGATGTTAACAGTGTTCCCCCATTCGAGCACTTAATATAAGTGGGATTCTTCAATGTTTGCCAAGGTAATTGAGGAAATGTCTTGCGTAACTGTAACACACCCTGTTGCTGCTGACGAAAACGATTTTTTTGACTAATGAATAAGATATAGTTAGTAACACAGAATGATCTACCTGTTACACGTATCAAAAATATAATAAGATACCAGCAAAATAGAAAAACAGAAAACATTATAAGCTCCAGACCATTGATAGACATGAGGGGAATGAGTTGCCAAAAATAAAGTACAATGACAATAAGTAAATGGAACACCTGACATATTCCAAAAAATAAGCATAAAGCCCCATTTTTCGTAAGCCATATCCCTAAAAAAATAAGATAATCAAAAAAAATGAAAAATGAAAAATTTTCTTTCAAACCATGTTGTAACAATCAATTCCTCACCCTTTGCACAAGCATTTGCATATAAATAGTGAGCAAGAATAACGAAGCAAACTTGTGGAGAAATATATCCATAAACTTCATATTGTTTTATACCCACAGCGAGAGAGATGAAAAAAAGGATAAACCAAGGTATACGAACTTCAAAAAACATTTTAAGATCAAAATATTTACCAATACGTGGATTAAGAATGGCTCCCATAAATAAATCATAGACAAAAGAGCCTGACATGCGATGCTGATTTCCTGTGGCTACCGCATAAAAATAAGCAATAAAAGAAACTAAAAATCCGGATAATATAGAAACAGATAATAATGGCCCGAATTCCATTACAAGTGTATACATATCAAAAATACCTGAAACATGAAATACGAGGGCAATGATAATAGAAACGTAAAATGACCATGCGGCATTACAATAATAGGTTAATTTCTCATTATTTTTGTGTGATAAAGGTAACCCTTTAGAATAAACTCCTGGTAATGTAACTGCCATACCTCCTTGTATTAATAAAAATCCCCAATAAATTAACCATGCTCGAACATGTGGAAAAGCTCCTTGTATTATATGATTAATCATTCGTTGTATAAATGCTATATACGATTCATCCACTGTTAGCCATACCCATCGACTATTATAAAATGTTGAACAAATCCAAAGATAATACATTAAACATGGAAAAAAAAGTATCATTAATCCCGTTCCTAATGGTCCACCAAATTCATAATATTGAAATTTATCTTCTTTCAATCCACGTGCGCGTATCCGTGATGATGATCGTATTCGCGATGTTTCTATTTCAGCATCCATTTTAATAGAACGTCTTGAGCGCGTCACTTTAGGACTTTGCGTTCTTATAATTCCCGATGATAAACTTTTTACAGGTGTTTTTGCACTCTGTGCTCGTGTTTCCACCATTATAGTTATTTATATTAATCGTTTTTATAAACCCTTTTTTGTTTTAAATAAAAATCCCCCAAATATAACGTTTACAATTTATCTTAACACTTTTTAAGAGTAAATAACCCTTTTTTTTAAAAAACACAAATTCCAAAGTAATTAAAACACTTAAAATGCACTTTTTTATCGAAGAATTATATAAACTAATTAATATTTTATCATATCATAACCCTAATCATTAGGGTCAAGGGTTAGGGTTTAGGGGTTAATAAATGACCAAAATATGAAGAATATAATATAGATTAAAAAGAAAAAATAAATAATATTGTATAATATAACCCTTACAAAAATAATTTTGAATATATGATTTACTTAAATTTCTTAAAAATTATTTTTTTTTTTCAGGAATTACATTATTTAAAATATAATGCAACACCTAATAAAAATATAATCAATTTAACTTAAATATTATTTTTCATATTAACTAATAAAAATAATACCCTATTATACATTAAGATAAAATATTCTTATTATTAAGAAACTATACCAAACACTTTAATATTCTCCAAAAAAAAATTAAATAACCCAAAAATAAACGTCAATATTGAAAATGAAATCATACTTAAATGTTCAATGGCCAATAACGTATAAGCTGAAAGAAAATACATTATAAATTATAAACGAAGATAAAAAAGAAGATAAGCAAATCGATTAGGTGACTCGTCAGACGATGGAATAACATGTTCTGAAAGAATATGAGAAATATGAGTGTCATCTATACGAATCCAGGAACGCATATCTTGACGAAGGAGATCAACTGTATAATGGCCACCTGAAGCAGACATTCCATGATGATATACAACTAATAAAAGAAATCAATTAAAACAGGATAAAATTATGAGAAAAAAACTCACCGGCAAATAGAACAAATTTTGTGTTTTTCTCAGAACGGCGATGAGGACTCATAACAGTTGGAGGAATTTCAAATTGTAAAGGATAATGAACATTTTTATAAGATTTCTGAGTGCCTCCCACATTATCATAAACGAAACGCTTAAGATGAAGAATAAGAACTTGAGGTAAAGTCTCAATAAAGACTTGCTTTGTAGCCTTTAACTTTTCACCTAAAGATGAGTGCCAATCTCCATGAAGAACCTCTGGTTGCGTAATATTCTGAAGTGCTTCCTCTATTGAACCTATATGAAGAGGTTCAATGTCAAGCTGTAAAGATCGATAAGGTTCAAGAGTAATTGATGGTTTCATCCCAGCTACCCGTAAAATAGAACGAAAATTTCCAGTAAAAATAGGTGTTAACGGAGATTCAGTTACAGTTGCCTAAATAATAATCAACAAAGATCAATCTCATAAAAGCTCATATTATAATACTGATCGAACAATACTTGTTTTTTGTTTTGGACCCACTTCAACCCATTCATTCTCATTTTTATCTCGGGAATGGTTTGAAGAACCCATTGATGTGGAATTCATATGATCCGTATAATCAGATGGATATATACCAGAAATAAAAGCACCTGATTTCATTTCATGAACAAATTCTTCATGAAGTGCATCAAGTAAAAGTCCCAAAAATTCTTCAGCATCTTCTTGATGTCCTCTCTACAATTCACCATAAGTTAATCTATAAAACAGATAAAACAAATCAACAAACTCTCATTGAATCAAAAAGTTTATTCCCACGCATCGCTATATAAACGTATTCTGGGATAAAAGGCTCCCCAAAATCCTCCATATTATTTTTTTTTTCTTGAGATGTACCATTTAAAACTGGTTGACCTATAACAGAAAACTCACGAATAAATAAAATCCTATACAACCTTCATCAATACAGAGAACATTATAAATAAAAAAAACCGTACAATGCATTTATCAAAGATGTATTATTAACAAAATTATGCGCCATTTTTTTACCAATCTCATCCAATAAATTATAAAAAGGAATACAAAAAACCAAAACCTGAAGAATCTTTTTATGTTATTATTTAAATATCCAAATTGCTAATAAAATACATACTACATTCATAAAACAAACATTACCAATATTAATAAGACCACGAGGCTGAAAAAGAACCGGTTTCTTCTTTTTAAGTTTCATTTGAACAATATTAAGTATTTGATTAAAACCATTTGATATTACTTCATTTGTAACAGTTGTAGATTTAGGTGAAGGTGAAACTATATAAGTCGTATTAGGTTTTTTAAGTAAATCTGACCATGATTTTGGACTTATACAAGTATTTTGAGTAGGCACATCATTTTTTAATATTTCCTTATTAATAGATAGGGTTTTTATTTGATTTTTTTTTTCAAAAAAAGATATTACTTGATTTTGATTACTAGCAATTTGTTTCTGCATTTCTTCACATTTTAAACATTTATATTTTCTTCGAGGAAATGGCTTATCAGGAGCAGAATACCAAGGAAGCTAATCATTTATTAATATCATTTTTTTTTATTGAAAAAAAAAATACCACAGGAATATATCTTTGAGAATATTTTTCCTGTTCTTTCATATCATTTTCGAGCTCATTAAGCTCTTGCTCTTGCTCACCCATTTCTCCTAGTTTCTTCTATTCTTTTTATTCAATTTTCGTTTTTTTTTCTCTTATATATTTCTAACCTTCTTACCTTTATAACGTCACACAAGTTATAACGTTAAAATTATAAAGGTTTATACAAAAGCAAAAAATTTGTTAAAATAAAGTATAAAACATGGAAATATAAAAGGAAAATACTAAAATTTTGAATATTAAATCATATAAAATTAAATATATTTTTTTAAATATTTAATAACAATGAATAATGTCAGAAACAATAAATCAAGAAAATGATAGAAATCAATCGATTTTTTTATCAAATGAATCAGAAAATAAAAAGGGTATTTTAAAAAAATATCCTTTTAAACCTTTACGTTCTTCAGAAAAAATATCATTAACACATTTATTTGATTTTTCATATTCTCAATCTTTTAATATTTCTCAATCAATATATTCAAATTACAAAAATACAAAACAACAAAAGTTTAAATGTGATTATCGTTTAAAAGAAAAAGAATATTTCATAAATTCTAAATATCGATTTATTGTCAATCCATACGAAAACTATCATTCACAAATGTTAGATCCTGATATACCTATACCCTGGAAAAACATATTACAAATACTTGCTTCTCGACTTACACAACATACTTTATGTCCAATATGCTTAGAAGAAAATCTTATAGCACCACGAATAACGAAATGTGGACATATTTTTTGTTTACATTGTATTATATGTTATTTCGAAAATGAAAATAGTGATAAACATACTAAATGGAAAAAATGTCCAATATGTTTTGATGCAATATATATTATGGATCTAAAATCTTTACGATGGTATGATAATATTTCCCCAGAATTACCTATTGAGGGAAAAGAGATACTTCTTCGTTTATTTATACGCAAACAGGGTTATTTTTCAGCACTTCCATATGAAAATATGTCAGAGAATATGAATAAAAATGATATCCCATGGTACTTTGAACCAGATATTATGGATTATTCCCGTATTATGAAAGCATCTGAAACTTATATGATTAAAGAAATGAGTCATGAACTAGAGCAACTACAAAAGATAAAAGATACCAATGAAACAGAAGAATCATTAATGAATAAGTCGATTAATAAAGCTATAGAGTATATTGAACAATCTATTCTATCATTTGAAAAAATGTCAAATGATCATGATCATTTATATAAAACACAAATATTACATAAACCGGAAATTAATATTAAAGAATCATCACAAAATATGCTTGAAAAGTTACATTTAGAAAATGATGCACCAAAAAATTTAACTAAATCAACCTATATTAATAATATACAAAAAATCAACTCTTATTTATTTTATCGACCTCAGATAATAACTCATTATTATTTATCTATTTTAGATATAAAAATACTTAAAATGGCATTTGGGGATTATACACTTTTTCCCCCAAATATTATCGCTAAAGTAGAGAATATATCTACAGGTCATATTGTTGATGATGAACTACGAAAACGAATAAAATATCTTTCTAATCTACCTTATGGTTGTGAAATTTCATTTTTAGAATGTGATTGGTCTAACATAATTGATGAATCAATTTTACAGAAATTTAAATATGAAATTAATGAAAGACGACAGAAAAAAAAAAGAAAATTATTAAAGGAAAAGATTCAAAAAAAATATCATTTTAAAGAAAATAAAAATCAAACAGATTTATATAATTAAAAATATGAATATAATGTTTAATCTTTCTTTAAGAAACTATTTTCAAAGAAGCAGTATAATTTTTTCTTACATTTTTTAATTTTATTTTTAAATCTGTAATTTACAGTATTTATTATCTGTAATATTAATAATCTAATCTAATCTATAATATATTAATAATAAAAACATTATATTTCATCTTAACATTTGAAAAAAGATCTTTTAAATAAAAATGTAGTATTATATAATCTTAATTTTATTATTTAAACATATTAATAGTCATGTTTTCCTATGAATTCAATATATATAATAACCATCTATTCAGATACTTCTTAAATTTTTATACCAATTGAACATTCCTAATATAATTATTATTACAATATAGTACTTTTAAATAAAATGTTTTAAGTCAATATATTAATAAATTTATTCTGTAATCATTTTTCACTTATTTTACAATTAATTACAAAGATATCAATATCCAATACTTTTGTAAAAAGCATTTCATATGGATTTTTATTCATATAAAAAATAAAACATGTCATTGATTATATATTCATTTAAAAAATAATATCAATTATCAAAAAAACGAATAAATTAAACTCTCAACCTTAAAAAACCTAAAAACAACAAGAAGTTCTTAATATCTAAATATTAAAAGAAAACCCCTAAATTAAAATAATCCAAAGTATTAAATTATATAACTCTAACTACAGAATTATTATTATAAACCCCAAATAAACCCATGCCAAAACATAATTATATCATACGACTAGTCAAATTGAGAATATCCATTCTCAAATATAAATATATTACAAAAACAAAAAACTCTCACAATACATTCTCCTTATTTCCCTTAATATCTTAAAATCAATATTGAAACTCCCAAAATAACCACTCATACGATTGCCACTCCAAAAAATAAATAATCACTATACAAAAACTCAGACATTTCAACATTATTAGACCCAAAACTAGTAGAAGCCGCATTGAACATAGTCATCTTTTTTTTCTTTTATACCATTTCAGTGGAATTCCTATATTATAATAACAATATATAGGGTCCTTAAATGCAAAAATACCAATTTTATCACGATTTAATCAAGCCAACCGACGCGCTCAAAAGCTTGCCAAAGTCGACTTGCTTTATTTACATCAATACGTGCACAACGCTGTGCATCCGTTCTACGAAATCCAAGTCCCGCTTCTTTTCTTGCATGATATTCCGCAAAAATTCTTCGTTTATTATCAAGATAAACCATAGCAGGAAGTCTTAATTGCGATGCCAAATAAACTTCAGCAGGATGTAATTGATCAACATGTGGATCATTCGATAAATCTAAAGGAATACCTTTCCATTCCGCTCTTAAAGGTCTTGGATGATTTATTTTATCTAATGTTGATGTAGGTGGACAAAAATCCGGTAATAATTCATAAGGTGTATTTGCTACATCAAATGAATGTGTATGTGCATAATGTTCTCTTGATGATTGTTTAGGTTTATGATTAGGTAATGTAAATGTTGTATATGTTGTTGGTCTTGGTGTACGAACTATTGATTTCGGTCTTCGTCGTAATGGTACACGTGATTGTTTACGTCGGTTAGGTGCTAATGCACCTAACCATCTTCTTTCATTACGTAACATTGCACGTGGATTTTTCCGATATAAATCGAAAACTTTAGCAACAAACGTTGATGATGAAATATTTCCAGATGTTATCATTAATTCTTTCGGTGATGGTGGTGGTGATGGAATAATAAAACCATGATGATGATGATAAATAAAATTTTTCGTATTTAATCTTTCACAATCCTCTTTTAAATCCGAATCCTTACATAAAATTGGTTTTGACCATTCTATCCCCGGTTTTATATGAATTTCTGGTGGTGAAAGAATATGACTAAATAAAGTGTTTTTAAATAATAAAAAAAAAATAAATAAATAAATAAATAAAAAACTAACCTCATATTTCCGTTTATAAAATAAATTAAAAATATTTTTTAATTTTATATTTTATTATTTTATTAAAAAAAAAAAAAAGAAAAAGAAATGAAAACCTTTTTTTTTTCTTTTTATCTTGAAAAATATTAAAAAAAATTATTTAAAAAAACCCTTTTTTATTATAAAAAAAAAACAAACCCTAACCCTAAGCCCTAACCCTTATACTGACAAGTAGAGATAAAAGGAAAATAAAAAGAAATGTTTTTATTTATTTCTTTTTATTTTCTACATTTCAATTAAACATTTTTTTAAACTTTTAAATTATTCACTTGATTTCTTTTACCCTATATTTTATTATAATTTAAATATTCCATCTAAATTCACACAATTAATTAAACAAAAAAAAACAAAAAAGAATATTTAATTATTATTATCATCATACTTCGGTTTTTTAAATAATATTTTTTTACCCAAATCATGATTTTCTTTAAACCCTTCAAATTTATCAAAAGACTTTAACGATATAGAATTAATTTCCTGTACATTCTTATAATTATTAGATTCAGAATGATCTATATCTGAAGAATTAATCTTTTTTTGTTTTGAAGAAGATGATGAACGTGAATATAATAAAATATATGCTTGTTGTTTAAGAACCGTTTGAAGACTTACAGTTGAAACCTAAAAAATTTCATAAATAAATAAATAAACTTAAATATTATACTCACACGTTCATCATTAAAATGCATCCATGTACCATTACTGCTTTTACAAAAAGAATAATAATGACCACATCTTGTATCATTTCCTGAATGAACAACAACACCAATTAAATCATACATAATACTTTTTTCCTTATCATTAATTAAATAATAATAATATAAATGCAAATATTTATTTACTTTTTTCTGAGACATATATGGTCCTAATTCCAATGTTTCTCCATAACGAATATAACGTGAAATTTTAAACATTTTTGAAGCTTTATTAAACGAAAAACGTTTAAGATGTAATGTTAAAATAGGGGGTAAAATATAAATCGTAGATTGTTTCTGAAAATCAACCAAAACATTACATTTTTCACACTTATATCGATTCGACTCTGTTAATTTTTCTGCACGTACATACATAGCTAATGCTTCTTCAACAGATGAGCCCATTAAATCCAAAGAAAGATCCAAATATACAGGATAAGTGTCCGATATATCATTACATCTAAGACACTTCACTTCTTGTCGCAAATACCCACCAAATATCTTGTATATTACTGTTGTTTCTTGACTTGCAAAATCCAAATGTCTAGACAGTTTAACCATTGGAATGATTCCTTAGATACCACTTACTTATACGCACTAATACACGATCTCTGCATCTCGCCAAGCAAACACCGAAGGAATTCATGCGCATCTTCCTGTCGGTATGGTTGAAACCGTTTAGAAATCCATTTTAATGCACTAACAATTCCAAGTGGCTTAAAAGCATTAACTAAACGAGTACCATCCGCAGGATAACATTTAGAAACATGCTCTTCCATTCTACAAAAAACACACGCATCCATTCGGCCTATCCAAATATTAATTTTTTAATTGATTAAATAATAGTTCTTAACATTGTGATGAATGATGACTACTGAGAAGATATTGAACAAAAGGTGGAACATGAGAAAGAACTTGAAGAATTGCATTGAGATAACACGTATTACCAACATTAATTAATCCAGGTGCAGATGGTCGAACAGAAGTCCAATTATGTAATAATTGATCTGACGGAAAAAGTACAATAGAGGGTCGAGTAACAAGTGATTCAGAGCGCACAGACATTTCCGTAAATGAATCGGAAGAATATTCCGTCTGTATACCTGATGTTTTAGTCGGCATATCGTCGGTTGATTCAAAAGTATTAATTGGAGTATAAAATGTTTCCCAAAGTTTCTGCGGTTCTACAAAACGCGGACCAAAACGGACAGGATTCCGAAGCAGTGCTTCAAGATTCCATGCAGTAGTAGCAAGTGCTACTACTGTTGCTCTTTCCATCACCTATTGATACTGCCCTTAACACTATTTCCTCCGTTTGGAGGTCAATTTGAACGCGAAAAAAACGCAGCCCTTATAAATATAGTCTAATTTTTATCATTCTATTAATAAAATATGATTTTTCCTCTTAAATTTTACCTTCTTTTCCACTTTTTTTCAATAATTTTATTTTTGTCGTTCCGATTTAACCTGACAACTTTACCTTTTAACAATATCGATTTCATAGAAAACAAGATTTAATTGGTCCGATTTTGACCAATTAAACGCCATTTATATAAATATATTTAAATCATTCTAATTATATATATATAATATAATATATATATTTAATGAAAATATTAGAAAATATATCAGATGATTCATCTAAATTAAATGAAGCAATTTTATTGGAACAAGAACATGTACATAAAGTGTATCATACAATTGCGATTCATTTTGCGACAACACGTCGTAGAGTAAAAAATGATAAATTTTTTATATAATTATTAATATATATTTAGCCATGGTTAACAGTCAAAAACTTTATTCTAAAACAACCTATAGGTTCTATTGGACTTGATATTGGTTGTGGTAATGGTCGACATCTTAATTTACGTTCAGATATTTTTATATTAGGTATCGATAGGTATTTTCAATCATCTTAACCCTAACCCAAATATGAATGAAAAGGGTTAGGTCATATCATTAAGGGTTAGGGATCAATTAATTTTGATTAATAATGAATTAGATGTGATACATTCATGAAACTAATATCTGATACATCAAATGTATTAATTGGGGATGCTCTATCACTTCCTATACGACCCATTTTTGATTTTTGTTTATCCATTGCAGTTATTCATCATTTTGCAACGAACGCCCGTCGTATCGCTGCATTACGTGAATTACTTGCAGTACTTCGCCCAGGAGGAGTAGCGCTTATTATTGTATGGGCATTAGAACAAAAAGATTTACGAAAAAAATGGAATATTTATGATTCACAAAATGCTCTTATACCATGGCATCTTCCTCAAACTAATAATACTCAACAGAAACCTACTCAAGTCGATCGATATTATTATTTATTTCGATACGGTGAACTTGAACAATGTATTGAAGCAGCAGGTGGAATAGTAATTGCTAGCGGATCAGAACAGTATAATTGGTGGGCACAAATGAAAAAACCTGAAAATTAAATGTATATTTTAATTTATTTAAATCAAATTTGTATTTTTTAAAATTAGATAAAATAGAATTTAACCAGTAGTAAATAACCCATTAATCAATCATTCTAAAAATAAATATATTAATTGATTAGTACTAGTATCAACTATTTTTCCTTTTAATAGATATTTTTAGTTCTTAATATCTGCTTTCGAAATAAACCCTGAAAAATTATTTTTAAAGTATTCCTTCTATCTATTTCAAACAGATTATTCAAAACGCTCTTTTGTGACATTAGTATTAATAGATTCAAAGACTGAAATCAGCACATTATTAGCATACTTTTGTGTATTTTTTAAATTCGCCTTTTGCAAAACATCTAAGTTAAAAATTATAATAATAATTTATATAAAAAACAAATGGGAATATTAGTACACATTATTTCACAAAAACGGAATATTGAACGTTATATCGAACCACATTGGACTATAACTCATCTTAAGGAGCGTCTCGAATTAATCACAGGTATTCCTGTGGCTGCACAACAATTAAATTTGTCTAGCGATAAAGCCATAATAGACACTGATGTTACACTGGATACACTCGACTTAAAGCCACATACAAAAATTTACGTATGCATCAATTGCAATAAAAACATCTCACCATATTAGATATCAGATATTAGAAATAAAACAGAAATCGATGAAACAAATACATTTGATAACCCATCTGAAGATGTTACACACTTTCAATTGAGTGATGAGGCATATGCCGCACTACCTAACACGTTTGCCAAATGGAAAGAAATGCATCTTGCAACTACAAGCGATAAACAAGTTCTTTCCAAAATTAATCTTGCTCGACAAAAAATACATCAAAAAGGAATCTGTATCAATGAACGATGCATGATTCAAGGCGCCGATCAAACACGCTACGGTTGGGTCCGATTTATCGGTAATGTTAAAGGATTACCTGAAGGTATCTGGGTTGGTGTTGAATATGATGAACCTGTCGGTAAAAACGATGGATCATTTCAAGGTATTCAATACTTTACTGCAGGTCAAAACCATGGCTCATTTCTCCATCCTAACAAAATCGAAATGTGTCCACCATCACCACCTATAGATATAAACTCAGATGAAGAAATATAAACCGACATTTAAAAGTCATATGTGCATAAAAATAAACAAATGATCAAATAAATAATATCATGCGCGTAGCTCCTCATTTTCCAATGTATCAGTTGCCTGTGTAAAAAATAACCTTGATACTTTATTTGCAATATTCCGTATAGAATAATAATTGCCTAAAAATATTAAGAGCAAAAAAATACAAAAATTTAATTAGTTACCTCTAGGTACAATAAAATGAGAACCCCGTTTTAACCGAAATGAAGTTTGATGTACAGTAGCCTCTACTGCTCCTTCAAGAATGACAAAAGTCATAACATTATGTTTAGAGGGTTTTGTTGTCTTCTCAGCACCTCTAGGCAAATCCATTACACCTGTTGCAAAAAAAGGTGCCTCATCAAAGGTCTTTTGAAACTTAATAATCGCATTTGCAACATCTCTTGGCGCATATGATGATGCAGGATATGCAATTCCTAAATTATATTAAAAACAAAATCCTGATAAAAAAGACCCACGTTTAATAATAGGTTTCTTATCATGCCAATTAATAACTTCACACTCAACATCGACTTTTTCTTCCCATTCCTCATCACTGGTATCCCGATGTTTAACTACTTTCTTCTTAAAACTAGTATTTTTTGCTCGACTAGTCCCTCTAGGTCGACTTGGTATACTTATAGGATTTACACGAATAATTTCTTTGATCTTTGGCATTGCAGGTCCAGATTTTCTTCGCTCACCAAGCTCATATACAATTCTTTCATTCCTCCAATAAGCTAATGGTGCAACCTTTGTTCGTGAAGATCGTCTTGTGCCATTTAAACGAGGGGAAAGAGTAGCTGGAAGAGAATCCTCTGAAGAGGCAGAGGAATCAATCTGTTTCTTAGCCGATTTCCTTTTTACTTTCATTTTAGGAGAAGCATCTGGTGATTCAGTAGAAGAATATGAAGATGAAGATTTTTTAAAATATTCTGGTACAACTTTTTTAGTCTTCAATGATGTGCGAGATGCTTTCTGTTTTTTCCCAATAATATTAGCATTTTCCAGCTTTTTTTGTACATGTAACTCTTTTTTAGATTTTTTAGTCATTTTATTATCTGAATCATCATCTTCTTCTAGAAACTCTTCTGCTTCATGTTTAGACAAATCACCCCAATCCTGAACATCCTCATGAAAAAAATCTTGAGCATTATCTTCCATTTCAAACTCATTATATTCCACATTATCCAGAAGATTAAACATTTTTTGTTTCATCTTTTGTTGAATTAACTGTCCTCGTTTAACACTTTTGAAACTCTGAGTATCAGATTTTTCAACGTGCGCAGGCTCATCTTGATCCTCCATTGCAGCAGAAAAATCGAGTCTCCGAGCAACTCCGTCTGACCAATCTAATTGTGTGGGTGATATTGGAAATTCACGTTTTTGCGTTGATGGAACCCTGAGCGCCGGTGATTTCAAATTTGTTTTAACCGGAGATCGACCAATCCAAGGTGATTCAGCCTTTAAAGACCGTTTACAAGCTAATGAATCCATAGGTTTACGCTCTGACCATGCATTTGATGATTTTCTCGCCTCTATAGCTTCTGAAATATCCCTAGACGGACCTGAACACATTAATTCCAAGACTTTAATTAAAATATATGTTATACTATTCGCTACATCCATACTCTGTTCTATAGAAATAGTTTGATCATTTCTATGAGACATCTCTCGTACGGAAACAGCTGTTTCACCAACTGATGGAGGTGTTATCTGTGAAAAAAAAGCATCCATATCTTCCATTCCAAAAGAATCCCGGCGAATATCTTCATGAATTCTTAATCCCGTTTTCCTGAATAAGTTAATATATTATTAATCGTTTTTTGCGAGTAGACATAATCAACTCGAACAAACGTACCTTCCAACAACACCAATATCCATAAATCTCCCATTAGAACACATAGAAAAATTAGATTGACGTGTTGATCCCGATTCCCATATCATCGTATTTTAATATTCTTTATTATAAAAATTATACCGTATAATGTCCCTTGAAAACGCTAAAAAATATATATAAACCCTTTTAAAAATGTTATTTCAAAGTAAAACACTCTTCTCTATACTTTTCAGAGCAGAAAAAAAACAATTTTTATCCAAATTCTCTTTTTACTTATAATTTAATTATCTCCCTCAAAAAACTCCACTTTAACCCCGATCAAAAACGAAAACTACCTAAAAATACACAGAGAATCCGATATTTTTGTTTATATTTTAAAAAACCTAATATTTTATGACAAAATTTATTTAAGATTTGTCTTTTTGTTGCTGTTAAATCAGTTGCTTATCGCGCAAACGTGTAGGTCGTCATGGACAACCATCGCCTTAGCAATAACCTCAAATAAATCAACTTAATTTAAAATTTTTAATAAATCAGTTAATTTTAAGCAGATAAAGACCATTAAACAGTAATTATACATAAAAAATAGAATATGGAAGCAGAATGTGAAGTTATATTTGAAAAAAAAGCAAAAAAAACGACTTTTTTAAGAGCACTTGAGGACTTTAATGAACTAGAAAAAAAAATGGTTCATTCATGTGAAAAACTTTGTTATTCAGACACATGGATCGCAGGAATAGATGAATCTGGAAGAGGACCTGTTAGTTATTTGCTTTTTTTTCTATCAATTAGCTTCTAATTCTATTTTAATCAGGTTTTAGGTACATTTTAATTTTATATTAATTTCATTAATAAAATGCAAAAATAGGACCAATGGTGTACAGTGTTGCTTATTGTCCACGCTCATATGAAAATCAATTAAAAAAATATGGATTTTCTGGTAAATTAAACATTTTATATTAAAAAAACCAATATAATATTAGATTCAAAAACATTAACACCAGAAAAACGAGAACACCTAATGCAGGCATTACTAACATCTAAAGGGCTAAAAGAGAATGTAGGATGGTTTACATGTATTATTTCTGCTCGTGAAATTTCTCAAAAAATGTTACAACCGAATGAATCATATAATCTAAATGCTCAAGCACATAACACAACAATTCAGCTTTTACACGAAGTTTTTAAAATTTGCCCAAATATTAAAGAAGTAACTCTAAATTTTTAAGTGAAAAACTCTAATTCAAAAGATTTATGTCGACACAGTTGGTCCATCATCTTCTTATCAAGTCAAACTTCAACAATTGTTTCCACAAGCAAATGTAACAGTTTCAGAAAAAGCAGACTCTATATATCCAATTGTAAGTACAGCAAGCATTTGTGCAAAAGTTACAAGAGATAAAGCGCTTGCTAAAGTCGCGGTTCATGGTGAAACTTGGGGTAGCGGTTATCCTTCAGGTAACAATTCACAACACAACACTGTTATATTAATACATGAAGATCCAAAAACATGCGAATGGCTAAGGGATTCTATGGATCCAATTTTTGGATGGCCTTATGAAATTGTACGATATTCCTGGCAAACTGCTAAGGATCTTCTTGAAAAAGATCTACAAAAAAAGGATAATTCAAAAGTTCATGTTGAATGGTATAGCAAAAATGAAGCAAGCATGAGTCAAATTCAAAACTATTTCAAAGTTCTTAAAACCACACAGGAGAGCATAGGTTTCTCTATATACGGTCAAAATGTAGAACTTGATGATTTTTAGTATCATTTTCTATCAAAGAAGTCTTCTTATTTATGAGAATATTTCGATTTAAAATGTCATACCATTAAATCAATATGATTAAGTCATTATGCTATTTAAAATTAAAGATCCTTTAAATCTCAAGTATTTACTGTATATATACCTTCACTCTGAATACACTTTTATTTATTTTCTAATAAATATACAAGTTATTTAGAGGATTTAAAGGGAAACTATAGATTTAAAAAACTTAAATATGTTTTCAAAAATATATATAATACGCTATGTAACTTAATTCATTTTCTAGAATTAAAAATATCTTTATGAATGTATAAATAATACTTCATGTTTTAATTAAAATAAAATCTTTACAAACTCTTAATAACTTAAAATATTTTTGAAAACAAATGAATCATTTAAATAAGCATTAACTAGACACTATTGATACAGTATATTACTCATTATCTATATTATTTATTATTTAGTAATCTACCTTTTTTGAATCATCCTTTATTTTTATCATCAACCTTGCCATCTATAGATTCTTCTGTTTCATCATTACTTCGTTCTTTATTTTGAATTTTGTTATCAATAAGCTATAGATATTTAGTTAATTTATCACAAGTATAAAATGTTACATCATGTAAAGACATCACACTACGTATAATACTACTTAAATAAATGCACATAAGCTGATCATTTGTTTTGACACGGAAAGCTTTAGTTAAATCATTATTAAAATCATATTTTTCATCATTTCCTTGAGTAAAGGATATCTTTGTATCAGGAAAAAAAGAAGAAAGATCCGGAATTAAATTAAAAATATCCTGCAAAATTTCAAGGATTGTATGATTAACAGGAAGTTTTTTGTCAAGAACTTTGCCAAGATACTGAGAAATCTCATTCAACCGTTGACTCAATCCACGAAGAGAATGAAGTTGATTTGTTATCCTCGTTGAAAGCGTACCAACAGCTGCGTTCTTAATATCTCGAAGCAGGTGTTCAACACAAATTTCCTCGACTTCTTCTGCCTCAATACTCGATGGAACATGAACAAACGTTTTTGATGTCATTGTACCATCCTAAAAAGTATAAAAATAATATAATAAAGAAAAATATAAACCTCTTTTATTTCCTCTATTACGAAATAGGCATCGGTAGGGATACCAAGTGTTTGTGGTTTCACATTGATAATCACCAATAAAGGATCGGGAATATATTTTTTAAATAGTTCATTAATCTCTATATCAGAAGATTTTAACTTAGGACCCGTATGATACCATCCAATCATTTTTTCTCGAACTGATTGATTTTAGAAACAATATGAATGAAAAATTATGCTCAAAATACCATTAATTTTTTTAAACATTTCATTCATAGATTCCATATAATTGTGGTCCAGAAACCAAACACGATGATCCTTTTCATCCTCCTCAAATGGAACTATTCTAATTTTAACCATTTTTTATCCATAAATAAAACAAATAATCCTTACCAACAAAACTATTAGCAACATTAACAATTTTGCCATTTTTTTGGCCCAAAAGAACACCAATCACACGTTTAGACGTATTAAGAGCCACTCTATTGAATGCATCGACTACTGACAGTAAAACAAGTGGATGGATAATCTATCATATAAATCAGTCATTCTTTGCTCAAATTTAATCGTTCTTTCGAAAAAATCCCATACAACTTGGGTAGCCATCCATGAAGATATCTCCGATGGGGTCTTTGCTGGCATATTTCTTTAAATTTCAACCCTTAAAGACTAGTAATTGATGATTCTTTAAGTCTGAACTTTTCATGTCGTCATCACTTCTTATGAGATGATACGAGTTTCTATGGTAACCTGTTACCATGACACCAGGTTGCTAAATCAACGACCCCGTTCAACTGGAGACGACAAAAAAACGAATTTTCTTAACTTTTTTAGTTTTTTTTCCATATAAAATGGATATTATTCAGAGAAAAATACAAGATTTCCAAGTTTATTTTTCATCATTTCAGGATAATTTCAAAAATTCCAAAAAAAAAGTAACATCACAGCAAGAACTTCGAATGATTCTCATTGGACCACCTGGTTCAGGTAAATTGCATCAAAGATGGGAATATCCGTATCAGATGGATGATACACATAGTGGAAAGAGTGTATAACTTTTTTCTTTTTAAAAAACTATCAAAAACGAGATCAAAAAGTACAAAATTGACCAAAATATAGGTAAAGGAACACAGGCACCTAAAATTAAAAAAGAATTCTGTATTTGTCATTTGGTAAATCAAAAACTTCATTAAAATATTTGGCAAACCATGTAGGCAACCGGTGATATGCTCCGTTCACATGTTGCTCGAAAAACAATGCTAGGTAAAGAAGCTAAATCTATTATGGAACGAGGAGGACTTGTCAATGATGATATTATGATTGAAATGATTAAAGCTGAATTATCAGGGAATAAAGAATGTAAAAATGGGTTAGAGTTAAAGATATTTAATCATAATTTTGACTTAACAAAGATTTATCCTTGACGGATTTCCACGCACAATTTTACAGGCGAAAAAATTAGATGCCATGCTAGAAGCGCATGGGAAGAGAATCGATCATGTCATCGAGTTTCAAATCGATAACGATTTACTCGTTCACAGAGTGACAGGTCGTCTAATTCATTTAGCAAGCGGTCGAACGTATCATAAAGATTTTCAGTAAATATATATCAATCAAAACCTTTCTTATAAAAACTCATAACTTCATTTAGGCCTCCAAAAGAACCAATGAAAGACGACATAACAGGAGAACCGTTAATTCAAAGATCAGATGACAATGAGGAAACACTTAAAAGTAGACTAAGTTACATTTTTACAATACTTATTTCTTTTAATATACTGAACTCTTCATTATAGAAGCCTATCATGAACAAACATCCCCCGTCATTAATTATTATAAATCTCGCGGTATATGGATTGGTCTGGATGCGGCACAAAGTCCTGCCAAAGTTTGGCAATCAGTATTAAAAATCTTTTCACACACATATAAGAAAGAAAACATATCAACTCATTAAATTTTCACTGTGTTCATTTTCAAATCAAAAAAAAAATTATTTATTGTGCATCTCAAAATTCCTTTTTTTTAAAAAAAAAAAGACACACATTCCTACATTGTATACCCTTCCTGTTCATAAAAACTCCTTTTTTATATATATTTCTTTCTTTTTTATATATTTTTTCCCGTTTCTCCAAGTTAACGGAAGACGCTCGACCGCCTTATTCTTTTGAATGAAAAATGTCAAATAAAACAGCTAATTCACCTGCAGAAGAAGCAGAAAGACGAAAAGAAGATTTATTAAATTCATCTTCAGGAAATATAAACCAAGAAGCCTCGCAAAAACGCCAAGCATCTGGACAAAAAAATCTAAAACAGTCACAAGAGATATTGAATGAAAACCAAAATTCTTCAGAGGAATCTAGTGAATATTCAGACCCTCCACCAAAAAAGCACAAAAAAGAGGCAGAAGAAGAAGAAGAAGAAGAAGAAGAGGAAGAAGAAGAAGAAAGTGGCCCAAATGATGAGGATAGTTATTCCGAAAATGACATTGTAAATTTAACCAAATTTTTTCCTAAATAAAATATGTATTAATAACTATTATTAGGACGATACACAAGAAACTGAAGAGGTTGATCCAGTACCGAGGTTTATTATAAACTAATAATACTTTTAAAGGATTCGGATGACGATTATGAAGAGGAGGATACCGAATAACGGTAGTTTTTTGTCATGCCACACCCACTATATCTATTCATTTTATTCCTCGCCAGACAACCTTATAATATTTCCATGTTGTACATTGGCAATATCCTTATTTCATGAAAAACCAGAAAAATACCTTCTACTTATTTTCAACTCGGCACTTCATCATCTTATTAATAAGCGACTGCTGAGGATGCCTAATATGCGTACAATATCACCATTATCGCATGGGCAATGTTATCTAACATTACTTTCGCCATTTTGTCAATGATGTGATATTGTGCCCAAAAAATAATATGCTAAACATATAAAAAAATATTATTCATTCATAACTTTTCTTTTCCCCAGTACTGTATTTGTCAATGCTTCATTTTGAACGGTTGATTCTAATAAACTTTCCCTTAAAAACGCTTGACTGGTTGCGCTTGCTTCAGATAAACAAACTGCATGGTATATAACGTTTTCTATAGAAATTGCATTTTTCCATACCCATTCTTCAACTTCTTCATTCCATACACTTATAAATTTTTCTTTACATATCGGACATGGCTCATTTATTACATTGGGATCTGTAGGCATAAGAACGTATGAATCATCAGGATTAAACTCTTGATATTTTTTAAATTCCTCTGAATTATTTTCCAAAGACTTTGCTGTTACAAAAGAAACATCTTCATGCATATATTTAATCCAATCCTTCCTAATATTAGCTATCTAAAACCTTGTTTCTATAATATTGACTTACTTCCTCATCAAAATACCAACATCTACTTTGACCCCGAAATGCTATCTCCCTTAATCTATTATTAATGCGAAAATGCCAATCAAGATGTGCATCCCTCCTCTTTCTACCATCATCCGTATCTTCAAATCTTTTGGCACATGTAAGACACTGCAAACTCATGCATTCATATAATAAAACAATAAGTTCAGGACGATGTCTTTAAAAATTAATAAAAAAGAAATAAAAACTTAAAAACATACTTTGAAAGAGATGAAGATTTAAGTTCAATTGAGTTTAAACTATTATTTAATATTGCGGAAAAAGATAAAGTCAAATTATTAGAATCCGAAGAAATATATAATTTTGAATGGTTAACTAAACTATTCGTATCATTTTTAAGTAAACCAGCACTTCTTAAAGAAGCTAATAAAATCTCCGTATCATTAGATTGTATATTTTGAGATATATTTACAGATGAATTGACTTGTGGAACTTGAAGGGGATAATAATAAACTGTTTGTGATGCCTTCTTCTGTTGTAAAGATAAAGTTTCCAGGTGTTCTTTAACAGCAATTAGCTGATCAGCTGGTAATTTTGACACCTGAAGTATTGATTGTAATTTTATAAATGCGGGAATTTGTTTCAAAGCTACTTCATCATTTGGATTTAAAAGAACACGTTTCTGAGCAGCAGATAAAAGAGAAGAAATACTAATCAAAAGAGAATTTACAGTAACATCAGGTGTAGCAGATGGTACAGTCTGTAACAATCAGATATGATGAAAAAATAACAAAAAAAATTACGTAATGATTCCCTATATAATCTGTAGCGCCAGTAACATTTCCAAGGCTTATTACCCCAGAAGAATGCTCTGGAATATTTTGCAATAGCACAGGAGATAGCACTGCGGATTTAGAAGTCAATAATTTATGCTGCTGATCGTGTTGTAAACGCAATTGTCGAATTTTATTTAAAAGACCATCAATCTTGCGAGTAATTTCCTGAGAAAACACAGGTGCAAGAGAATTTGTCCCGGGAACAGGTTGTTTCCATGTTTCTAACAATTCTTCCATTTTCATACGCAAAGGAGGCTCCATAAGAGTATATGTATTAATAAATATTTTAGAAAGATTATGACCAAAATAAATAGTGTATGGGCTCCCTACATTTTTGCATATAGAATCCAAAAGATAAAGAGCATGTAATTTATGTGGTGGGGGTGCCTACGATTTTATTAATATATTTATTTGGATGCTCTTTTTCTGGGATAATAAGAAAAGACTTACCCTATTTATATGCTCTTCAATTGCTTTTACAATATATTGTGCTGCGTAGAGAGTTTCCTGTGCAATCATAGTAAGATCTCGAATTAAAGGTCTAGAATTAATAGTCAAATCTTGCAATGAATCAAGATAATCCTGCTTGATTTCTTCAAGTTCTTCCTGGGCCAAAGGCATTTTCGTAACACAATAAATATAATTAACTCCGGTGAAAATTAAAAAACACAATTTATACAAATGTTTCAGTATTCAAGACTATATCTATTATAATGAATATTGTGATACGTATTATTAATATTAAAAAAATACTTCCAAGAAATCACGTTTTATCTGAAAATACACTTTTTTCCTAATATATTATGAAAAAAATCTTTAAACGTTACAAAATTTAAAATGATTCAATTTTGAAAGAACTCTCTGATTCGCAATAATAAAAATATCAGGAAAAAACAATGCTATCTATAAAGAAATAAGAATATTTTCCAATAAGTATTTATTACAAAAATACTTCTTTTTTTCAAAAGTTTATTTCACAACTTCCAAATACGTTTTTTACTCAAAAATATTTATTTTAACTCCTTAAATTTCCGGATTTTCGTGTTATATAAACTTATATCTATAATAAATAATATTCCAAGTTATAATATTTGAAATTATTCCTTTATTCTTGACACTTTTAAGTCCTTTTCAATCCTCGCAATTTTTTGGTCGTTGATATCCTCAACACTCAGCTCGTAAAAACCATTTTAATAACCCTACCTTAAATTATATTACTATAGTAACGGTTGTATAGGTAACAACGATAGACAAATCTTTCAACCTACAAAATATAAATTTTATAATAATTTTCAAGTATTGTAAGTATTATAAAAAGATATTATTTCTAACAGTTTGAATAGGAAAAATATAAGGAATTAAGTCTATTTTTCTAGATTTTTTTTTTTTTTTAAATTGACAATAAATAAATATAAAAAATCAAAATTATACAAAACTTTTTTATATTAAACATTATTTAGAAGGAATTATTTACTAAAGAATATACAAAAAGACATTCCATTTCAGGAATTAAAATATTCAGAATTGATTTATACAAAAAAATTGCTTAAATTATTCAAATTTTACATTTTAACTAAACGATTAATTATATAATATTATTAGACTTTTCTTCATTTTTAATACACAAAACAGATTTTTTTCAATAACTTTATAACAAATATTGATTACTTTTAAAAGAAAAATTACATATCAGATTTAATATTTAAAATACATTATGTTTTTCATTATTAAACATTGGAAAAAACATATACGAAATAATAACCCGGCGTCTTACATAAAACGTATGTTTTCTATATCTAGAGTTTCAAGAATGGAAATAGAAATTGAAATAGATGGAAAGTCTGTCATGATTGAACAAGGTTCTGCACTGGTTAGTACATCAATCGAAGAAAAATCGTCCATATAAGCTGATAAACAAAATAGATACAAGCATGTGAAAAAGCAGGTATTCAAATTCCCCGGTTTTGTTATCATGAACGTCTACAAATTGCTGGAAACTGTCGCATGTGTTTAGTCGAATTGGAAAAAGCTCCCAAACCTGTTGCTAGTTGTGCAATGCCAGTTATGCCAGGTATGAAAGTCAAAACCAATTCACCAATGGTTCATAAAGCACGAGAAGGTGTTATGGAATTTTTACTTGCAAATCATCCTTTAGACTGTCGTAAGATATTAAAAAAACATAACTAATTATACTAATAGTATAAGCTATTTGTGACCAGGGCGGAGAATGTGATCTTCAAGATCAATCCATGCGTTATGGAGCGGATCGAGGGAGATTTTATGAATATGGGGGAAAACGCGCTGTTGAAAATAAAGATCTTGGTCCTCTTATAAAAACTGCAATGACAAGGTTTTGCTTTAAATAGTATTTTTTATTAAATACAAATTATTCTTAGGTGTATTCATTGTACTCGCTGTGTCCGATTTGCAAATGAACTTGCAGGTGCAACAGAACTGGGTACTACTGGACGAGGAAATAGTATGCAAGTATGCATTATTTTTATTATAAACCAACTTCTATTAATTTTTGCAGATAGGAACATATCTCCAAACTTACCTTAACTCTGAATTATCTGGAAATATCATTGATTTATGTCCAGTGGGTGCACTTACATCAAAACCATATGCTTTTCGTGCCCGTCCATGGGAATTAAAACGAACTGACTCAATTGATATACATGATGCAGTTGGTTCATCTATTTCTGTAAATAGTCGTGGCCTAGAAGTCATGCGTATTTTACCAAGACTTAATGATGATGTTAATGAAGAATGGATTAATGATAAAACACGATTCGCAAATGATGGATTAAAGGTTCAGCGTCTAGAAATTCCTCTTATCCGTGAAAATGATAAATATATTCCTGCGACATGGGATCAAGCATTACGCAAAATTTCATCAGCCTATAAAGATATCTCACCTGTAGGTGATGAATTTAAAGCTATTTCTGGTCACCTTGTTGATGCGGAATCATTGGTTTGTTTAAAAGATTTAGCAAATCGTTTAGGATCAGAAAATCTTGCTCTTGATCAGCCTCAAGGGAATAAACCTCTCCCTCATGGAATTGATATTAGAACAAATTATTTGTTTAATTCTACTATACGAGGAATTGAGCAAGCTGATTTTATTTTACTTGTTGGGACAAATCCTCGTCATGAAGCAGCTATCCTTAATTCTAGAATCAGGAAATCATGGCTTCGCTCCAATAACATTGAAATTGCTATGGTTGGAGAAAATCCATCAACTACTTATTATTATGAATATATTGGACACAACGCTATTGCGTTAAAAAATGCATTGAATGGAAGTATTGGACAAAAATTAAAAGAAAGTCAAAAACCTATGATTATTATTGGGAGTGCTGTTGCAGAACAACCTGATGCTAATTTTATTTATGAAACTATTGGCAGATTTATTGTTAAAAATAAGAATAATTTTTTAACAGCTGAATGGAATGGATATAATGTTTTACAAAGAGTATTAAAATGATCCTACTTTATATTATAACCTAACTTATATAAGGTTGCATCTAGAAATGCTGCTTATGATATTGGGTTTGTAACATCTTCACCTGAAACTGCCTCTATTAAGCCAAAGTTTATTTATCTTCTTGGTGCAGATGAGCTTACTGATAAAGACATTCCAGAAGACTCATTTGTTATATATCAAGGGCATCATGGTGATGTTGGAGCACAGTATGCAGATGTAATTTTACCTAGTGCTGCATATACAGAACAATCTGGGACTTATGTTAACGTTGAAGGAAGGACTCAAATTACACGAGCTGCAACTAGTTCTCCTGGAGTTGCTCGTGAAAATTGGAAGATTATCAGGGCATTATCTGAATACCTTAATGTAACTCTTCCATATGATGGTATGTTTATTAAAGTATATTTTTATCATTTTACTTATACTTCTTGAGATATTCATGGCGTACGGAACAGAATGAATCAAATTGCACCTTCTTTAACTCGTTATAATGTTATTGAATCTTGTTCAATGTCAGATCTTGGTATAAAAATACAAATACAGGATCAAAATAAAGGATCACAAGTAATTGGTCATAAACTCATAAACCCGATTACAGATTTTTATCAAACAGATGTTATTTCACGCAAGTAATTTTTTCATATATTTTTTTCAAAATTTCATTATTTCTAGTTCAAAAACAATGGCAAGATGTTCATCTTACTTTTCCAAGAAGGAACTAGAAAACAAAATGCCTTATTAGGTTTTTAATTTTGTTATTATTTTTTTATCTAACTTTATTTACTAAAAATCTTTTCTACATTACAAAAAATATCACGATACAGACAATCAATTAGATACATCTTCATGCATACATACTTAGTCAGTAATTCAAAAATATTTATGTGTATTCGTATATTTCTTCACTTTAAAAACTTTTTTATTCAAGACCTCGATAACATGAAATTCATCAAAATTTTCTATATTTTTTTGATATTTATAGGGTTCATTTTTTCAATAAATCTAGAAGGATATATTCTTCCAAATGATTTTCTTTTATCAACAGAACTTTTACCTTCTTCTACAGTTATTTCATTGTCTTCAGCAAATATTTTAAAAAAAACACATCCAACATCAAAAGGACACTTTTATATTAAAAATGTTGCAGAAGGTTCATATTTATTAGAAGTATTAAGTTCTACACATTACTTTGACTCCTTGAGAGTCGATATTTCCTCTATTGAGGATATACAAGTAAACAAATCAAACATATCTACTAAAGACTCTGGAAGTTCACATCCACTATTGATTGAAGTATATCAGACATACAGGGGTCATATATGGGATCATGTTGGTCCTAGAATGCCATATCCAATACAACTTAGTCCTACAGGCATAGTACCTTATGATATTGTAAGATATATCAAGCATCTAAAGTAAACTCTCAAAATATATAGAAACAGGATTCTTTAAAAATTTTTTCACTTCTAAAAAATCCTACCGTTCAAATTTTTATTGTAACAATAACAATCTTGCTTATTTTTCCAAAACTAATGAATATGATGGGTATCTTATATTTGTAATCAAATATGTATTGTTAATCAGAGTACAGATATGGAGCAATTGATGGAATATCAAAGAATGCAATTGCAGCAAAGAGAAAACAGTTCTTCCGGCTAAATATAGTCTTTTAATATAGCATCATGATTTCTTAATAAAACATTTAAACTTAGAATAACAAAAAAATAAAAAATTGATATCAGAAATATTTCATCTCAGGAAATATGCACAATAAGCATTTTAAATCTCATTTCTAGATTATATAAAACATGATTAAAAATTAAACTTTTCTTTCCTCTGTTCATTTGCTTTTCTTTGTCGTTTCGCATTCTGTTTAGCAGCCTGTTCTGCAACCATTTCTGATAAATCCTCATCCCAACCCTTAGGGTCTATACGTTGCATTCTTTGCGCCTCTTCATATTTTTCTCTAAGTTGTTGTTCTGCCAAAGCACGATTCTCATTTTCCATGAATGAAGGATCAATAGAAACATCTACTCCATTCTTCTTCTAAACAAATGGTTAATATATGGGAAAAATAAAACATATACAACCTTTCGTGGTTCTGGAGCATCAAGAACAGGAAGTTTATTCACATCAGATAGATTATAAATATATTCACTAATAATAATCACATCTTTACTCAATACATATTTACCCTTACCTTCCCATAAATCCTTTTATTCGTGACTGTTGCTCTGCAATAGGTTGATAAAATGACTTTTCAGAATCAGCTTTAATATCAGAAAACCTAAACCCTATTAATACTACTATTTCTTTAATTAAACAGAAAAGACTTTTGTTTTCTTAATTCAATATATTCGGGGGTCTCAATACCACTTGGAACAGATGATACCATTCCAGATGGTGTTTCTACACCTGAAGTTTCAATATCATCGAATGTTTCTTGAGTACTTGAGCCAAGATCATTTCCATCGTCTTCATATTCTTCATCTTCTTGCTCTGATTCATCTTCTATATCTTCAAGCTGTCCCCATAATTGTCTTTCAACAGGTTCACCAGACTAAATTATTTAGAATTGCAAAACATTATGAAAAACCTACGTCCGGTGGAGCCTGCGGTTGAACAATACCAAACACATCACCGTACAACGGTCTGTTGAATTCATCAACAGGAGGTTTTCCCCAACCTCCAGGATGAAATCCAAATTGGGCACTAAAAATATTAAAAAAGTAAAAAAAACATATAGAAATACCCAGAGGGAATCGGCGCATTAAGACCCGGTATTTTCAGTGCGGGATAACTTGGTGGGGGTCCAAAACGCTGCATATTAATTAACCATGGAGGAGGTGCACCCGGAGGAATATTTAAAGCTTCTTTAAGTTCTTCGGAAAGATCACCTGGTCTTTTCTCTCTAAGATTTGTCTCAAATTCTTTCCCTTCATAATAAACTTCACCATATTCTGTCATAGGAGGTTTAGTCTGAAATCGAAAAAACGCATTATACAATTTTTGATAATCGATATCAAGCTTTCCTATCCTTGGTTGTACTCTAGCACGCATTTTCTGCCTGAGAGCTTGATTATCTTCTTTTTCCCTTACAGAATCCCTCATTTCCATAATACCCGTAGCACGAATAAAATCAGGAAGCTCAAATGGAGGTTTTTCAATACCTCTTTTTGATGCTAAATAATCACGCTTCTGTGTCCAATGCCCAGGAACAGGAATAGTGTTCCTATAAGCTTTAAGATGAGCAAGAAGTTTGGGATCCTGAGCAGATACGTCAAACCACTAAATATTTTTATAAACTAAAAAAAATTATCTATTAAATAAATATACCTCCACGACTTCAGGATTTTTAATCAATTGCTTCAATTCTGCAACGCTTAATCTGTTTTGTCTTCTAGCTTTTTTTCTACTAAGCTTTTTTGGTGCATTATCTTCTTCCTCTTCAGATATATTATCATCTGAATAAAAAATCTCCTCTCTATCCATATTTACAATATCCTGATTTTCCTAAAACATAATTAAAATGAGGCTCTCCCATCCACAAATACAAATATCTGTACTTTAACAGAAACATTAAATTTATCAAAAATACTTTTAAACGAAACAAACATTGGATCATTTTCATCCAATGCAGAAAAATCAGCCATAAAATTATTATATCCATTAACTTTTTCGCTTCCATGCTCCTTAGGTAAATCCTTTAAAGAATCCGAGGGTTTATCAATTGTAATCTAACAAAAAGTATAAGTATCTATATTTTGACAAATTTTAAAGTAAATTTCATTAAATCAGAGGGAAAAAACGCACGTTATTTGTATCTTTCCTTGATTCATCTGTTAAATGTTCTTCTCTAGCCTTTTTACGTCGTTTTTTTTCCCGGCGAATCTGAGCTTTTGTTTTAAACCGATTTTTATCGTTTTCTTGAGTTACAAAACCATTTGATACCGCTGTTTCAACATTTAACATTTTTAATGTTAGAAGATCACAGATATCGTGGTTTTATTATAAAAAATCCCTATTTTTCTCTCTTTTTAATATTTTTTTTTGATTCAATTTTTTAATAGTTGTATCGACTCTGATTATTCTTGTATAACAATATTTAAATTATAATTTTCATTTAGAAAAAAACAGTGCTTATATATAAACACTATTTTTTTTTGAAAAAGAAGTATATTATTTTTGTTTCATCATTTTTTTTAATTATATATTATCATTTATTATGAACAAATTATTACCAATTCAATTTAAAAAATTGAAATACAAGAAATGATTCATTATTACACTTTGATCTGTAAATTTTTCCATATAATAAAAAAAAGATAAAAATATTATTAAGTTTTATATTTACAAAAGAGTTTATGAAATTTATTTTATGAATTTCTTTTTATATTTTTTTTTTAAATCAATAACTTAATATTGCAATATTAGAAAAGATAAATCAAATATACAATAACTATTTCTAAATAAAAATAATATGCATCTTGCAAAGAATTGATTTTTCATATACTATTGAAGAACAAAATTAAATTAAATTTTCTTTTATATAGAAAAAAAATATTTAATCAATTAAACATTTAATCATATTTAAAATAATGATATAAAAAAATCAAAAATTCAAATAATAAAGAATATTTATTTATTTTAAAAATTTTTTATCAAATATATTAACAACTTAGATTAATAAGAATAAAAAAATTACATAAATTTACAAACATTATTATTCTTATATACATTTATTAGTTTTTAATTATTTCTGCTTTTTTTTTGTTAATATGAAAAATTATATTAAACAAACTATTCATTTAAATATTCTACAAAAAATCAGAAAACAATATATATTTTATACATAAAAAATATTTTAATATATAAAGAATTATTTTTTCAGAAAAAAAATAACTTTTTTAAAAAATTAAAACAAAATATTAAAAAATACAAAGTATATTACATTTTTAAATCTATTTCCAAAAATTATTCTGAAATTGCATAAAAAATTTATAATTAAAAATCCTTTAAAAAATTAGGTCATTTTTAAATTTATTTCATTTTGTCTATAATAATTAAAATATATCATTTTAAATAAACAACTTTTCTAAAAAGAATTCTTATAAATACAAAGAATTGAGAAGACCCGATTAACATAAATATTAAAAGATATGAAATGAAAGTATATTTTAGAATTTTATCAAAACTTAATTCCATGAATTATATTCTACTTATTTATAAATGTAAAGTTAAGAATCTTTTATACGCAGGTTAAAAAATAAATCAAAAAAATATTATTATATATATATATCAAAATACAATATTATGCAGTAATTATAAATATTAATTTTTTACTACAAACGTCATAGAAAAAACAAATTAAAATAATATAAACATAAATTACAATATGTATTCCTGTTTACCTCATATTTTCCTTATATGAAATATAATAAAGTCAAACAAAAACATCAAAATTTTAAAAATATATAAAATATTTATTAAAAAATACAATAAAAAATATTTGTGATATTAAACTAAATTCCTGATTTTAATTATAAAAAATTACACCATTCATACAAAACTTTATTACAAATAATTACCCTTTATAAAATAAAAATTTAAAAAAGTGACACCTAATTTATTAAATCTTAAATAAAAATTATTAAAAATAAAAATTCTTTAAAACAATCTTTTATTCAAAAAACATTTTAATAATTTTATTTAAGAAAAACTTTTATATCAAAACTAATTCATTAAAATATTTTTTTTAAAACAATTATTGTATTATATATATTAAACATAAATTATAAATATAAAAATATAATCAGATAAATACTATTTTTTTTATCAAATGAAACATAATTCTAGAATTAAAATATATCTGCAGAAAAAACAGAATCAAAAGACTCTAAAATTATTGACTAATTCTTTATATCAACTTTCCAACAAAGATATTACTCCAAAAATAGGTTTAGGTATTTAGAAAACAACTCATATAACTACTTTTAGTAACATAATAAATATACAATAAAAGTTTATTATTCACTTTTAGTAATTTATCATAGCAAAAATATCTAAAAATTAACAAATTTAATATTAAACAACATTTATTAAATTAATTATACAATAATAACATATCCCACAACATAATTTAATTAATCCATTATATTCTAGATAATTACATAATTAATTATATACTTAATATATTCCATAATAATTCAACTTTTATATCTCAATATCAAAAATACCATAAAAAATACAGTTCTAAAAACTCTAGATATTAAAATATTTTCCTATTAAGGTATACAATTCTTAATGTATTACTTAGGTATTAAAATCAAAAAAAAAATCAATAATCAGCATTAGTGATTTATTAGAAATAAAATTTCACCATTTGAAAATTACATAAAAATAAATATAATAAAAAAACATAATTTAAAACATAAATTTACTTACACTGTCTATTTTTCCCTACTTGACAATAAAAAGTCATTAATTTTTTCATCAATAATTAAAAAATAATTTAAAGTATATAAAAAACATCAAATAAATATGTCATTAACTAAAAATAACACAAATTATGAGAAAACATATAAACATTATAATTCAAATATCTTTTAAATTATAAAAAACCATAAATCCTGTATACATATTTAATTAAACAACGAGCCGTTTACGACTGCTTCTAATTGTTTTTCAGCAAACTCGACATTTTGAGCCTCTATTTCAGATTTATAAATCAATTTTTGCCATTCAAACATTGATAAACGTTTCTCCTTAAAAACTCCCTTAGATTTTTCATCTAATAATACAAGTTCCTCATTTAAACGTAAAAACTAAAACAAATCATTAACAAACGAATAACTCTATTCAATTTACAAACTTCTTTTTCCTGTTCCTGAACAGGAGATATAAATACATGAGTTGTCATTTCCCAAGCATGCGTATTCACAGGAGCTTTATATGCCCAAGATTGTTGAAAAGATACAGATGGATTTTCCCGAAAAGTATTTACATAACCTCGTGAATTACCAGATGAATGTCGATGAGATGAACTTCCACTCCTATATATACTTGAGGATGAATAAGAATTATGTTCTCTTGATCCTTTAAATGTAGAACCTATTGTTGCATGTGATGATGTGGAATAATATGATGAATCCGACATATTTTGTGATCTTTGATTATCAAAATATGGCGATGGAGACCTTGAACGAGGTCTTGGTGATCTATTACGAGAAGATGACTTAAAAGGATATCGTGATGACCAATAATGTTCCGTAGATCTAGAATTTGAACCTTTTAAAGGTATTTTTCCGTGTTCTTTACGTTTATCACGATATTCTGACATATCTCTGTCATAATTAGACTTCCATGTATTCTCATCATCCCTAATTTGACGTAAAGAACTATTTGAAAAAGTATGACCATCATCATAACCACTTTTATTGATATCATCATGATAATCCATTCGATAATAATCTCGTCGAGAATCCTGAGATTCTTTTGAAAACCGATCATCACTATATAAATGAGCATATCTTCATTAAAAAAACATTCTTACCCATACTTTTCCCCCATCTTTAAGTTATTCAATATCACTTAGCATCTTACAAAAGAAAACTGACAGGTTGTCATAACAACCTTATCAGCGATCAAAGTATATCTAAAGAATTTCATAAAAAATTTGATAAATATTTAGTGAATATTTTGAATGATTTAATATAAAAACTATTTAAGGTCGTTTATCAAATTTTATGAATTTTCTTGTTTTTTTAAAAAAACTCACTTAAAACTTTTAACTAAAATTAACAAATATACTTTAAAGATATCAAAATCAATAAACAGAATCAATATTCAATAAATAATAAATTCATATTTTCTATGTTTTTATTGAATATAACAAATTCTATTATCCAAAAATCAATTAATTTTTTTTTATAAACCCCAATATCGATTTTCATAAATCGTATCAATATTTATACACGTATATCAACCTTCATTTTTACAATTTGTACATTATTTCAAGAAAACATAAGCATATAATCAATAAAATACAAAATAAACGTTCTCAATTATTTAAAAATGCTTTCAGATATAGAATCCTTGAAAACGGCATTTTTATATTGGGTATTAATGACGATTTAATGTTTTTCAATATTACTTAATTAACCATATCATATTATTAGATTAATACATTCAATACAGAAGATACAGTGTATGCAATCCATTCTTTAGATGAATTATGTGATGGTATTGTTGTTTATCGAATTTTAATAGAGATTGATCCAATTTTTTTCCGAAACGCAATTGGAGCTACACCAGTTGAAAATGGACCATCTAACTGGGTATTGAGACTTAATAATGGTATATATACGTTTTTATAAGAAGGTGTGATATATAAGTATAAAAGTGAAGCGAATATATAAATATCTTACCCGATATTATGAAGAACAATTAAAATGGCATCTTCCGGACGTAAATAAACATATTCCTAACTTAGAAGCAATTGCAAAAGATTTATCAGAAGAGGAAACAATTAAATTTTTAAAACTTATTCTTACGTCTTCTATTTTATCTAATCAGCATGAAAAATATGTAAAAAAAATCCAAAATCTTGATACAGAAATACAAACAATTTTAAAAAAAGCAATTCAAGAGGTAAATACACTTTTTAAAATATATTTAAAGGTAATAAGCAACGAAGGTTATGGAATCAAAAGAAGAAAATATCAAGAACATAGAAGAGTATTAAAAAAATATTTAACATTTATAACGCTTACATTGAACAAGAGAAAACAACCTACAACAGGCAGAAAATAATGTGGCAATTCTTAACAAAGAAAAGAATATTTTAAAAAAAAATTATGAAATTATTCTAGAAGAAAACATTACACTTAGGCAAGATCAGGTTCATTATTTATTATATGTCATTTTTTATCTTTACCTTAACAATTATAGCAAACGATGAGATCTAAACTTAATGCAGTTTCAGAAAAATTAAATGAAGCTAAAGAAATAATCGAAAATTATAAATATCAAGTAAATGATCTTCAAGCTCAACTTAATCAATTCGAAAGTAAATTGTCAGTTATATATTTATACACGCGGATATATTAATATATCTAGGCATGAATGTGAGGAAGAACTTGCACAAAAAAATTCAGAAATGGAACAACAAAACATATCTATTACATCTTTAACATATGAGGTAAATTTTTATCATCATTGAATCTTATTTAATATATTGTACTATAGAATGAAAAGCTTACAGAGAAGATAAACGAAATTACATTGTTAAAAAGCAATTTCCATAAAGAAAGTATCGGAATATCAAAAAATGCATTGAAATATTATTATGAAGAATCTGAAAAAAACCCATTTATTCTGCACCAAAATGAGATATCGTTTACTAAGGAGATTCAACATAAGTATCAAAATATAACTAATAACATACAAATAAAAATTTCAGACTAATAATCCGATAGGGATACAGATGAAAAAGATACATTAATCAATAACGAAGATATTGTAAAAGATCATGAATCTGAACTAGAATCCTTCGAAACTCCTTATAATCAATCTATTAAAAATAAAGAGACTTTAGAACAAAAAATAAAACATTCTAAAGAGCATACAAATATCATTAAAATAAAAGAAAATGAAATACAACCATTAGATGAAAAAGTTATAGAATCAGGGTTATCTGAGAACATTTTACATGAATCAGTAAAATATTCTGAACATTCAGATAATGAATTAAAAAGTCCGTTAAATACAAATTTTGAATTAAAAGAATCTGATAAAGAACTTAATACGCTTAAAGAAGAATCTTCAAAAAAAAGTATTCTAATTATAAAAAACATTATAGATAATTTCAAAAAAACTAAAAACAAAACCGAAAATAAACATTTTAAAGAAATCAAAAAGAATTATATATTAGATCCTCAATCAGCTAATAAGTATGAACATAATTTTTCTAAGTATATTTAGCAATAAATCATACAATATCTATTAACTAAAATAGGGATTTCCTGTCCAATTCTTCACTTACGTATACACCTAGCCCTTTAAACTCCAAAATTCAGACACATGAGTCGGAAAATTTATTTGATTTAGAAAAAATTGAGTCCATAAAATTAGAAAGTAATTATATATTCATTGTAACTTTTATATTAATTCGATAAAAGATAACATTTATACCCTAGATCAAGCACACAAAACGAATAATCTTATTAAATTACAGGCTGAATTAGAAGAATTAAAAAAAAACATTAGAAACTTTGAAAATGAAAACCAATCTCAAATGAATTTAATTAATAAATTACATGCAGAAAAAAACACATTAATACAGAAATCAGTTGACAATGAAAGCCTTTTGTCAAAACTACAGCAGGAAAATAGGTAATTTTAATATTTAGACTCTTTAATTATCACATTGACCTTTTTAAGTAAATTAAATTCAATAATTACATCTATTTCAAAAACTACAGATGAAGAAAGGAGAAAACGGTTAGAAACCCAGGAGGAATTAGAGAAGCTTCAGAATGAGCTTGATCAAAAAATAACCGCTGCTTTAAAGGCAAAAGAAGTAACTCAAATATTCCATATTCACGTTTTCTAATAAATTATAAAAGCTTCTAAAAAAACAAAACACTATAATACAAGGATTAAAGGAAAAGGTAGCAATAGATATTCATACTGCTATTAATAACTATTCTAAACAATATTAGACATTGTCCGAAAATATGGGTAAATTATATAATGAACTTGCACTTAAAAACAAGCAAATAGAAGAATTAAAGGTTAATATTAATCCAAAATTTATTATCATACTAATGAAAAAGAAAACAAATAATGAAGAAATTACAAAACTAAAAAAAGAAAACATACGTATGACTAATGCCTGGTATAAATTAGCATCTCATATGCAACAAAACGATTCAATTACACAACATCCTTCAGTATCACCATAAAATTCCTATAGATGATAAAAAATTGCAATTTCTAATAAAACTTTAAAAATAACTTAGCGATTTAACCAACTATCCAATTAAATACCGAAAATAGTTAACAATGCAGCTCATACAAATCAAAAAATACACAATAATATATAAAACACTTAATACATAAACATTATAATTTAATCCAGCTCAATATTCTATATATTATTATGTATCGACTATTTTATATAATCATATCCATTCTTTTGGATGTTGAAGAATTTCAATCAATCGTTTTTCACGAGGGTCTTTCGGAACATATCGGTACATCCAGGTTGCATTTAGAGGGAGTGCCATAAGAATTCTTTTCCGGTAAATTTTTAAAATATAAACAATAAACTTACGATTCAATACGAGATCCTGGAATATTAAATCCAAATGCAGTACCTCTGTCATATATCAAATTAAATTCAACATATCTTCCGCGTATTATTTGTTGAAATTGTTTTTCATCTGGTGTATAATCCATATCCTTATAAAAAAAATTAGCTGAGAAGAAAAACGGAAATATATTACCTTTCTTCGTAAAAGAATTGGAATATAAGAAGGTAAGAATGTATCGATGCAATCTTTAATGAAAGAAAAAAGAGTTTCCGGATTTTTGTCATTTAAATTATCAAAAAAAATCCCACCTATTCCTCTACATTCTCCTCGGTGCTTATTGTAAAAATATTCATCACACCATTTTTTAAACTTTGGATAATACGTTTCATCATAACGATCACATGTTTTTTTATAAATATCATGAAAATGAATTGCATCATCATCAAAGAGATAAGATGGCGTAAGATCCACACCACCTCCAAACCACCAAATTTTTGGAAGATCACTATTCTCTGTTTGGAAATAACGACAATTCATATGAATACTTGGTGCCATAGGATTACAAGGATGTATAATAAGTGATAATCCACATATAAAGAAATCCAATAAATTCTCCGAACTTATTAAATTCTTATAATTCTCTCTTATTTTATGATCTATAATATCAGATGACAATTTTTTTCGCACTATAGAAATATTAACACCAGCTTTTTCAAAAACATCGCCTTTTTGAAGAACACAACTCTTTCCAACTATTCCTTCTTTTTCCCATACGTCTTGTATAAATTTCTGAGTATCTATTGCCTCCAAAGCCTTAAGAATTTCACTCTGTTTTATTTTAATTAACTTTTCCATACGTTTAGAGATAGAATTATCTTCATTAAAATTTAATTCATCTTCCTAATAAATATTTTAATTTCATATTCCATATATCCAATATTTTTCTACAAACATTTAAATCCTGATTAACAGATGATTGACATTGAATAAAAAAATTATTCTATATTTTATTAGTTAAATAACCTTTCTTAAAATATAAAGTTAAAATTAACATTTTGATTAATATATATAAAAAAAGCACTTGTTATAACCCATGTAAACTTTGTTCCCCATATAAATAAGTTTTTCATGAAATTATCTTGCCATATATTATGTTTTTGAAATCTAAAAGAATATATATATTATTAAATCAATTTTTTCTGTCTCTATAGAAGTTGCTTACACATGTATTAATTGTATGAATAATTTCGAAGGATAAATCAATGAAGAATTGATTTTTTTCACTGAAAAATATAAAAATCTATTCAATATAAATATGAAAAATAAAATATATCAAATAATACTGAGATGATGATAAAATTTTCGACTTTAGAACATATTTAAATAACATAAATGAACCATCAATAAAATGAAAATTTTGATAATAAATCATTATTCTCCTTATAAAATTTTAATCACTAATTTAAAAGAATAATTATAAGAATAATATTTAAATTACTTTAACCCTTTTAAAAAACAAATAATAAAATTTTATTAAAAATATTAAAAAATCTAATTATAAAAAACCCCCTAAATTTAAAAAAATAATTCAAAATTCTCTTTTTAATAAATATTAATTTTCAAAAATATTAAAAATTTCCTTTTCAAAATAAAAAATTATTGTTAAAATCCTATACCACAAAAAAATATTATAAAATTAGGATCAATATATAATTTCGAATATAATTTTCCAAAGACCTTAATTTTTCTTCTTTTCTTAATATTATTTTTTCATTAATAGAGATAAATTACCTAAAATATTATTTCATCTAATAATTTTTAAATATTATCTTTTCTGTACTTATCCTTTTCTAAAAATGCAAATACATAAAAATAAAATCATCCTTTTTCAAAGAGGGATTCATTGCACAGGAAAAAATATTCAAATCTTATATATAGTTCATTAAACCATAAGAATTTCATTTAAATATTCATTGAACAAAAGAAACATGTATCCCTGAATATCCATGATTTAACATTTGAATAGTTATAAATATCCAATAAGTAATTCACAAACAATAATGATTCCAATATTTTTTCATCCTTAGAAACGGAAGTACTTAATTTAACATTTTCTTGAAAATTCAACACAAAAATACATTCTACAAGAATTTATCGTCAACGAAAAACAGTTTATCTTTTTTTCTTTGTAACAATTCCTTCAAAGAATAATATTCTGGACGAGGATGATTTTTCTCATACAAAAAATAACTGAAACAACCTATACTTATAGCAAAAATAGGATCAATCCATCTATAAGATATCAGAAAAAGGGTATAAGAAAAAACATGTAAATACCTTGAGATTAAATAAGTCTTTTTCGAAATAATTGACATTTTTTATATATATAATTTTTTCGAGTAAAAAAACTAATTAAAAAAATTGTTCCTTTGATACGAATAAGAACAGTTCAAATTTTTATATCATTATATAAAAATTTGAATAATTTAAATATTATTGAACCTTTTAAAAATCAAAATACACATCAACATTTAACATTCATTTTTCATAATATGTACCTTTTTTTTATCGCTTTTTTTGTTTAGATTTGGATTCTTGTTTGCCTATAAGGAGTCAATTGTATATAAATATTTAATATTATTTTTAAATATACCCTTAAGTTTTGGTGGAGGACCTTTACCACGACGACGACGTCTAAACATTATTAATAAGTATTTTTTAGCGAAAAAAAAAGAGAATTACATTTCTGCATTCATTTTACGTTTTTCCTCTTCATAATCAACCAATTTTAATTGAGGAAATGCCTTAATTATCCTTTTTAAAGGAATATTCATTTGTGAGTAATAATCAAGAAGAACAGATCCACGAAATCTCTGACGAAGAACGCGATTTCCGGTACGACGTGATTCAGGATTAAATGTTGTACCAAAAACTCGTGAAACAATGTTAGAAACCTCTCTCAATCGCTCTTTTGATGGTAATTTAAATATACTCATTTTTTTGATCGTTAATTCTTAAGATCATCAAACCTCAAAAAAAGATAAAAAAAATGAAATCATTAAAGATAAAGAGAAAACCACATTTTAGAGCTAAAAATAATTAAAATGAATAATATAGGAGATATTGAAAAGAATTATCCTTTTAGAACGACACAAATAGGGCTTTTAACGAAGATTTTAGGCGAAGTTTATTTCTAAAAAACCAAGATATCTTATGACATAAAAATAGAAGAAAATGGCACAAATTCCATCTCTTATAATTCAAGGACATAAATTTACGGGGAAAACATGTATTTTACGTGAAGTTCTTGGGTGTTTAAACATAAATTTTGCATGGGTTGATTGTCAAGATTGTTTTTCTTTACGAATTCTTTTTGAGCGTACAATTCATAAATTAAGGGAAAAAATAAACCCTGATGCACCATCTGAACTTCTTAAATCAGATGATTTAACAACTTTTGCTGTTGCTATTCATAAAATATTTTTAAAAGCCAATCAAACAAATAATATCATTTTGGTATGTCAAATCCTTTTTTTTTCAAATAAATCAACGCCCTACTACACAAATACTTAAAAAAATATCATAAAGATATCTTTATTCAATTCAATCTACTCATATTAATTTAGATTTTCGATCACATAGAACAATTACATTATTTTAGAATCTCAATTCCTACAATTGTCTTATTAAGACTATCTGAATTAGTAAATTTTCAAAAAAACAAATATCCAAAAATACTTATCATTCATAGTCTTTTGTACCCTGGTTGACAACTGTTTTAGTAACAACATCATTAGACAGCATAACATGGGGCTCTTATCATGTCCCTATCATTCATTTTCCATCCTATTCTAAATCTGAGTTTCTCAAAATAATAAGTCATCACAAAAAATCACTTACACTATTATCTAATACTCTCAAATTCGAAGAAAAAAATTCAATAGAAAACACCGACTATATTAATCTTTGGCAAAAATTTTGTGGTATTTTATGGGATACATTCAGCGCAGTTATAGAGGGAGATTTTGATTTATTCCTTTCAATATCAAAAAAATTATGGCCCATATTTATAAAACCTATAGAAGAAGGCAAAGCAGCTAGAAAAGATATTATAAAACTTTACAAATTTAGTCAACAAAATTCTGCGTTATCTTCATCTAGAGTAATCCTTGAAGAACTATCAAAACTTACATACTTTGAGACATTAAATTCCAATTTAAAGAACTCAGGTATATATTTTTAATATGTTCTATTTAAATAAATCAATAGACATCATCAATTTCTCCTGGACTTCAAAACATCTTATTATAGCATCTTATTTAGCATCACATAACCCGCCCTCGCTTGATTCCACCCTCTTTTCTAAATATAGAAGCAATACAAAAAAAAGAAAACGAATGAAAAAATCAACATCTACTGTAAAACACAATTATATAAAAAGACAAACAATTAATATCAATAGACAATTGGTCAAAGACTTATAGGACCTAAATCATTTACATTAGAAAGGATGCTAGTAATATTTCTAACAATTCAATCTGATGAAGATATATTAACTTCTAATATTTACAATCAGGCATGTCCATTTTAATACAACACACAGGCTAATAGATATCTAAGATTGAAACATTGGCTTCTCTAAAAATTATCATAAGATCATCATTAATATCTGATAAGTTAGATAGCGCAGGTCGCTGGAAAGTAAATGTTGGATGGGATTTCGTCCAAAAAATCGCAAAAAGTATAAACTTCGAACTAGAAAATTATTTGGTAGAATAACCCTCTTCTCAACTCAATAGATAATAATAGATTATATTAAACAAAATCAATTAGAACACCACCATTCCAAATATGCACCATTTGCAACACACAACTCTTCATGCCATCTAGTTGATATTTGATGAAATTTAAGTGCACGAGATGTGTTATTAGACTTTATCGTTTTTTCTCGTAATAACTTTCCATCTATTGTAGACCAAAAACAAATTTGATTCTGTCCCGCTTAAAACGATTAATCAAAAACACAGATATATTTTACATCCCAACCTGCGGCAACAATCCTTTCATTGCAGTTAATATCAAATCCTAGTCCAAAAGAATATTCATTTTCATAACCATTAAATGATAATATAGATCGAGAAAATGAATTCTTTACAGAACGAATCATTCTTATATCATACATATCCAGCTTCCATATTTAAAATAAATAAACAAACAACATGCTTATACATACAGAATTTTCTAACCCAGCAACGATAAGATGATAATCCCCAATTAAGCCAAAATTTGTAACACTAGACTTATGCCGAATGCCTAATTCCGTAGAACATGATTGAACTGAATCCGCACATCGAATATCAAAGAAATCTACCCATCCATTGCGACACCCAATCAAAAACACATTTATATTCAGAAATTTGACAGCAAAAACATCGCTTTTAAGATGATAAAAATAAGGCACATATTGAGTACTATCATCAATCCCTTTAATAACCATAGCTATTCTGGATCCACCTAACATTATAAGTAAAACAAAAATATAACCCGTTTAAATTTAAACCAATCACTGCGAGTTGGCCCAATGGTGCAATAGCAGATGCCCATAAAACATTTTTACCTCGGGGCATTATAGATACATTAATATCTATAACTCATAAGAAATATCTACCTTTAATAAAACATACCATAGTCTAATGAATCTTGTGTATTTTTCCTTATAGTTCCTATTTGAAAATGTCCCGGATTTTTCTCATTGCCCATAAATGTACAACTTTAAAATCATCAGGAGTTATAAAAAAATCACACAATTCATGTATTTACACAAATTTCCCATTAGAACCAACACTTAAAGAAGTTAACTCCGAAGTGGATCGAAAAATATTCCACTGAGGAGATTCATGAACATATTCTGATGATGTTAATCTAATTGCACTAAAATTATGAATCAAAAGAAAAATTAGAATAAAAAGAAACCCTAATAAACCACATGACGTTCCAAACATAACATGGTTCATATAAGGGATAAAATCCAAGCAAGTAATCAAACTATTATAATCAAGATCCGGTTTTTCCATATGATGCATAAAAAGCCGGTTTGCCCATAAAATATCATACGAATAAGCAATAGATTGATGCATAGACCCAGAACGAAACTTTCCAATCTCCCGATCAAGATTTCTTTGAAAAAAACATGTTTGCGTTTTTCGAGTCATTTCAGAAAACAAACTCATTTTTTTCTACTTCAAATTAATAAATCCAATAAAATAAGGCAAAATATACCTTTTCAGAACATATTTTATCCTTTTTTCTTATATTTTCTAAGGAATAAGGATATGAAGTACCTGCAACATGATTTTCAAAAATCTTAAAATATCTTTGTTTTTCTTGATCTAAAAAAAATTAAAAACTTATAAAAACAAAGAAAAAGATTTCCATAAAAAAATCCAGGGATATCCTGATGATTCCCTCCCATCTAATAACTTATTTTCTATTGATTTGTAATATTAGCAATCTTGATCGTTCAATAACAGATCGCAAGGGTAACAAGATATATAAATAATTCAAGAGTGATGAATAAATACACGAAAACTATCCAAATTGTTATTTTCAACCACTAATTGGATACTTTATTTGTTTTAATGGCACGACAATATACTTATTCATTAAAAAATTGCCTAAGCTCGCCTGCAAAATGAAGGATGGATAAAACAATTCGTAAATATGAAACTTTAGGAACAATACGACGCAATCGCTCATATAAACTATCCATTCTATTTTCAATCAAAATAAGTATTTGCAAAGCAATTCCTGAAAAATTATGTTTCTAAAAAAAGTCAAAAAATACATACAAAAATTTATTATACCTCCATGCCCATCAATAACTTCAAACAAACTTCCAACCATTGTAATTTCTTTTCCATCAATGGATCATCGAGATCTTCTACTATTTCAGATAATGAATTAGCTACTGAAAATAATATAATATAACTAGCATTGCCCAACATAACTTTAGGATCTAAAGCAGCACACATATCAAACAACTCAGCTTTATATGGTGACTGAACCCACTAAAAAAATAAATTAAACCAAATATAAATAAATCAGGAGAAATACGGCTGCTAAAACATCATTATAATAAGTTTTGGCCAGCAAATCCATCATAGAAGCTTTAACTTCTTCTTTAGACTTATGGAGATTTCCTAAATACAATTATTATATTCCTTTTTTAATAACTTATTTACCCAAAGACTTTGATGCAGCACTTTCTGGACCCATATTCAAGTTATCATCATTCATTTTAGATAAAAAAACAGAAACCTGCTTCTCTAACGATGAAATATTTTTTAATAATACTTCAATGCTGTTAAAATCCTTTTCTTTCTCACGGATACATTTCAACAACGAATCTATTTTCTCATCATATTTTGTCTCTAGTTCAGATATCTTTTGAAAAACGGCAGTCTGTAATTGAGAAATACTTCCTTTTATAGAAGATTCAATTTCAGAGCTCACTGCATTTACTATTATCTTCTCAAGACTTTGAGATATATCCCGAACAAAATTCGTTTTATCCATATATTTCATATTAACATTATGAATCTCTGAAGTTAATTCTTGACTTATTTTTTTTAAATATGGTATTAATTGCGTTGTTTGCTTATCTGTAGTATTTAAAGAAGATTTATTAATAACAGGCAAAACAATATTTTTCATAGATGAAGCAACATTTTTTTCTATTAATTCCTTTGCATTATTATTCAACTTCTCAGAAACCTATGCTTAAATTAAAACATAAATATACAATTAGAAACTTACTTGAAAAAGCAATTTTTCCTGATTTATTCGTATTTCATCCTTTAGAGTTAAAAACTCATCAATTTTTTTATCTAATTTCATAAGAAACGATTTTCAAAAACATAAAATTTTACTTTGCTTATTAAACTCATTAGATAAAAAAACCTTAATAAATTTCTTTAGATTTGTCTGATCAGATATACTATAAGAATTATCATCAACATTTAATGTGCTAGGCGAAAGATTTGTTTCGGTAGATTCTCCAATATTAGGAGTTTCTTTTTTGTTCGTAGAAAAAATATCATCAATTTTCACATTTCTTCTTTTAGTAATTTTAACAGATTCTTGTTTTGAATCTTGAAAAGTATTTTGAAAATTAATACTTGGAGCAATTTTCTGTTCAGTCGAAAGCTCTTTATTATGAACTGAAGCTTTCACAGTTGTAGTATTACTATCATCAAATATAACTACACTTTGTGCTGTATAGGCATGAATATTTAATTTAGTCAACTCCTCAGTTATTTCATGTTTTAAAACGGGGAAATGTAAAATTGTATAACCTTTATCATGTGCTGTAAATAAGTCCAAAGCTGAATTATCTGAAGATAGAACATTGAAATTATATAAAGTTCTTTTTGAAATAAAATTAACAATGTAAAAACTATCAAAAAGAGACCAATTCTTAGCAGATACGTCAATAGGTGTATTTTTATAAACTAAACTTTGAATATAGGAATCCTGTGTCATAAATGTATCCAAATCCTTATTGTTATAATGAAATTGATACAAAAACCCGAAATAATCATTAACAATTAAATTTTGTGAATCATTATCATATATAGCGACAGAAGACATTTCAGAATTACTATTTTCACTATTTCCAGTTAAAATAAGCTCTTGACAAATTGAGCCAGAGTCTAAATCCAAAAGATAGAATTTCCTATTATTTCTCAAACCAAATACAAGCTGTTTAGAAAGTGTATTAGGACGCTTTGAACCTATAAATGAGACCCAACACAAAGGCTCATTTGAAACAGCATATGAAAGTGTAGGCGTCGATATAACAAACTTAATATTATGTTCTATATGTTCATAAATAACCCATAACTCAGCGGTACCGTCTTCATGAATTGTGACAAGAACCCTTCCATCAGGAGAAAATGAAAAATCTTCAATAAATTTCTCTGCAACAATGAAGCCAATATTAGAGCTCGAAAGAGAGATTTCATATCTTTGAACTTCATCAAAGCGATCGCTACTAAATTTAAAAAAATATATACGGTTCAAAAGCTTAATTGCAATAATATTCAATAATGGACAAAATTTAGCCCTTGTTTCAGTATTTGACATGGAATTTTCTCCATTAAGCCGAAAAATCATTTTAACACTTAAAAAATGTTAAAAAATGCAAAATAAAAAAAGATCATACGCTTTCGAAGGATTGCTAAAAGATGTTTTCAAAATATTCCATACAATAACTCCACCTTTTGAATTTGTACTCATAAGATAAGTAGTATTATCAGAATTTAATGGGTATTTAGAGAATGACAAATCATGTATTTTTAGTCCAGCTTGACCCGATAACAGAATATTAGAACCATCATCTTGGTTCATTAATCGTAAACTCCCATCTTAACAGTTTTAGTATTTAAAAAAGGAAAAAAAAGTAATATTCACCTTTAGGTGCAACATAAGCCAAATAATTTTTATCAGCATCGATTGTATGGTTATTCAATAAATCATGGCCCACGACCAATCGTGCGATCTCTGATACTTCAACTTTATCATAAAACCCTACATTTTTTGCAAATGGTATAACAAGTCTCATAAAAGGTGTATCCGGAAAAACAATTTTTCGAATACCTTGAACCTTCTCAGAGTCAGACTCTTTCTTTAAATTCAATTTCTGAGGCAAATAATGATCAGAGGGATTTTTTAACGACATATTTCCTCCCTCGGACCTAGAAACACATGATTCATTCGTTCTAGGAGGAGCCTTGAGTATTTTTTTTGGCTTTAAATCAGACATTCTAGGATTTGTCACAGAAAGCTGATCAAAGATATTAGTTGCTGTAAACAATGTTTTTGGAGTTTTCTCGTTTGCAGATAATACAACTATAGGTGTTGTAGATGCAGTAGTTGAAGATGCAGAGGGAACGGAGGGAGCTGCTGGCACAGAAACAGGTGTATCGGCTGAACTCTCCAATGAAGAACCAGCAACAGTTGTACCGGTGGTCCATGGAGTAGCAGATGTATCAACTGTTTGAGCACTAGAAGATTTCCCTACATCTGAACTAGGCGGATCTGTCAAAAGGATAGATAATAAACCATTATGAGATGGTGTTATTGATCCGACGGGAGATGAAACAGAAAGAGATGTAGGAGTAGATAATGCAGCAGATGATGATATTCTTTCAGTAGAAGTAGCCGTAGCAGATGGTGTAGAAGTTGAAAGACGTCCAGATGATGACAGTGAACGTTCTTTCTTAGCCATATCTTTCAATAAACCCTCATTCTTTGATTCAATCAAATTTGAAATATATTCCGACTGAAACGTTTGTTTAAGAGGCATTGTAGTTGTTTTATCAACTGAATCCCCAGGTTTACCCATTAATATTGATAAAAAATTACTTTGAACTTCACTAATTCCCTTAGATGTTGTCATCGGCCCTTCTTGAACATTTCGTTCTTTTGAGACCGTATTAGGCCGTAAAAGATCCAACAAAGAACGACTTGCATCCATCAAAAAATAAAATGTATTTTATACACTTTAAACCCTCTTTTTCTATACAAAAAACACTTGTTTTGTCCTTCTAAAAGATCTTTTTTACGACGTTCGTGAATACCGCTAAAGATTGAAATCAATCGCCTATCACGTGACAACAACACGCTATACGATTTACGAGAAGATCACGTGACTTCGTTATCGTAGATTATAAAGACGATCAAAAATAAGAAAATCTTAGAAAATAAGTAAATTTTATAAGAAATTAGGAATAAAAGTGTATAATAATAAGAGGAAAAGAAATAATATGTACTGTTTATGTCATTTTCTGCCATTTTTATTTATACCGACGACGGCGTCTCCATATTTTTTAATAATTTTTCTTGTATCACTTTCACTTCTACATCGACCATGGTTATTATTTTTTAATATATAAGAAAATAAACTAAAAAATGTAGTATTTATTGTTCAATGATTTTGATTATTTTATTTAGTACGGCATGTTATTGGAGAGATACATGTTTTCTTGATTTTAGCGATCGACAGATTTTTCAACCACAGATTTTAAATACAGGAGTTACACATACCGCTGAATTAGTTAGATTTACATGGCTTAAAAAGCTATTAAAACATAGAGAATGGAATCAACCTTTAATTGATATCACTATTCGTCTATGACAAATAAAGAAATACATTACGATAAAGACTTAACGACACCATCGACTCCATAAAAATATCTTTTTTCAAAAAAACTTAAAGCAAGATTCATTATTTCTACTTTTAATCAATATAAAAATGCAATATATTATAATATATATCCTCACCATTTTTCGATTATACTAAAAGAAAAAACTTTCAAAAAAAAAAGAAAACACACATTTATAATCCTTCTTTCAAATATTTATTCCTAATTAATATGTTTAACCTTTTTTTCAAATTTCAGGTTCTAATTTAATCGCTTAATCTCATTTTCCTATTATATATCATTAACAAGTTTAATAGATAATATTTCATCATTTGACATATCATCCTATTTCAATTTTCATTTTGGAAATTAATTTATTTCTTCTATGTACAGAAATATTAATATTACTCTAGTTTTTACTAAAAAGTTATAAAGGTATAGATAACATGAATGATGGGATAATTTATTCAAAAGACAAAAACTAAGGAGAAAGAAATATTAAAATGCATAAAAAACCATCAGTTTATAGTAAATTATTCCATAAATAACAAATAAACCATGTTCCTAGTCAATAAATAATCATAATACTATCATTAATCATTTATATAAATCAATAAATATTTAAACGATTATTAATCATACTAATTTAAGGCAAGTAATATCTCCAAAAAATAATTTTATTTATAATATAGTAAAACTTTTTTTTAAATAGAATTGCAATAAATAATTGCAATCAGAAATATTTAATGTAGCATAATAAATGCACATCAAAATTCATTCATAATTATTAAAACTTTTTCTATTATGAATTTGGTATGAGTCAATATACAAAAAACAATTTCTCATACACTGACAAATACCTATGTCAAAGAAAAAGACAAGTAGTATTTTTTAACACAAAGGAAATATATAGAACAGAATATTTTCTACTAAAGTAAAAATAATATTAGTTCTTCTGTGAAACTTGTCTTTGATATATTATTTTTTATGTTTTTAACAATCATCACCGATTTCATGTTTCATATATATATATATGAACTTCATTCTTAAAACACTTTTCACAAAGATCACAAGAATAGTCTTTCCATATAAACAAAGAAATTCAAATAACTATTTATATATTATTGAATAGATAAAGTCACATACTACCAAGTAATTACTAGCACAATCAAAAATAGAATTATCTATACATCTTGATTTTTTTTTGATATTCAAAATATTAAAACAACAAAAACTATCATATTACAATTCAAAACTTTACCAATCTTACTAAACTCTTTCATTTACAAACATCATTCATCTTTTATAAATAAATCAAACTAAAAAATTTTACAAAAACAAATATTAATAGATATAAATCACTGAATATTTAACTGAGATGACATAATTATATAGAATTCAATACTTTATATTCAATACAAAAACAAATACTTATCAAATACTTTTTAATATCGACAATCGTATATAATAGCAACATAAAAATTCCAAAAAGTTGAATTGCAAAATCATTATATTTTTAAGAGATTAAAACACATAAAATACTTAGAAATATTCATGTCAGCGTATACAACAAATATATTTAAAGAGCCGCTTCAAAAACGTAAAAAAGGCAATGAATCAAATATTCAATTTCAAGACACAAATTGTCAATTATCTGAAAAAGAAAAAAAGAAAAAAGAAGAATTTTCTAAAAAAAAAGAACAAAATGTAAACATGGAAATAATTAAAAAAATTTTTTACTAATATTTTTAGCAACTAATTTTAAAATATACATGTTTCATTGTAGTCCCAATTATTTTATCTGCCTTAGCGTTATTTACAAGGCTATATCGAATTACATCTTCAAATAAGGTTGTCTGGGATGAAGCACAGTGAGATTATTTTTAAAATACGCATAATAAACATTTCTAATAATACTTTTCAAGTTTTGGGAAATTTTCATCTTATTATATTGAAAGACAATTTTATTTTGATGTACCGTCTCAAGAGTGCACAAAAATTATATACTCTAACTAGATTTTATTTATTAGGTTCATCCACCACTTGGGAAAACATTAATCGGTTTATCAGGATACTTATCCGGTCATAATGGAACGTTCAAATTCAATAGCGGCTCAACGTACCCAGAACCTCTTAATTTTGGCTTTATGCGGGCATTTTGTGCAATTTTTGGCGCCTTATGTGTTCCATTAGCATATTTTACAGCAATTGAATTAAATTATTCTTTCTATGCTTCATTTATTGTGGGATTAATGGTCTTGTGTGGTACGTCTATTTTTTTAAGTAATCTATGAACCCTTATATTCACAAGATAACTCCCTTGCAACAATTAGCAGATTTATTCTTTTGGACAGCATGTTACTTTTTTTTTCTATGACTACAATTTATAGTTTGTCTAAATTTCATTCTTATCGTCATAAACCATTCTCTTATCGATGGTATAAATGGCTTTTTATAATGGGCATGTCCATTGGTTGTGTCTGTAGCATTAAATGGGTTGGTGCCTTTATCACAGCTTTATGTGGTATATATACAATTGATGATCTTTGGGCTAAATTTGGGGATTATGAAATGCCAAAGGTAAAAAAAACGATACTTCAAATATCCTTTTAATTTTTAGATGACATATTTAAAACATTGGACCACTCGTATTGTAGCTTTAATTTTTGTACCATTTTTATTTTACGCACTGACTTTTTGGGCTCATTTTGAAATTTTAAATAAATCAGGTACAGGCGATGCTCAGATGAGTTCTCTATTTCAAGCAAACCTTAAAGGAACCAATATAAATAAAAGTCCCATTTATGTTGCATATGGTTCTAGAGTAACTATTAAAAATATGGCCTATGCAGGCGGGTTACTTCATTCTCATATCCAAACGTTTCCCGGAGGATCCAATCAGCAACAAATCACTTGTTATCATTATAAAGATGATAACAACGACTGGTATATTCATCATATGCATAATGAGGAGCTGATATCTGATGAAAAACCTATACAATTCCTAAAAAATAATGATATTCTTCGACTTATTCACAAATCTACAGGGTGTAATCTTCATAGTCATAATATACCTGCTCCTATTACTAAAAGGAATAAAGAAGTTTCATGTTATGGAAATTTAACGATAGGTGATAATAACGATCACTGGGTAATAGAAGTTGTCAAGGGTTTAAATCCTCAGGATCCCCGTATCAAAACTATAAAAACAGCCTTTCGGCTTCGACATGTTTCTCTCAACTGTTATTTAAGGGCATCACGTGTTCATTTACCTCATTGGGGATTCAAACAAATTGAAGTTACATGTGATAAATCAAATAATACTAAAGATTACTTTACACATTGGAACATTGAAAACCATTGGAATGATCGATGTAAGAAAAAGAAACACAATAATTTACTGTTAGCTGATACAAACACTAGTACCTTCGGGCAACACTGACTTCTATAAATCATCTTTTTGGGACGATTTTATTTATGCTAACATAGGCATGATGAACACAAACAATGCACTAATTCTTGAAAAAGGGAAAAAAGACGATTTAATATCATCTGCATGGCAATGGCCTACCGCCATATCAGGCATTCGAATGTCTTCTTGGGATGATGATGGTTGATTTTAATGCATATTTAGAAATATCAATTCAACTAACTACTTGTGTATAGTTACTAAGTTCTACATGCTTGGGAATCCAATTGTTTATTGGCTTTCATTTGCTTCAGTTCTTCTTTTCCTTGGACTTGTTATATTTTATACTATTCGTTGGAAAAGACATTATATCGATTTTACTCCAGGTATGTTTGAAATCCCGCCTCTGACAATAATAATGCGTATAAATTTTCAGAAACGCTTAATCATTTCCATTATTCTGGCGTTTATCCCATGTTAGGATGGGCATTTTACTATCTTCCATTTTTTGTCATAAAAAGGTATCTACGCATTTACTTTTTAACACCATTAACCATTCTCAGAGTTTTATATTTGCATCATTACTGTATGTTAAAAAAATCTGGTTTTTATCATCTAATCATTAGTTCCTGCACTTCTTTTTGCGATTTTAACAACAGGATTCGTTTTTGATCATTTTACTCGATCTCTACCATTCATTCTACGAAATATTGTTTTTATTACCATATGCCTAGTTGTTAGTACTACCTTTATCTATTTCAGGGTTTATATAGTCTCAATTACCTGTTTTTTATTAATTTAATTAATAGGACATTACATTTGGCATGAAAGGACCTTCTACACAATGGGCCCATTTACAATGGCTTCCTTCATGGAAAATTAGCAATTAAACATTTCTCAAAATAAAAAATACATATCGAGTGACAATGAAATACAAACTTTAATGAAGTAATTTAAGTAAAAATACAAAAATAAATACAATCTACATTTTTAATATATTAACAGGAAATCTAAACCCTTAGATACTTTCCAACATCATTCAGTACCCTCATTCTCTTATCAATTTATTGTTTCTTTTTTTTTTTAATTTATATATTGGTTTATCTTCATTTATCAGATTCATTATTACCAGTATTTTTTTAAAAACTTTTTATACACAAAAAAACGATCACCTCATTTATCATCAACACCTTTTGAATTCATCTAATCTTTTCAAAATATACTGCTGCATTTCACCATTCTTTTCTAATTCATACTTATATATCTGCTTTTTAAGAATATTTTCCGTCTCGACATCAACTTTCACAAAAATCTGGATATGATTGCTATTGACTCAATTCAAAAGTCTTTTATAGATGATTTCCTGCATTTCCTGTAAGTAAAAATATCAGGAAGAGATTATATATTTATTTAATATTTTTTTTAGAAATGAATCGCCTACACCTTTTCATGTTGTAAATACAGTACGCAATTATTTATGTAGTGCTGGATTTAAAGAATTGAAAGAAACAGAGTGCTGGGAGGAAAGTATTAATATAGGAAATAACTATTTTGTTATCCGTAACACTACTTCAATTATTGCTTTTAATATTGGTAAATCATTTTTTGTCAAAAAAACACAATTAATCATTTTAAGGCAAAGATTGGAAACCCGGTGATCCATTAATACTTTCAGGCACTCATACTGATTCCCCATCATTAAAGTATAACAAAATAATCACTTTTTATCCTAGCTTTATTTCTTTTAGAATCAAGCCAATCTCCAGACGTTCATTCGAAGAATACCTTCAAGTTAGTATTGAGACATATGGTGGCGGTATCTGGCACTCGTGGTTCGATAGAGATCTTGGCTTAGCAGGTTGCGTCATGGTCCGAGAGAAAGATGGCAATATCAAGCAACATCTAGTTAATATTCACAAATCTAGTAAGTTTTACTTAATAATTGGCATATGCAGGCCAGCATGCGTCGATTATGTTTAAAGAATTGCGCTAAATCTCAAAGTTTTACGGATTCCAACACTTGCTATCCATCTTGATCCTGAAGTAAATCAAAAATTCGAATTTAACAGAGAAACACAATTACTGCCGATTTTAGGATTAGAATTATCAAAGGAAAATTCGAAAAATTTAAGTGGGAATAATTTAAGACATCATTCTGAACTTCTTACATTAATTGCAAAAGAATTGCAGATTGAGGGTAAAAAAAAAACAATTTTGCATCGCCTAAATATTCTTTCTAGAATGCCAAATTATGGACTTTGAACTAATCCTCAAAGATCTACAACCATCTTGTCTTGGTAAAACAGTGTGCTTACTTTATTTAAGCTAAATTTTATAGGTGGAATCAACAATGAGTTTATTTTATCCGGAAGACTAGATGATCAAGTAAGATGCAATACTTAGATAATTTCGTTACTAAAAATATATTAGGCAATGTGTTATTCTGTTCTTCGTGGTTTTCTCGAGTGTCTTAAGTCAGAAAAAGGGCCTGATCCTGATCGTACCATCAAATTAATAGCTATGTTTGATCATGAAGAAGTTGGTTCTGTAAGTGCCCAGGGAGCAATGTCAACTTTCTTGACATCAACGTATATTCAAAACAATACTTTTCATTACTTTAATAAATTATTATAGTTTAAAAAGAGTATTTAATACTCAAATGTTATTAAAACACCATGATCCAATTAGTTTTGAGCAGTCAATATCAAAAAGTTTCCTGATATCAGCTGATATGAGTATATCCCTAATATGATTTTTCTTAATTGTCTTTTAAACAAATAGGTCATGCAATTCATCCAAATGTAAGTATTAATATAGGGTTTATCGTTCACTTTAATATACCAAACAAGTATCCTTCAAAACATGACGCCAATCATAGGCCGAAATTAAGCAAAGTAATAGAATCATCTCCATCTCTAAAATATATAGATAATTTTTTATAGGGACTTGTATTAAAAGTCAATTCCAATCAGCGATATGCAACGAACTCTCAAGGAATAGCCATTGCTTGCGAAATTGCTAATAAAGCTCAAGTCAATCTTCAGTGTAAAATTGATCTTTTTTTTGTATAATTTAATCCATTTAGTTTATATAAACGAGAATACAATCCCTTCTGGAACCACTATTGGCCCTTTATTAAGTGCGTCTCTTGGAATAAAAACAATCGACATTGGAATTCCACAGCTGTCTATGCATTCTATCCGTGAAATGGTCAACAATCTTAATATATTTAATCAGTCATTTTTATGTTAACTTATATTGTAGGGATGTACAGAGGATATTATCAGTTCTATTTATTTTTTCAAAAGCTATTATGAAAATTATGCTGATATACAAAAAACAATTAAAATTAATTAAAACATGAATATAAAAGATACAAAAACATTTAATAGATAGCATCTTTTATATAAAAATACAGACTTTTTAAAATGTTTGTTTTAATATTCAAATATTTATTACTATTATATTATTAAATCTAGTATGCTCTATAAATACAAAAACCCAAATTTTGGAGCTTTATATACTTTAAAATAATTTTTTTTATAAATACAAAGAACTCTAAGACAAGCCTTATTAAGCCCTTCCCGAAAGGATCATGATATGCCTCTTAAAAATAATCGAATGAATGGCCATACTTTATTATCAAAGATAAAAATGTTTATCCCCCATTTATTTTTATCTCTTAGACCGTTAATTGATCCAAAAAGATACAAAGCAAAAATGCATAAAAACAATCCCTAAAACATCAAACCATTACTGAGGCATTTTATATACAGTCTGTGCCTGAATAGCGCCCACCCATGGTGAAACAAGCGTATGTGGAGATTGCGAAACAGGCTGTTCTGCTGGATGACAATTTTGTTGTAATTGTGATGACTGTGATAATTGCTGTCGCTGTTGCTTTTGATTTACAGTGTCCTTGTGTTCATTACGGTTTTGTGACAGCCGCTTATTCGCCGTTTTCGAATTAATTGCTGTTCCAATCTCAATATCCGGTTCTTCCATGACAAAGCCACCTTGAAGCGGTAATCCACCTGTCCCTCCCCATTCAGCATACATACACCAACGACGATCCACCTCTGTCAATCGTCGTATAGGAATCACGCTTACACCTGTTGTATAATTACTGCAATCTCTAGGCCCAAAGCCAACACCCCATTTTGTCTATATACCACGTTAATATATCAAATTCATATCCCCCTAAAACACTTACTCTAATAACAGTATCACCATAGACATAGGTTTCCATGCCTGCACGTGCAGCTTCTGCATCTTTACGTCTATACATTTTAATAAACGCATGCCGGGCAGCATGATTAAGAATACAGCTTTGTATATCTCCATAATAAGAAAACATATGCTGTAACTTTTCCTGAGAAATACTATGAAATCAGAGATATAGACATAAAGGATTATAACATACCTTTGAGAAACACCGCCAATAAATAAAGTTCTGCTCAACACTATGAAACAATCATCAGTAATGAACAAAAAAAAGATCAACCATGATCTGAAAGATTCATGCGAATAAATACAACAGACCAAGGTATACGAACCTTTAATAGAGTCTTCAGCAATTGACGGATCGCGTAGATAGCATTTTGGTGAATGAGATCGCTGAGGTAATGCATAAGAAGGTTCAGATGATACACAGTCGGTTGACGTACGATCACATGAACCTAATTGTGTCAAATGCGATGTACCAACGGTCGAATGTATTCTTGTTGAAGGTGGACTTGCACTCCGTTGATTACGCTGTCGAGGCACTGTTTTAGATTTCCCGCGATCTTCTGGAGGTCGGGTTAATCTCGATAAAGGCTCCCTAGAATCTCTTTGTCTCAATGATGATCCTGACATACCAGAAATCTGAGAATCTGTCAATGACCCATTCGACATCCCTCCAAGGACTCCTCCTTGACCATCTCTTGGTCCTGACGAATGTGGAATGGACATAGTTACATGCTGACTATGCGCCGCATTATGTTGTATACTGGTAGAGTTTTGCATGATATTTGTTGAATGAGGTGGTATTGATGACACATCTGCAACATAGGTAGGTGTTTTATCAAGAGTAGAAAAGATCGGCGGCGGATTCCCAAGAATCGTTTGAGTATTATTAAATGCAGACGGTACCACTGGGACCTCATTCATAGGTTTCGACTGAACATGTTGAATGATTGATTGTATTTGAGCCGCAGAAACACCTTGTTGAGCAAGTAATTGAAGAAGTGCTATCTGTTGTGCTTGTAAAGTATCCGGAGATGATTGTAGAGAAGAAATAGGATTTTGATTAGATGCTAAAATGATGTAATAATTAGTAATTCAAAGAATTATCGCCAAATTATACATACCTGTGCGATGATCTACTAACGATGTAATCATTCCAGAAACTGTATTTAAAGATCCTAGATTATTAAAAGTTGTAGATATAGGTGCAGCCTCATTTGTTCTCCCTATCGTTCCTGATAAAATACCACTCGTTCCTATCGGTTGTGATGTTGTTTGTTGTCCCATTTGAGATTCCATTTGCATCTTTCGAGCCATTTGTACCAATACTTGAACCGCTAACGTAGTCGGCATAGATGACAAACATGAATCCATAGAAGTATTTAATGAAGCTATTAATTGGCTTTTTTGTCCTATTGATGATTCACTTTGATCAATCATATTTCCAGTCGATTCTACAGACCCAGATAACGTCGTTTGTGATGCTTCTGAAAAATGTGTAGAACGTAATCGTAATAATAATCCAGAAGGAAATGTTGCTGCTTTCTCCCATATATTTACAAGTTTCCGAACTTTTTCCCGATGTTCTTCCGGTGCATAAAGCATCATATCATTCATCAAACTTTCCAAAAGTTGAGTTAATTGCTGAAGACCTCCTGCAAAGGTCCCATCTTCAGGAGCCGTATCATCACCTCGCGCTAAATCTTGATATGCACGTGCAATCGAATCCAATACATAAAGAACACCAAGTTTATGTGTACCTGGTGTTTTTTTAAAATGTTTATAGAGAAGCATTGCCATTTTTCCACTGTCCTAAGAAACATAAGATCATGAAAAGCAATTAATACGGAGTATGAAAAGAATATAAGGTCTAGAACGTAAAAGGATCCAAAAAGAAATATTGAAAAGCAGATAAATTTTAACGCATATATTCCGATGCATATATTTCAATGCATCAAATATAGCATATAAAACGCATATATGCGTTTTATATGCTATATTGAAATTATATCCAATTCGATCAATCCGTTATGCATATAATGCGTCTTTATAATTATATATTTATCCCATCATGAAACTTTATTATATAACAATAAAATAATATCCATTTATTGCATATACGTTATTATTTTGGATCCCATATAGTTTTTACCGTCTGACATAATACTCACACTCCTTAAAATCACACACCTTGACATGTTGCACTGCAATTTGTGTTAACTTCTGAATTTTAGAACCGGAAACACCAGGAGGCCGTGCTTGCCAAAGACCTTGCAAAATACTCTCAAACACATCCATCCGATAACATTTACGTTTTACTCAGGCCGCTTGCAAAACCAGACCGATATAGACGAACACACATGTGTTCATAAACGATCCCGTATAATGATGAAAATCAAAATTATAAAGATAGGTTAGAAGGATGAAAAAAAATACAACAAGAGGGTTAAGAAACATCATAAAGACCATGTTTACTTTTTTTCCTACTTGAACGAATAATTCTAAAAAGTTAACAAAGAAAAAAAAATAAAGATAACTTACGGAATGAGGTTTTCAAGAGGTAAAACTTTATCAAAAAAAGTATGAAAAAGAAGAACAGAAGCAACAGGACGACCGTCAGGATTCACTTGAAGTGTTTGAGTAAGAAAATCGCGGAAAGAAGAACTGAGATTTTCCATTTGAGGAATTCGAGGAGTTCCATTCGTCGCTATCAGATAAAGAGCCTATAAAAGATAAAATAATAAAAAAAAAATGAAGAAAAAAATACACGAAGAGGATTTTCATTAAGATATGGAGGTTCTCCTTCAATCATTTCAATACACATAATTCCCAAACTCCAAATATCCACTTTAGGTCCATATTCTTTACGAGTAATAACTTCAGGAGCCATCCAATATGGGGTTCCAACCATTGTAGTACGTTTAGATGATGATTCATTAATAAGAGCACAAAATCCAAAATCAGCTGAATTAATAAAGATTAGTGTAAAATGAAAAAATTATCAAATATTAAAACATACTCAATTTAATACAACCTTCAAGTGATAAAAGCACATTATCCGACTTAATATCTCGATGGATAATACCCTTCGAATGTAGATATATCAAACCTTTAAGAACCTAAAAACCTCATGAATTCAAGATAATTAAACAATAAATCAGAAAACCTCTTTCACAATAGTTGCAATTTGATTTTCTGTCATAATATTGTACATTAAGATATCAGTTAAACAACCTCCTTCCATATATTCCATAATAACCCATAAATCACCTTTAAATAAAAAACTATCTATATAATTAACAATATTCTCATGTCTATTTTGCTTCATAACGAGAATCTCATTTATAATTAAATCCCTTTTCGGTTGATGCTCAAGATTAATTTGCTTAATAGCAACAATCATATTTGTTCCAACTTGATATGCTGTATAAACACCACCAGATGCCCCCTGACCAATCTTCACCAAATTTCGATACAATTTAGTTGGATCATGTGTATTGCATACTAATTTTAACTTCAACAATGCATGAAAGTTCATTATTTGTGCTTCTTTGACTTCATGTAGTTTTGATAAACTATCATCTACAATTTCTGTAGAAGATTTTGATACATTATTATCTAAAGAAGACTCTAACCGACAATTAGTAGATTCAGAAGAATTTAAAAGATTAGATGTATTTTTAGGAGGCGATTCTTGTTTTTTCTGAATAAAATTTGAAATTTTTGGCTTTCTTAAAACGACTGAAGATATATTTTTAGCCTTTTTAGACACTAAAAAAGATTGCTTTGAAGGTGAAGGAGATAATACAGAATCAACTTTTTTACTTGCTTCTAAAATTCGTTGTTTCGCATCATATGGTAAAGAAGGAACATCTTTCTATTTTATAATATATAAGAAAATCAATCCATAACATAGCAAAAAACCCTACAGAAATTCCAGACTTTCCTGGAAAGACTGTCATTGATGATGACAATAGAAGCTTTTTAGACGCTTCTGATTTAAATGAATCCGAATCGCTCGAAAACTCTCTCAGGTTATCATTTGTCGAATCTAAAACAAGTGATTGAGTTGTGTCTGCATAAAAAGCAACAATATCCATAATCGCATGCGGATTTTCATCTTGCTCTTCTTGAGAAATACCACTCTCAGCAAGAATTTCTCGCCATTCCTTAGGTAAACCCTATGAATTCAATCTATAATCAATCATAATATATTAATAATCACATACAACAAATTCACGAGTCTTTATATCAAAATCAACATGTGTAAGATGAACAGGATCAAAGGGGTTAGAAATCTCGGTTTTCTTCTGAACTCCCCAAATATCTGTCACACTATTGACAAAATGCCCCAAAACATTTTTGACAGATTTATTGCTAACACTAGTTGTTGGAGAATTCATACCATGATTCATATTATTATGATTTTTCGTTGACACAGGCAAGAATGATGTTTTTCTTGACACCACAGTAGGTAAATTTGAACTTCCATGAAGAAAAGATGAAGATTGCAACAAAGAATTTGATAATTTTGAAGGTGAAGTATGAGGAGTTGTTATCGATATCCAAGTATCCACTGAAGACTGGGAATGTTCTGATACAGAGGGTCCCTTATCAAAGTACCCATTTTTTTTACATTCAAAAGGAGGTTTTGGCGCAGGTCGTTGAGGAATCAAATCTACAACTGGCATATCGACTATCGTTTTTGTTGGGGTCATAGTATGTTTTGATAATTCATGACTTGAAAAAAAACAACGGACCTTATTAGAAGAAGAAGGAGATGATATAGGTGATGATATTGAGCTTAATTGAGGTTCTTCTCCAGTCATTTTAATATAATAATTTATATCGATAAAAATAATGAAATATCAAAAAATATTATTAATCCAGTGTAAAAAAAGGAACATTCAAATTCACTCCTATAAAATTCACTCAAAAAAATCCCTATAACTCCAATCTTCTGTCTTCAATAGAATTTATAATCCGATTTTTACAAAATTAATTTAAAGTCTATAAAATCTCTTCTAGTTCACCGTTTTTCGTACTTTTTTCACGAAATTCTTAAAAAACTTAAAAATAAAGAAATCTATCTATTCATTTCTTCAAAATTCTTACTTTTTTATACCTAAAAATTCCTTTTTTAAAAAATTAATTTGATCAATATTTGATCGATAAATTCCCCAGGTTTCTTTCCCTACGGCAACAATAAGAACACCCGGGTGTATATATCCATTTAACTTTTTTATTAAGAGATTAATAAAAATATCAAATAAATTAAAAATGTTAAATATTTTTTCTGAAAATATAATACAAAGAATTATATTTTCAAAGGAACATAAATCTTATGAAAAATCGAGTCTTTCATTTAATGATTTATATAAAAATCCGTTTGAAATGTTTCAATTTTGGTATGAACAAGCTATGCAATTACCAGAACCCAATATAGTAACATTTTCAACATCTGAATTACCATCTGGTCGTGTTTCTTCAAGAATTGTCTTATTAAAAGAATTAGATACTCGTGGATTCATTATTTATACAAATCTTGAAACATCTCGTAAATCACGTGACTTACGATCAAATACATGGGCAGCATTAACCTTTTATTGGGGACCATTAGAGAAACAAGTTCGTATTGAAGGAAAAGTAGAACGTCTTTCAATTGAAAAATCACAAGAATATTTTAATACACGACCATTATTATCTCGTATAAGTGCATGGGCTTCTAAACAAAGTCATTATTTAACTAGTCGATCTGAATTAGAAGAAAAAGTGGAAATAATTAAAGAAAAATTCTCTGAAGCATTAAAAGATGAAAACAGTAAAATACCAGTTCCTCCTTTTTGGGGAGGACTTCGAATTGTTCCTGAATCTATAGAATTTTGGCAGGGACGTAAAGATAGATTGCATGATCGATTTATATATATAAAACAAGAAAATGAATGGGAAATACATAGATTATCACCATAACACCATAAAAAATATCATTATCCTTATATGATCATATTTTATGTATTAAATTAAAATTCTAACGATGACGAATTTTCAAACAAAGATTCAATATGTAAAAGTGTAGCATGAGAATATGAACATGCTTTCATTTTCTCAAAAATATTTTTAGCAGACGATATATCTTTAACTGTCAAATAAGCACGAATCATTTCCTCAAAAATACTAGAATCTTTTTTTAATATATTACTTCCCTGTATATCAAACAAATCAAAAATTTCTCTAGCTTTATTTACTTGACCATCATGTGTCCATCCACGGATAAGTAAATTAGCAATATCTACTGATAATGGAACGCCCTTCTCTTTCATTTGAGATAATATTTTAGGTGTATTTTTTACACGATGATTTGAAACATAAACATCTATTAAAGATCGATATAAAATCTCATCTGGAACTACTGGCTTAAAGCTTCGCTCAGTAATGGTATTAAAATATTGCCTGGCACTTTTCAAATTCCCAAGAATACAACCTTTTGCGTGTATAATTGTTGCGTGATGCTGAGTAGAAACAGGAATACCGTTTTTCGTCATATCATTCAATACTTGAAGTGCTGCATTTATATCAGGAGGGTTAATTATAGTCCAGCAATCAATCAAAAGTTTATATGTATATTCAGATGGTGCCAGTACCTGATTACGAAGTTTCTCATAATATTTAAGTACCATTTTTCTATCTTTTTTTACATGTGCATAAAATTGTATCATAATATTATATGGTGCTACTCTCGGATAATAACGAGGACTATTTTCCATTTCTATAAATAAATTACTCGCCAATTCCTCATTTCCCATCTTACAACATGCATTTATAATAGTTCCATACGTGATACTATTTGGAGGGATATTATTTCTTTTCATTTCTGAAAAAATCTCGAAAGCTTCATCTATTCTTTGTGCTTTTGAAAATTTTGATATAAGTGCATTATAAAAATATGTCGTAAACTCTACATTATAAGATTTCGCTTCTTCATAAATTTTCATAGCATCAATAGCTTCTTGATAAACATCTGATTTTTTCAAATTTATAATATATGTAGCAAAAACAGATGCAGTAGGAGAAAACCCCATTTCTAAAAGTTGTCTTTGGTATTCCTTTGCCATTTCTATTTTATCAGAATATATTTGAGCAATAATCATACTATTTAAACAAAACCCAAGATAACACAATCCAGTATCTCCAGAAAAATTTTTACAAATAGACTTCTTTGCCAACTTGAAAAGATCATCTACCAGTTCCAATTTTCTCTCCTTTCCAAGACGCTCTAATAATCTGCAATATGCTTCCGGAGTAATATCTTTTCCCTTTCTATGTGTTGCAAATATTTCATGAACCAAAGCGGAATAATCATCGGTCTTATTATGGCAAATAGAATCATTTAAGATTTTCTGTGAAATTGGAAAATCTATCTCAGGATGATTTTTAACTTGACTCCAATCACGCATAAGATCAATAGAAAGAGGTCTCAAATTCTGAAAATTAGTAATTTCACCAGTATCCTTTGAATCTGAAGTTTTTATTGGTTTGTACTTTTCGATATACTTCTCCCATTCAGCAGATAAAACCTCTTCTCCCATAATATTTAAAGTATCAGAAACAGAAGTTGCAAAACCTGGTATAACAGCAATATTTTCAGAAATTATATCTTTAACTAACTCTAACAATACTTTACAAGCATAAGAATTCCCTTTTTGCTTAATAGAAAAACATAAAACTCTAAGACTTAGAGTTAATATAGTTGTTTCCCATGATCTTAAATTAATTCTCCATGTTTCCATTGTCTCTTTCTTCTCTATAAAATAGAATTTTAAAACATATACGAGCATAGAGTAAGGTATATGAAACGCAGTATCATATACATCTGTAATGATTTTCAAAGATAATTTAAAATCAAGAAACCCTTTTTTTTTTAATTCTTCCATTAAAGAAACACCTACTATAGTAAATCCTCGACGAATATATCTTGTAGATCCAAAATGTTGAACATTAAGTTTCAAACATGTTTTATATAATTCAAGAGATTCAGTTACATTCCCATTTTCAATCATAGCATGTGCAATCATCTGAGTTGTAATTTCATCAGGTCTAATTCCCTCGATAGAAATATTATTAAGAATCTTATTTGCATATTCATCTTTTTTATGCTTTAAACATAAAAGTATAAATTCAAAAATAACTCTTCCAAATGACTTCATAGATCCAATGGAAGAAGAATAATCAACAAGTTCAATTGCAACGTCTAAATTATTCGCTTTAATTGCAGCACTAACAACAGGAACTATACATGAAGGAGTTGGTTTAGGAAGATTCTTATCTTTCCTCATACGATCAATCCAAGACTTAGCTGTTAAATAATCACCATTAATGGAAAACCCAAATATAATTGTTCTAAAAATTTTATAAGGAATAACAGTATTTTTTTCTGCAACTAATTTTTCAAAAAATGCAATTGCACCAGAAGGGTCAGATGATCTAAAGTAGCCATCCATCAATGCAGAATAAATATCAAATTTATCATGAGGATCCATTTTTGGTGCAAAAGACTTATACTCATTAAAACATTCAACAATAGATTTAATATCCTTATGCTTTGAAAACCCTCTAATTAATGAAATGAATATCCGAGGTTCGGGAATAAGATTGTTATTGAGAATTTGTTCATATATCATAAGAAGCTCATCTGTTTTACCAACTAAAGCACAAATACGCATTAATTCTGCATATACATTGGGTGAATAAGGCGGAAACTTAACACTGACACTAGCATTAAATATTTCGCATGCAATATTTAAATTATTTTCCTTTTTTAAATTTTTTATTCGTTCCTGTATATGTGCACTATTTGAAAGGCCATGCTCAATTTTATTATTTAATGTTTGCAATTGGGAATAGACTTCTTCTTCGCGCAAACAAAGAGTCAAAATAAGTGTAGAATAAATAGATACATTAGGTGTCAATCGTTGTTCAAGCATAGATTTATACGTATCAAAAATTGTATGTATCATAGTTGCAACGCCAGGTTGACGAATCTTGGCCATTGATTGAAGTATAATATCATATGATTCGACAGTAGGAATAACATGTATGGTTTTCATTTGTTCATAAAGCTCGATTACATTAAAATGCTTATTTTCTGAAAACAAATTTAAGAATTTTTTTTCATATTTTAAAGCAATTCCTGACCCATGTATAACAGAAGATGAAGACTGTACCTGTTCTGATAGGGTTAATGGTTCTGTTGGCGTCACAGAAGATGTTAACGTTTCAGATGATAATGTTTCATTTTTTCTCGTAAAAACATAAAATGCATGCGTTTGATTCAACGAAAAGTAAAGTAATCGTGAGAAACAACATAATGCAAGTCCATCTACAGGATTTTTAAGAACATTTCTATAATTTCCAAGAGTACATCGAGAAATATTTGAAATTTTTCGTATTTCTCTGTAAATCATCCAATTTCAACGCTGAAAAAAAGCATAAATTATTTATAACCCTTAGAAACATTTTATCTTACTATTTTCAACAAAAACCTGTTCAAAATTTATTAAATTCCCTTCTAATTCACCTCTAAAATCAAAATTTTATGGTAAGAAACATTTATAAAATTGTCCCAACGACCCTCTTCTCCTATTGTCATAGTAACGTGTTGCCAAGGAAACATGTGGAGATAAACGATTCAGAGATCAGATTTTGAACGTCAATATTTAATATAAAATTTATATAACAATAGATATTTAGAATTAAGTTTTTTTTAAGGAATAGAAACAGTATAAAATGAAAAGAACTCTTGTTTCTGCACCTGGGAAGGTACTTCTTGCTGGGGGTTATCTTATTCTTGAACCGGAAAATGAAGGATTTGTTCTTACACTTTCAGCGAGAATGATATGTATAGTGGAAAGTCGAAAGGAAATAGGCGAAAAACCAACAATACAGGTTCGATGTCCTCAATTTAAACAGCCTGATTATTTTTTTCAAGTTATTTTTGATCAAAATCACAGTATTTTAGATATTCAACAAATGTAAGAAAAACCTCATAAAAAACGTTTTTTTTTCATATATTAAAGAAATAATCAAGAAAAAAATTCTTACGTACATTATGCTTTAATCTATTCAATATTATACTGTAATCCAACAATAATACCGAATCTAAATATTACTATATTAGCAGACAATGACTATTATTCACAAACGGCACCACGCTCAACACTATGTAAATATAACAAATTCAATTTTCCGATAGAAAATGTTCATAAAACGGGAATTGGCTCATCTGCTGCTCTGATGACAAGTATGATCGCAGCTCTAGTACTACATTTATCAAATGAAAAATTTGATCTCCAAGTAACACAAAATAAATGGATTATACATAATCTTTCACAAATAGCACATTGTTATGTCCAAGAAAAAGTAGGAAGTGGGTTTGATATTGCTGCAGCATGCTTTGGAAGCTGTTTATATCGGAGATTTGACCCAGCTATTATTGACAGTATTAAAGATTATACTTCACCCGATTTCAAAAAACAATTAACAAAAGTCGTTGAAAGTTTATGGGACGTTTCTATTGAGAAATTTACTTTTCCGCCAGGACTTAGAGTACTACTTATTGACAGAAATAAGGGAACATCGACCTCAAATATGGCTCGTGATGTATTGATATGGAAAAATTCAAACTCAAATGCCATTATTATATGGGAAGAATTGAAAAATGCAAATGACATGTTTTGCAGAACATTAAGTAAAATGATAGACGCATGTCAAAAATTCGAATCAGATTATTATGAAGTATTAAAAATTGCGGGTCAAACTCCATGGAACGAAAATAATATACAGTATGAAAATGATAGCATTAAACAGCTTATTTACAATCTTTTGGATGATTTATACTTTCAGCTAAAAGTTTTTATGCACTTTTTTTATTGATCACATTTAATTATTTATAGTTAATTCGACAACAATTAAAAATGATAGGTATTCAGGCAAATATTCCAGTAGAACCCCCATCACAAACTTCCCTTCTTGACAAGTGCATCAATATTCCAGGTGTTTTAGGTGTAGGAATACCCGGTGCAGGAGGCTATGATGCTATCTTTTGTATTATTATTGAACAAAGTAATGCAGAAAAAGAAATTTCTCGTATAAAGATAGAAGGAGACAACACCGATCTATCTATTCTTTTATCAAATGAGGAGTATTCTGGGTTAAGAGTGGAAGATATTAAAGAATTCGAGAACTTTTTGGTTTAATTATATTATTGATAATGTTCTGCAATATAAAAATGGGCAATTCCTTAATATTTCCAATATATTAATCATTATACATATCTGTATTCTATATTTATAATGGTTCAAAAATATTTTACTAAAAATATCAAATTTATCCCTTATAGATAATCTTCCGGAAACATATACTTTCAAACCATAAAATGCAATCTAAAAAGGGCAACTTATCATTTGTTTGAATCACATAATATTTTTTCCTCAATGACCATATTTCATATATAATATATTCATCTTCATTATATACACAACCATTATTTAAATATTTACAATTAAAAAATTTATAACATTTATAGTCAGCAAAATACCTGTTCATATCTTTGAGAATTCAATAATATTTTTTTTTCTTGAATGATATTTATAAGTTTCAATATAAAAAATAATCCATTTTAAAAAATATATCATTCACTCAAAATCCAAAATAACGTTTTTTCATATTTATAATATTTTAGATACCTCAAAATAAACATTATAAAAATACAAAAACGGGCACTATATACTTTGTTTCTTTGAAAAAAATAAAGTGATTTTTGTTTCATTTAATTTTGCCTTAGTTTTTCCAATTGCTTCTTTAGACTCTACGATATCAGATTTTGATTTTGTCGGTATAGATATTTCATCTTCAGAAAAAGACTCCCAGAAAAACTCATTTTTTGTAACTATAAAATGAATCAAAAACGCAATAAAAATATAATACAAATAAATTACCAAGATATCCTTTTTTGTCACGACTTGTTACTTTTTTTAGAACTTTTCGTCGCCCTCGTTTTTTCTTAGTCGAGTTCATATGTTCATCCTTGATCACATCACTTATATCATCATCTTTTAAAACGCTATTAGTATGTATAGTTATATCATTTTTTTCTTGAAAATATCAATAAAAAAAATAAAAGAAAAAAACTAAACCTTGATCAATCATTATCTTCCGCAATTCATCAATTTCTTGCTGTCTCTTAACCATATTATATTCTGTAGAGGCATCCTCAGATTTTGAAGAGCTTATAACTATATTTTTATTAATAGAAGAAATGTTTGTTTCATTTCTTATACCCGGAGAAACACATTCTGAAGTATGAGTAGAGGTTTTTAATTCTGTATCTACATTTGAAGTAAAAAATGATTTCATTGTATTCGATTTCCTTTTAGTTATTTTTAAAGCACTTCCAGAGTTAATTTTAGACAAGGACCTAAAAAATTAACAAAGAACAACAGTATACAAAAACATTCTTTGATCCATGCTCTGCCTTATTAAGAGAATCTAAAGGCGCCAATTTTCCATCCTTATTATTAACATTCAATGACGTCATAATGGGTTGAGAAGAATTTGTTTTAGATGATATATCTATAGATTTTGAAGGTAAAGTTTTTGTACTTGACAGCTGAAAATTAGAAGGAAACATCTGAAATTTATTAAAAGATGAAAAAATCAGTATAATAACAACCTTCACATTTGGATGATAAATTATTCCATACTTTTTACATGTCTCTTCTAAGGATAAAATCTCATCATATTTAATGTGACAACAAAGTTCTAAAGATGCATCTGAAAGAACAGAAATATCCTAATATAAAAATAAGAATTTTTTATAAAAGATTAAGTTAAAAATACTGTTTGTGGATCAGATTCAAGAGCATAAATATATATTAATGTAATTTCATCCAATTTTTGTTTTATTTCTGAGTTTAATAATAAGTCATAAATATAGATGAATCAACATAAATAACCATTAATATTTCTTTCTTTAACTAAATAATAGACCTTTATTCGCATCATTAATGACTGTCATGATACATTAAATATATATTGAATATTATTAGATAAAAATACTTTTTCCGCGGATAAAGACTCATTATTTTCAACAGATTTAGTTATATATCCAGATATCATATAAATCGCATAACATTTTTTATTATTTTCTTGACATTTTTTATAATAATCCAAAAGTATCCTTAAAATAAATAAAAATGAGATAAAAAAAAAAGAAAAACTACTGTTTCGCATTCTCTATATGAATATTCATATTTCTACTTAAAAAACGGTATGTAATCTCCTCATTTAAACCATTTTTTTCTTAAAAAACAAATAAACATACCACTTTTCGTTCTTCATGAATCCATGTTTCAAGAGCATTGAAAAATTCTTGCATCATCAATTTTAATAAAAAGAATTTCTAAACTTTTAAACAATTAAGAATATTTTTATTAAAATTCTTAATGTTCTACAAAAATTGTCGGTTAACGGTAATTAACTTTATAAAAACATAAAACAATATTATTCATAGATATATTATATGTAATATACTTATATTTTATAGAAATTATATTTTCTTATATAAAAAAAAGAAAAATTAATATTTATATTTTGTAGAATAATCTAAATATTTTTATTTATATATATATTTTAAATAATCTTACCTTTAGGACTAATAACTAAACCTCTTCCTTTACGTGCTCCTTTATAAACCGTTTCTATAAAGTATAAAAATTATAATATATTAATAATTTTAAAAAAAATACCAAAAATATCAATCAATTCTTGTTTATCTTCAAGAGCCCAATTAATTTTATTATTATTTCCTGTCCCTAAATAATTTATTAATAAAATATAAAAAAAAATTTAAAAAATAAAATTCACCTAAATCAATCATCATATGTTTATTTCTATAAAAAAACATAATTGTACAACGATCATATAATTCATACATCTTTTTATTTTAATAAGAATCCTTTAAAAATTATAAAATACCTGTTTAAAATCCGGAACTTCATCAATATCAACAAGATAAATCACCTTATTATACTTTATTAATTTTTACTACATAAACTTTACTTACAGCAAAATTGACAACTTTTTCCGCTATTTTATATAAAACTTCATCTTGTCGCATACATTCTTCATCCTAAAATATATTTTTTAATCTTCTTATTCTCATAATTGATATCTAATCATACTCCATCACGACCAAACCGAATAACTACAAGACGCTCTTCTTCTGTCCAAAAAAATCAGAAAAAAAGAAATTCTAAATATAACTTCTATTCTACCCGATAAAATAGCTTGATCTACATGCCTTTTAAAATGATTAATCATGAAATATCTTATTTTATATCATTTTTATTTACCATCCTCTATAATAGTTAATATTGATTTAAAAAAAAGGAAAAAACATACGTTCTTAAATGTGGCAAAAAGTAGCTCATTAAAATGTCTGTTAATTAATTAATTACTGTTTATTAAAGGTGATTTTACTTATAAATATCTACCTTTTAATTTTTATATTTAAATATTACTTCGATCACTAACGTTAACCAAAAAATCTATATCAGCTTATTTTATATAAATGAATCTTAATATTAATCATATTATTGATAATATTAATGAATTACGAAGAGTTTTCCTTAATGAAAGTCGAGATATTCCTTTAGATGCTCGTTTTCGCGCTCTTTTTTCATTAAAAATGCTTGGAAATCAAGGTCATAAAGAAGCAATTGATATTCTTGCAGAAGGTATGAAAAAAAAAGATAAAAATAAATGAAAAATACTAAAAACAATGTTTTATAGGATTTAAAGATGATTCGGAGCTTTTAAAACATGAAATTGCATATGTTTTAGGTCAAACACAAAATAAAGATGCGGTAGATTATCTTGAAAATATATTAAAAGATGAATCACAAGAACCAATGGTTCGACATGAAGTTAGTATTATATTATGGATTATCGTTGATTTTAATTATTCTTTAGGCAGCAGAAGCCCTTGGTGCACTTAATAGTCAAAAAAGTTTACCTCTTCTTAAATTTTTTCAAAAAAATGATCCTTTAGAAATTATTCGCCAAACATGCGATTTGGCTATTCATAGAATTGAATGGGAAAAATCGGAACAGGCTAAAACTGAAACGATGATGCAAAGGTCTGTCTTTCAGCGCCGGTTTAGTAGCAGTTAATTTGATTCAGCATATATTTATCGATTGATCCAGCACCATCATTACCTAATGATCTTCAACTTTCTCCGGACGAAGAAGTAGTAGAATTGGGAAAAAAATTACTTGATCAAACTTTATCATTATTTTATAGATATCGTGTAATGTTTCGACTTCGTAATATTGGTACCAATTTAGCCGTTCAAGCACTTGCAGAAGGTTTTAAAGATCCTTCGGCATTATTTCGTCATGAAATTGCGTACATCTTTGGACAAATGTGTTCACCTCTTTCAATACCTTATTTAATAGATGTTTTATCCAATTTAAAAGAAGAACCTATGGTTCGTCATGAAGCAGCTGAAGCACTCGGGTCTATAGGTACTCCAGAAGTTAGATCATTACTTAAAACATATTTAAAAGATAAAGAACGTGTTATACGTGAAAGTTGTATTGTCGGTAAAGTTTTTCATTATAATTAAATATTATATATAATTTATTATAGCAATTAATATGTATGAATATGAACATATGGATGAACAAACATCAATTATTCCCGCTATTTATACATAACCCTTTTAGATTCAATTCATGATAAATGTACATACTTATTTATTATTTAATTATACATTTATATTAAAAATACAATTTATCAACTTAAATATTCACTTTATTCATTTGTTGAATAACGATATCTTAATAAGTTAGTTTATATGTATATAATAATAATAAATTAATAAATAAATTAATTAATCATTTACCCGCAATGAATACAATTATAAAAAATTGTTGATCCTTCATCAGCACTACGCATTTGCAATGCATAAAAACTCATTTCTGAATATCCACATGCTGGACATGTTTCATAAATCTATAAATTAAATTATTATTAAAATAATTATTTATGTAAATAAATAAATACTGTTGCTGCTGGTGCTACTGTTGGTGTTATTGTTGATGATGTCACAATATTTGTATTTTTTGTAGATATACGCTGTTTACGGCGTTGTCTTAATGTTGATGCAAATGTAGGCGGTTCTAATAAAGTAACAATATGAATTCCGTCTATTACTATAATTATTTTAATTAAAATAAAATAAATGAATATAATATAATATAAAAAAATCATTTAATTATTCTTACATGAAATAGGAAAATGGGAATTGCATTCATGACAAATTAAATCATTTTCTAATGTAAAATCAAGTAATGAACCGCAATCTGTACAAAATACAGCGGAACCAACAACTGACATTAAAATCTTTAAAAAAGTATTTTTATATCAAATTCGAGTGTAAAAATAATATAAAAACGTATAAAAAAGAATGAATAAAAAAGAAAAAAATTTAAAATAGTATAATATGATCTAATATAAATATAATTTTAAGTGATTATATGCGCTCTTTTTTTAATAAATTATATGTAATTAAATACTTAAATATAAATGGTATATAAATAAAGTATAAATGTATTTTATACTTTATTTATATACCATTTATTATATTGAAATGAATAAAATAATTAAGATTTCATCTTTTAAACGCGTAGTTCGCTTACCGTCTAAACAAAAATTATTAGGGTTTTTTTAAAAAAGTGAAATATCGTAAGAGAAAAAGTGGAGATACTTTTTCATTTTATTAACGTTATTAAAAATCATTATGACCGTTAAGTAAAAACCCCTAAATTTATAGAATTAATATCTAAGAATGACGCATATATACCTAAATTATACGCATACATACATATATTAATATATATAATATGCATATATTTCGTTATTCTTACATTATTCATTTTTAAAAAAAATCTTATATTAACTTTTTAAAATTAGACATGAAGAGAATACGCCATTTAACGAAGTTCATGAAGAGATTGACTCAAATTGGGATGAAGTAAGTTAATTTAAAATGCATATATTTCGTCTTTTTATTATTATTATTTTTATTATTATAAATTTTAATTAATCATAAAATAGGTAGTGGATAATTTTGATAATATGGATTTAAAACCTGAACTTTTACGTGGGATTTATGCGTATGGGTATTTTATCTAAATAACAATAATATATATATATTCTTTATATAAATTTTTATTATTTAGATTTGAACGACCTTCTGCAATTCAACAAAGAGCAATACTTCCAGTTATTCGAGGTTCGTTTTAAAAATGATTATAAAATGCATAAAATATGGGTATTCTGAATATTATTATAAAGCGCCAATTAAAATTTATATTAATATTTTAACAAAATATTATTTTTCTTCTGCATTTTATAATAAAAAATAAATTTTTTATTAGAATTATAAACTAATAAAAAATTTATAAAATAGATCGAGATGTGATTGCGCAAGCGCAATCAGGAACAGGAAAAACAGCGACTTTCTCTATTTCTGTATTACAAAAAATCGATATCTCATTACGACAATGTCAAGCATTAATTTTAGCTCCAACACGTGAACTTGCACAACAAATTCAAAAAGTTGTTATCGCTATTGGAGATTTTATGCAGGTTGAAGTAAGTTTTTATAATATCTAGATGTTAAATGAATAAAATGGGAATTTATCTTTCTTTTATTATTAATCATTTTAACGGATAAATTTTATTCATATATTCATGCATCTAACATAAATATTTTAGTGCCATGCATGTATTGGGGGTACAAATATACGCGACGATATGCAAGTTTTACAAACCGGTGTTCACGTGGTAGTTGGAACACCTGGACGAGTTCATGATATGATTCAACGAAGAGCTTTGAGAACTGATGCAATCAAGATTTTTGTTATGGATGAGGCAGATGAAATGCTCTCGGTATTTTTCTCTTTCGCTTTATATATATATATATTTTTTTTTTCAAAAGTTAACCTATAGTTAATAAGAGAGGCTTCAAGGATCAAATGTATGACATTTTTCAATTATTACCACCGTCAACACAAGTGGTACTTTTGTCAGCGACAATGCCTCAAGATGTGTTGGAAGTCACGACAAAATTTATGCGAGATCCAATTCGAATCCTTGTTAAAAAGGACGAACTCACATTGGAAGGTATTAAACAATTTTACATAGCTGTTGAACGGGAAGACTGGAAACTCGATACGTTGTGTGATTTATACGAAACGGTTACCATTACACAGGCCGTTATCTTTTGTAATACTCGAAGAAAGGTCGATTGGTTAACTGAAAAATTGACATCACGTGATTTCACCGTTTCTGCAATGCATGGAGATATGCAGCAATCCGAACGTGAAGTTCTTATGAAGGAATTTCGAAGTGGTTCTTCTCGTATTTTGGTATATAATTTCTTCAAAAAAAAATCAAAAATAAAATTGTACTTATTTATTTCAGATTGCTACGGATCTCCTTGCGAGAGGAATTGACGTTCAACAAAGTATTATTTTTTATTTTTAATTTTCTTTTTTAATAAAAATTTTAGTTTCATTGGTCATAAATTATGATCTACCATCTAATCGTGAAAATTATATTCACAGAATCGGGCGTGGTGGTCGTTTTGGCCGAAAGGGCGTAGCGATTAATTTTGTTACATCGGAAGATGTAAGAATGATGCGAGATATTGAACAATTTTATAGTACACAAGTAATAATATTTTTTTTTAATCAATCATTTATAAATCATTTTTTCTTATTTAATTATTTAGATAGAGGAAATGCCTATGAATGTTGCAGATTTGATCTAGAACTTATAGTTGTTTTTTAAATCATGTCTAACGCAACTTTGTATTAAAATATATTATTTGTCATGTGTAATTATTTACAACTTTTTTAGATTAAAAAAGAAAATATTTAACATTTTTTAAAAAATGTTATATTACATATTTATTTATAATTTACTTATTAATGAATGAATTATAAATATCTTTTATATAATTTTATTATATAAAATGTTTTTTAATAAGCGTGTTAACGTTAAATATGTTAATTTATGAATAAAATATTCAATTTTTAAAAATATAAGAATATTTAGAATGAAATAAAGATGGAAGAAACATCAGAATATGAATTTTCAGATGAAGAAGGGTTAAATTCTATTTTAGAAGCAACAGAAGCGATTTTTCAAAAATTAGAATTTAAAACAGATTATTCTGATTTAACAAAAGTAAATTAAATATAAAAATATAATTATTATTATTTGTGTTTTAAGCTAAAATGATTAAAGAAATCTGTTAATAATGCGGGAGAATTAAAATTATCACATGGATTAGTTCAAACAACATTATTTGGAGATATTTCAAAAAAATCTAATAATTTAATTATTGATACAATAGATGAGACAACTACACATCATGAAATAGATAAAACATTAATTAAAACATGGATTTATCCTACAAATATAAGCGAGAGAGTTTATCAATTTAATATTGTTCAAAAAGCACTTTATCAAAATGTTCTTGTATCGCTTCCAACAGGATTAGGAAAAACATTTATTGCAGCTGTATTAATGTTCAATTATTATAGATGGTTTCCAAAAAGTAAAATAATATTTGTTGCACCAACGAAACCTTTAGTTTCTCAACAAATTCAAGCATGTTATAATATATGTGGAATTCCATCGGAAGATACAATTGAATTAAGCGGTAATGTGAAACCAATAATAAGATCAATTGCATGGGATGCGAAAAGAGTATTTTTTATGACCCCGCAAGCATTACAGAATGATTTAGAATCCGGAATTTGCAATAAAAAATCAATTGTTTGTTTAGTCATTGATGAAGCACATAGAGCTACAGGAAATTACGCTTATTGCAATGTTGTTCGCATGATTCGTTCAGAAAATAAAAGCTTTAGGATTCTAGCTTTAACAGCAACACCTGGAACAGATGTTGATTCTGTTCAAGAAGTCATTAATTCATTATGTATCTCTCGAATTGAGCTTCGAACCGAAGATTCTATTGATATTCGCAATTATTTACATAGTCGAATAATAGAAACAATAGTAGTGCCTCTTTCTGAGGAATTAACAACAATTCGCAATTTATATAGTGAAATTTTAAAGCCACTCTTACAAAAACTAAATGCTGTAAACGCATATCATATTCGGGATCCGGGAGAGTTAACAACTTTTGGGCTTATCCAAGCTCAAAAATCTTTTATGAAAACACCTTCTATGATTAATGCCCCATCTAATAAAAAAGGAGAATTTTCTGGACTTTTTTCTTTTCTTTGTTCTCTAGCTTATCCTATGTCTTTACTGATTTGTCATGGATTAAACCCATTTTATACAAAAATGAAAGAATTAATTGGTACTTCAGCATCAGGAAGATACAAGACATTTTTTAAAAATAATGAAAAATTTAAACAAATCGTCTCTCTAATTGAGGATTTAAAATTGAATCCATCATTTAGTGGTCATCCAAAACTGGATAAAGTACGCTCTCTTATATTAAATCATTTTACTAATGCAAATGATAAAAATGAAGAAACACGAGCTATGATATTTGTAGAATATAGATCAAGCGCAGAAGATATCATAGAGTTACTAAAAGGGGACTATCCGTTAATAAAAGCACAATTATTTATTGGCCAATCGTCTAGTAAATCATCTTTAGGAATGTCTCAAAAAGAACAAATCTTTATCATTAAAAAATTCAAAGAGGGGATTTTCAATACACTAGTCGCTACATCAATAGGGGAAGAAGGTCTTGATATTGGTGAAGTTGATTTAATTATTTGCTACGATTCATCATCATCTTCAACTCGTTTGTTACAACGCATGGGAAGAACAGGACGTAAACGAGAGGGTCGTATATATATATTACTTACTGCTGGTCGAGAGGAAAAGAGTTATTTCCGTGCTAAGGATTCCTATAAAGTGATTCAAAAAGCTATTTCAAATGGAAATATATTAAAATTTCAAGAAAAAATATCACCTAGAATAATACCTAAATCAGAAAATCCTGAATGCCATAAACAAGAATTAATATTAAACAAAAAGAAAATTTCAAATGACATAGATTGGAAGTATATAAAGAAATATGAACCAAAACATCAAAAAAATAATGTTGCTTTACCGAAATATGAAAGTAAATTTATTACAGCATCTACTTTACATAAACAGGCAATTGAAGGAAACGACTTAATTGATCATACAAAAGGCATTATATCATCAGAACATCTTATTGAATATTCTAATATTCAACATGAAAAATACCCTAATTGTGATATTAAAATCAATAAGAACAAACCATTATTCAGAAAAAACGTTCCATTATTTCCTATATTAATATTGCAGCATAAATTTAACTCTGTTCATCAAGTATCTCATAGTAGGATATACCAGCGATTAATTCAAACTATGCAAAAAATTGAATGCATTAGAACATATAAAACTATATTGAACAATAATTTAACAAATAATACTGATAAAATCAATACTCTTAAATTTAGAAATATTCTTGTTAAAAATATAAGTAATTATACATCTAAGAAAGTACTTGATTCATTTCAATGTTTAAAACAAAATGAATCTACTAAACAAAAATCTTTAAAAAATACTGGTCTAAAAGAAATTCAAAAAGAACAAGTATTTACATATAAACCATTATTATCTAGTGAAAAAACGCAATTCAAATATTTTAATCGACTTAAACGACCTAGAGTCATTGATGAAAGTGAAAGTGATGATGATCTTGAATTGCCTGATGTTTATAATGTATTATATATGTTAAATAAAAAACGAAGAAAAATAGTATAAAGTTAACACACATATTTTAAAAATATTCAGTATATAATTATATACAATTTTAAGAATTTTAAAAATATTTTTATCAATCTTTATCAATTTCTAAAATTCCATCGAGCTTATTCAATGAAAATATTATTTATTTATGACAAATCAAGAGGAATTCCCAGAAATTACAGAAGAAAATCTTGTTCATTTTCATAAGAATCATTTTAATAATAAATCAGTTCAGTTTTTTGATTTTTTTTTGGAAAAAAATGAAGAAAATATATGTAAGAATTCCAATCTTTTTGAACCAATTAGATACCCAGACGGAAATATTAAAACTTTAAATGATGAAGATATAGCTTATTTTAGATGGTCAGAATCTTTTAAATCATCAAGTTTATTATCAATTCATTTTTTTTCACAACTAAATATAACTTTAGAATTAAAACAAGCAGCTTATATTATTTCGAATGAAAATAAGAAAGAATCATTTGAAAATGAAAAACAAAAAGAAGAACTCAAGCCTAATATACCTTATTATTCAAAGTTAGTTAGAAATCATCAAGAACTTTTAAAAATATATGGAAAAAAATACAAAATAATCATAGAAACAGAAGATGCACTTGATTCTTATTATTATGAACTTTTTCAAAAAAATAATCATCCTTTTGAATTAAATGAGAAAAAAATGAGAGTTTATTACTGGCCAGCTACTCCTATTCGTATTTAAATTGTGAATATTATCATATAACAATTGATTATCTATGATGAAATCATTTATGTCATCCTTGTTCAGAACTTGACAACCCATTTGTTATAACAAGATAATGATTGATTTATAAAATGTTGATTTCTGAGATAAATATTAAATTAAAAATATTACTGGTAATTTTTAAAATTTCTTTTTAAAATATTCAAATTGCATTCTATTCTTTATAAACAAATAAATGAATATGCGAGATATTAATGAAACAAGAATATTATCTGAAACTTTATAGCTTTATATTTCTTAAATATTGTTTTCTTTAAAAAAAAAAGTTAAAACAAATAATAAAAATAATTATCAGTGAATATTTTTTATCTATTATAAAGATTGGGATTGTTATAATTATTTTTATTATGTAAAGTTAGGTGAAATTCAACGAATTGAGTGTTATTTTTATCATTCTACTTCATCAAAACTGCGTAACAAATCATCTAGAATAATATTAGAAGTATTTTCCTTAATATTTAAAATATAAAGTTGTAAAAGAAAAATAATAAAATCAAAAAAACATGATTTGAATCGACAATGATGAACTAAATCTTTAAAATTTAAAAATAAATAATATTTTTATACTTTCTCCAACAAAATTAATAAACATTCCACCATGTAAGTAACCATATTCACCATCTGGAGCATTTGGAAGTACCCATAACAAATGACATATTAAACAAACAAGAAATGATACGAATATTGCATAAAAGAACATAAGAGATGGTATAACGGAGAAATAAATAATTTTATGTGTATAAATATTCTTTTTTTAAAAAATTAATTAAATATCAAATTATTATAAATGTTTTGCTACCAATTGTATAATTGAACGAAGTAAAAGTCGAAAGAAGCTTACACTGACATAATATAAGAATCAATATAATATAATAACTTAATCACAAACTCCATAAAATAAACACAAACAATATGAGAATAAATTAAAACATCAAGTGAACGAATTAAATGATTTTTAAATAATTCACTTGTTTTATAATGTCTATTTTGAGAAAACGTGCTTGATAAAGGTTCTAAAACTGAAGAATCAGATTCCATAAAATGATTTAAGTAAGTTAAAATACGATCGTCTCGACTAAATCCAAAAATTTGTCATATCTTAAAAATAAAATGAAAATAGAAGAATAAATGAATTATAAAATGAAAGCTCTTTATATAATTGAATGAATGGTATTATTATTATTTAAAAAAAATAAATTATTTTTCAAATATTTTTTAAAATAACTAAATATTATTAATATTTATTAAATTATGACATTGTCAAAGCAAAAACAAATAAAAACGAATGAAATAGATGGGGTATGTTTAAATAAGAATGAAATGATTTCTTTTTCATGAAAAAAAGGAAAAATTAATCCCATGGGTTGAAAAATAGTATTTTTTGCTTTAATAAAAGAATAAACTAAAATATATAACTAGTCGACCACAAACACTTGATCAAATAACATCACAAGATCATGCTATCTCAGTTCTTAAAAAAACGTTACAATCAATGAATGTAAAAACATGAAATTCATTCATTTTTTTTTAATCATTATAGTTACCTCATTTACTATTTTATGGTTCACCAGGAACAGGAAAAACATCTACTATTCTTGCACTTGCTAAGGAACTCTTTGGGTGAGTCGTTTAAATTAAAAAGAAAACAATTTAACATTTTCTTATAGCTCAGAATTGATGAAATCTCGTGTATTAGAATTAAATGCATCAGATGAACGTGGCATATCCATTATTCGTGAAAAAGTTAAAAATTTTGCAAGAATTGCTGTGTCTAAAAGTACTGGGTAATATCAAATAATTTTTTTCTCTAAAAATTCATTTCATTAAGTGAATATCCATGCCCACCTTATAAAATCATTATTCTAGATGAAGCGGATTCTATGACCCAAGATGCACAATCTGCTTTACGACGTACAATGGAAACGTATTCAAAAATAACGAGATTTTGTTTAATTTGTAATTATGTTACTCGGTAAATTAAATATTTTATCTTTTTTTCTCATCATACATAGAATTATTGGACCATTGGCATCTAGATGTTCAAAATTTCAATTTAAACCATTAAGTTTTGATAATTCAAGGAAAAGATTAGAATACATAGCAGCCTGCGAAAATGTAAAATGTGATAATGGCGTAATTGAAAAGCTTATTCAATTATCACATGGAGATTTACGAAAAGCTATTACATTTTTACAATCTGCAACACGGTTAATTGATTCAGGATCTGATATAAAATCATCAGATAAAAAAATAGAAACTGTTTCACTTGAATTAATTACAGATATTTCGGGTACTGTTCCTGATCATATTATTCAACATTTACTTTCTATTTGTTTTTCATCCGAAAGTACTTCTATATTATATAATCGTATTAGTCAATATATTTCAGAAATTGTTTCAGAAGGGTATGGTGCCAATCAAGTACTATCACAGGTTTGTAAATCTCTTATTTTGATATTTTTGTTATTATTTAAAGTTACATGATTGTATTGTTTCAAATGAACTTATTTCTGGTCCAAAAAAAAATGAAATGGCTCAAATAATGGGCGAAACAAATATGCGCTTAATTGATGGTGGTGATGAGCATTTAAATTTATTAAATTTATCACTACAATTATCAGAAATTTATACTAAAAATTCACATGCGTAATATATATTTTTAACGACTCTCTTATTATTTTATGAATTTATTAAAATTACAGAGTTGTTTTAATTACATTCTAGGAGAGAAAAATGTTCAATATTATTATTTTAATAACTTTTTAATATTTCAATCGTCAAATATTTTGATATAATATTTTTTATTGATTTTTAACACAAATAATATTCAAAATTAAATATTAAATTATATTAATTTTGTCAGAAAAATTTCTCTATTCAGCTATTTTATTCATTTATTCACTTTTTATTCATATTTTATTCAACTACATTTATTTTCAATATTTCTCATTATTAATAGGCTATCTTCTATTCAAATAATCATAAATATCATATTTTCATATCATCTTATTCATTATTATCCTTTCATAGGTTATTATTTTATCTCAATTTTTAATTAATCTTTCTATCTCAGTCATACCAGGTTTTTTTTTTAAGTTCAATATTATCGAGAACGATCATCTCAAGAAGCAACTTTTAAAAAAATGTCAGAAAGAGGGCCACCAAGAATCAAGAATAAAGCACCAGCACCTATTCAAATAACAGGAAAATAAAGACTTTATTTATTTAGTAAATAATTTACTTTTTTGTAGCGGAACAATTACTGCGAGAAGCATTTGAACGACAAGAACCAACATTACAAGCACCAAAACAGCGGTTAACGGATCTTGAGGAATTACATGAGTTTCAGGGAAGAAAACGAAAGGAATTTGAAGATGCAATACGTAGAAATAGACTTGCAGTTGGTCAATGGGTACGTTATGCAAAATGGGAATTAGAACAAAAAGAATTTGCTAGGTTAATATATAATAAATAAAATGAATTTTATAAAAATTTTAATTAAAATTAAAATAGAGCACGATCTGTTTTTGAAAGAGCTTTAGATGTGGATGCAACAAATATACCATTATGGCTTCATTACTTAGAAAGTGAAATTAAACATCGAAATGTAATTTTTTCACTTTTACTTATCAATAATACAATTAATACTTATCAGATCAATCATGCACGGAATCTTTTCGATAGAGTTGTTACATTGTTACCTAGAGTTGATAAATTTTGGTTCAAGTATAACCTCTGATACGCTTTTTATCATTTTATATAACTCAATCTTTTATAGATATGTTTATATGGAAGAAATGCTCGGAAATATATCCGGAACACGTCAAATCTTTGAACGGTGGATGTCGTGGGAACCTGGTAAATTGATTTCTTCATGATCAAAAGAAACATATATCTAATTTATATAAGATGAAGCTGCTTGGAATGCCTATATTCGCTTGGAAGAAAGGTATAAAGAGATCCCACGTGCACGAGCAATTTTTGAGAGATTCTTAACTTTATATCCTGAACCAAAAAACTGGATAAAATGGGCACATTTTGAACAGGATTATGGAACACCAGGTTTTTTACCTTACATATATCATATTATAATCAACATTATATTTCTAATGTTTCTTTCTTTTAGATCAAGTTCGAGAGGTTTTCACAACTGCTATTGATACTTTAGGGGATGAATTTATGAATGAGGAAATTTTTATTGCATATGGAAAATTTGAGACAAAATTAAGGGAATATGAGAGAGCCAGAATCATTTATAAATATGCTTTAGATCGATTACCAAGAAGTAAAAGTGAAGCGCTTTACAATGCGTATAGTTCATTTGAAAAGGTATAAATATCATATTTATATCAAATTCACTAACCTTAATTAGCAATTCGGTGATAGAGAAAACATTGAAGAAACTATAATGGCTAAACGAAGAGTTTTATATGAGGAACAAATAAAAGAGAATCCAAAGGTATATTACCACTTTTATTCGTATTTTAAATTTAAGAATCCTAGAACTATGATGCTTGGTTTGATTATATAAATCTTGAAGAATCATCAAATGATCCAGAAAAAATTCGAAATATTTATGAAAGAGCAATAGTCCATATTCCTCCATCTCATGAAAAAAAACATTGGAGAAGATATATATATATATGGATATTTTATGCTCTTTATGAAGAACTGGAAACAAAGGTTTGCAATCTTAGAGCTCTTTTATAATCATAATATCAATATCATTAGGATTATGAGCGTTGTAGGCAAGTTTATAAAGAGTGTTTAAAGTTAATCCCACACAAATCCTTTACTTTTGCTAAGATATGGGTGTTATACGCTAAATTTGAAATAAGGCGTCTAAATTTACCTGCGGCTAGGAAATATTTAGGAATGGCTATTGGAATGTGTCCTAAGAATAAACTTTTTAAAGAATATATTGAACTTGAACTTCAAGTATAAATCATCAGATTACTTTTAAAATAACTAAAAATATTAGTTAAGAGAATTTGATCGTTGCAGAACTCTTTATGAGAAATTTATAGAATATGATCCATGTAATTGTTATGCATGGATCAAATATGCAGAATTAGAACATATGCTTGAGGATTTTGCACGAACACGTGCAATTTTTGAATTAGCAATTGAAGAACAACATAATTTAGATATGCCTGAACTTCTATGGAAAGCATATATTGATTTCGAATTTGAAGAAGGAGAATATGATAGAACCAGAATACTTTATGAAAGACTGCTAGAAAAAACTCAACATGTAAAAGTCTGGATAAGTTTTGCTCACTTCGAATTCTCTGTACCTAATGATTCTGAGGATGACCCAGAACATTCAAAAGAGAGAGCAAGAAGTGTTTTCCAAAGAGCGTATAAAAGTCTTAAAGAACAAAATTTAAAAGAAGAGGTAAAAAAATCATAATTAAATTATCATTTTAATTATATTTAGCGTGTAATATTGTTAGAAGCTTGGAAACAATTCGAAATTTCTAATGGCGATGAAAAATCTATTAAAGCCGTTGAAGAACAAATGCCACAAGTAGCTAAGAGTAGGCGCAAACTAGATGACGGATCATATGAAGAGGTAGAAACATCCCTATACTGTTGTAATCCATTAATCTTCTATAGTATTACGATTATATCTTTCCTACAGATGAAGATAGAAAAAATTTCAAATTATTAGTAATGGCTCAGAAATGGGCCGCTGAAAAAAAGAAACAAGAGTCTGTTCAAGAAAAACAAATAGAAGGCCAATGAAATTATTGTTTATCGGGAATAATTGTGTCATGTAAATTACGTAATTCTATTTGAAAACAAAATATTAAAAGGATTCATAAAATTTACGTAATCTATTAAATGCAATATATTCATAATATGAATAAAGATGAAATCTATTATTTTTAAAACGGTACATGTTTCAAAAATTTTCTACAGTTAATCTGCATGCTTAGTTCGTTTTTTTGCAGTTGTGTCTAATTCCGAAGAATCATGAGTTTCATTAGACTGATTAGCTTTGTTACTATCAGTCAATTTCGATCCATCTTTCTCCATTGCTTTTTGCTTATAATTTTTAGGTTCCACAGTTGAATTAAATCTGGACTAAAACCAAATTAACTGAAAAATATTCAATCATAGTAAAACTTACATAAGTAGAAACTAGACTAATAATTCCATAAAAAATAGCTATAAGTGTAAGAAACAAAGTCCCTAAAGTGGATGCAGTCCCTGGCATTTTTTTCAGGGCAGAAATAGGATCTTCTTTCATTAAATCAATAAACGTAACAACCTTTTTCATTGCAACATCCAAATAGGATGTTTCCATAACATTATCAGATACTTTTTCCTCCTCAGCATTCCCTGTTTCCTGAGTTATTTCATTTTTATATTTTATTCCAAAAGTAGATTCTGCAAACTTTTCAGCCTCTTCTATAGAATGACCAATATAAATATTATCAAAAAGAATATCATTCTGCATTGTCCATAATTCAAAACCTATCCCAATAAGGGATTCAAAATTAGATGGAGTCTTATCCTCATAATAATTTGGGTTCAAAATATCACGTGGTTTCCTTAATTAATTAAAAATAATAGATCTTATATAGAAAAAAAACAAACCATTCTCCAATATATTTCGGATTATTAATAAGAGGAGGAACCCATTCTAAAAAAATCAATATTAAAAAATAGATACATCAAAAACATACTCCCTTTATACTTTGGATTTCGAATCATTGGCCTAAAAGGCCCACAACCAGCTGCATTCACACATGCTGGATTCGGAATCATCGGTCCCTATAATTAATAATAAGTAAACTCTTTTTAATAACATCCTTCATAAAAACTTACAGTAAATTTACCATCCTCCTCTTCATCCCATTCATCCGGTGCTTGAACATCTATAAATATTAAAAAATTAATGAAAAAAATAAAAATATAAACTCGGATCAGGAATCATTAAAGGCTCATGTTCAAGCCAATTTGCCGGTTTTATAGCATTTACATCAATGATCTCAAGGGGTTCGTTTTCATCCCAATCATCTGGTTTTTTCGCATTAACATCCACTATCATAGACTCCTCAACCCAATTTAAGGGCTTTCTATCATCTGGGTCAGGAATATATTTAGCTGGATTTACAGGAGGAATGAAATCAGTTAATAGATTCCCCGTTTTGACAGCTTTATTATTAATACGAATTTCAAAAGCCTGATCAGGCCTAACAATTAATGTATAAAGTGTAGTGACTTTGGTATTTTCAATTGCAGGAGGTGATTGAAGATGCTTCTCTTGATATTTTCCAGTTAATGGATTTTTATGACGAAAAATAAAATGAACTTTATTTGTTGATCCACATTTATCCGGGCCAAACATCTGAAACCTTTATTAATAATATCTATCAAATCTTTTCAAATGGAATAAATACAATTGTATATGGTGTTCGATCACTAAAATCTTTATATCGAATATCTTCATTTGATGCAGTAATTAATTTTAAATATGCTCCCCCACATTCCAATTCATTCTGAAGCTTTACTTCATACTGAACAACTAATATTTTACCTTCATTATTTATTGGCTCTAAAAATTTTGCTGAAATTGCGTGATGTGCAGCAGCTTTTTTTACTACTAATCCAGTATCACCATTTATACCTTTATAAACAGTCGGTTCTTCAACTTTCCATTCACCGTCATAAAATAATGTATTATTTCCATCAACACGTCTCATTGCAGATGATATTGTCCATCGACTTTTCCAATCAGAAGTAAATTGTTCAACAAATACAGCATTAGAAATTACTGTTGACTTAAATTCATTAATATTTATAATAAATAATAATATCCGTTATAAATATATAAATATACCTTAAATTCAGGCAATTGTAATGATGATTTCATTTCAACTTTTTCTAAGGCCCATATGCCAATAAATTTATTAAATTTTATAAATCCAAATATGAATAACCCTAATTCTAAACGCATTTTCATTATTAATAAAATACTTCTTTCTCTATATTTAATCATTTTTTTTTAACATTTCTAATTTATCTTACTCTTTAAATATATATCTTTATGTTAATAAAAAAATAACTTCATATAAATTTATATAAGTTTTATTATCTTTAAATCCATTAAAAACTTACCAAGTTAAATAAAAATTACTTTTTTTTTGTGTATCAAAAAAAAATACTTAAAAATATCTTAAAAATCTTAAATATTTTTTCTTAAAAGACCATATAATTATTAGGACACCTTAGAGTGTTCTAATCCATAATATTAAGAGAAATGTATATATATATATTGTAATTATCTTATAAGCTTATTTAAATTAAGTGTAGAATGAAATGATAAAAAAATTATATTTTCTGAATTGATTGAAAACGTTTTTGATTACGTTGCCAAAAAGATATAAGCTATGAAAAAGTTAAAAAAAAGAAATAAGAAGATTTTTTTACAGTTTTTGCAGTGATTAAAGGAGAATCTTCATGAAGAAAATGCCCAGTATTTTGAAAAGTGATTAATTGAAATTTCCCTTGCATTTGAGCAATCATTAATGTTTTATCAAGTCGATCAGTATTTGAAAGAATTAACAATTTTGCACTAGGAATAGCTAAAAAACAATCTGATAAACCCGAAAACCAATCTAATAATAAATAAGTGTAAAAAAGAAAAAATCAAAATAAAATGAATTAACGATGCCAAAATTTGCCAGTTTCATTTAAATCAACTCTCCATATCCATTTATCATGTATTCCATTTTGAGATGTTTGTTTCTTTAATAACATTGGAACTGAAATTTGTGCTGATTGTTCATTTTTGATAATTTTATTTTTTAAACTATAAATAAAAATTCATTAAAAAATGATAAAAAATTCAATAAAATCTTACTGCCAATCAATACATTCTTGTATACTAATAAAGAATTTAGGTCTTTTTGAGAGATGTCGTATAATTGTTGAAAAAGAACTAATTACTGAACCTATTAAATCATAATATAATTATCATATAAATATTTAATAATATGAATACCTTCAACCATATCTAAAACAATACAACCAAAAATATTAGGTACTAACTGATTTTTTGCTACATGAGCAAGCACTGCACCACCTAAACTATATTTAAAATATAAGAAAAATTTATTATCAAAAATACATGTACAATTCTTACCTATGACCAACTAAAATTAACTCTAGAGTATTTTCGCATTGAAGATATTCCTTTACAAGTTCCACTATTTGAACAAAATCTTTACACAATTCCTCCAAACGAAGATCTAAGGTACCATCTTTGATTATGTCATCAGAATCTCCATGACCACGCATATCGTATGCAAGAACCCCACATTCAGAATTTGTCATAGATGTTATTTCTTTAGCAAGATATGCGAAAGTCAATCCACATGATCCAGCACCATGATGCATAATAAAAAAAGTATGTATTTGCTGTTTTTTCTCAAGAAATAATCTCGGGCGAGTTAAATACAAACGAAAAGATGAAAGTTTTACTGATTCCTCAAAGTATTTTGACCATAAAGGTATTAAATCATTACATGACATTTTATTGAAAAATAACTTTTTTTTAACTCCTAAAAAATCTTCGCTTTCTATATAATATTTACAGCTTTTTAAACTCCTTAAATATGTAAAATATAGTTAATTTAATTATCTTTTCCTTTAAAAAAGTCAAAAATATTGATTTATTATTTTAATCTTTTAACACTTATTAATAAAAAATTAGTTCATAAAAACTTCCTAGATTCAAAAAAACATACAGAGAATTCAAAATAAATAATTTCAAGTATTCCTATTAAGAATTTTATTGGATTATTAAATATATTAAATGTATCTTTATTTAATGACGTTGCTGATCTAGCAATATTGATCACGAAGGTAGGCGATTAGATGAATTTAATAAACAATTTTTTAATATTAAAATAAATTAAATGATAACAAAGAAAATAGAAATGATTTTTGTAAAATTTCTATTAATAAATATATTTATAACTAATAAATTAATATAATATTTTTTTAATCTATTATATATCTAAACGAATGAATACTATTTAAAATATGTAAAATTATCTAAAATTAGATAAATATTTAATATATTTTATTGAGATTTTTTAATTTTTTCAGACGTTTCTGTAGTTATACATGTTTTAATCCATTTATTTCTATCATTTCTATCTTCCATTAAAGCAAGTATAATATATCCAATTAAAACCGCATTTGCCATTAATACAGAAACAATTGCTGCATACGTTGTACCATTTTCTGATTTCAATAATTAATATACATTCCCAATATTATTTACTATTACCTTCAAAAACATATTTCAAAGATAAGTAATAACTAATAATAGGAACAATAATCATCGCCATTGAAAACAAAAAAAATTTAATTAAGACATCTCTGAATAATATTACTAAAAATCGTAAATATTTCATCATTTATAACTTCTTTAACGTCTTATCTAATTGTTCTACGTCTCTAGAGATCATTCTATCAACGTCTTAATTTACGTGTCGTTGATCTCGAAGACACGAAAAACCAATACACATAATGAAACAGGGTTATTAAAAAGATATTAATAAATGAAACAGAAATGAAGCAGTGAATGATATTTTACATATCTTTTAATAAGGGAATAAGACTTTAATATAAAAACGTTTGAATGAAAAAAATAAATTAAAAAAATAAAAATATAACAAGATGAATACAAAATTTCAAAATAAAAAAAGATGTATAGATTTGACGGAGGATTCACCGGAAAGATTAAAAACAACAGGATTATCAATAATTCATGTTCCATGCTCATCACCTATGTCTTTTTCATCATTTTTACCAGAAAATTCAACAAATAACAAAGATATACATAGTTTATCATCATCAGAACAAGAAGACAATACTGATCTAATACAAAAAACAAATCTTATACCAAAATCAGTGAATAAAAATCCATCAACATCTATAGAAAAGCCAAAATACTCATTACCTCTTGAGAAAACATTTCAACCAATTCATCAAGATAATGAAGTTACTGTTGTCGAAGAATCTCCTATAAATAATTTTAAGGAATATCTATCAAAATTTCGTTATGAACCACATGATAGTGCGCATTTTGTTCCAAAACAGCCACTTCAGGAACCAAATACAACTAATTTGTTTACAAATTCGTTATCCAGTTCATATTCAAGACAAGAAAATTTATCAACTAATAATATAAAAAAAAATCTCAGTGAAAACTTGTCATTTAAAGAAAAAATGAACTTTTTAAGAAAAATTTATCCACATTTACCATATTATGTTCTTGAAAATATGATATTAAACTCAACAAATTTCGAAAATATAACAGAAATCGTAAACTTTGATAATGTAGATATCACAAATTTGGGAACATTACACTTAAATACCCAGGAAAAAACTACATCAAAAAGAACTTTACAGCATCCTCGTTATACTATTCGAGAAAAACATTTAAATTCTACTCAAAATCAGAAATATATTACACCAGTGCATACACCCAAAAAAAATATCCAAAAGAAAAAGCTTATTAGAGGGATAGCCCGTGTAAAACATAAAGAAAAAGATGATTTTTCAGTATCAGATAATTCTTCAGTATCTAATGAAGAAATAAATGATGATAATGAACTTGAAGAAGAAGTATTAAAGTTTTTAAATGAAAAACCGGCTGAAAAAATAGCCGATTTAGCTAATTGTTCTCTGGAAACTGCAGAGGAAATCATAGAACACAGACCATTTGAAAATATTGATTCAGTAAAAGCAATTCGAAGTAAGGAATATACAGCAAATGTTAAAGATAAACGAAAAGAGAAAAAAACTTTAGGAACAAAAATTTTAGAAACATGTTTGGGGGTAATCTGAATTAATAATTCATTACTAAATATTTATTTTTAACAGATGATGGAGGGTTATAAAGCCATAGATTCTCTTATTTCTAAATGTAATGAGCTTGGAAAGTCTATTTCTAAATCAATATCCAGTTGGGGGTTAGAAATTATTCCAGAAAATGGAGAACTTAGCATTAGTTGTGATGATATAGATAAGATTCAGATAGAAAATGATCGTATGTTTTAAATTAATTTTATATTTTTTTTTCTGCTAAATATTATTTAGAAGAATATATAAGCCAACAACCGAGTCTTATCTCAGATACAATCAAGTTAAAGCGTTATCAACTTTTCGGTGTGAATTGGTTAAATCTTTTATATAAAAAAAAATTATCTGGCATATTAGCAGATGAAATGGGTATTGTTTTTATTCTTTAAGAGTATTTTAATATATATAGGACTTGGAAAGACATGTCAAATAATAGCGTTTTTTGCACATTTGTTAGAATCAGGGAAAGCAGGACCTCATCTTATCGTTGTTCCCGCATCTACATTAGGTATAATTTTTAAACATTTTTTATTAGAAATAACTATTCATTAGAAAACTGGCTCAGGGAATTGGCAAAATTTTGTCCAGCTCTTAAAGTTGAACCTTATTATGGTAATATTATACAAAAAATCTTTAATATCAATTAATAAAAATAGGTAGTCAAAATGAGAGATTGGATATAAGGTACCATCTGGAAGAGAATCCTAACTATAATATAATAATTACTACGTATAATTTTAATTTAAACATATTATTGTTGTTATTAACAATAAAATAGATATCAATTAGCTACCGGAAATAAAGAAGATAGAACATTTCTTAGACGCCAAAAATTTGATGTAAAGTTTTTTAAAATCTTTTTTAATTATTAAATATCATAGGTTTGTGTATATGATGAAGGTCATTTTCTTAAAAATAGTTTATCTGAGCGATATAAACATTTAATGAATATTAATGCAAATTTTCGTCTTCTTCTTACTGGAACGGTAATTATCGCCTTAGATATTAATATTTAATACTAAGTTAATCTAATATAGCCTCTTCAAAATAATTTAAAGGAATTAATTGTAAAGAAATTTAATATTTAATAAAAAATATTGACTCATCTTTAGTCTCTTTTATTTTTTATATTACCAAAATTATTTTCTGAGAATATTGAAAAGCTAATTAGTGTTTTTAAAACAAAAACAATTAATGATAGTAATTTGGAATCTACCTTACTTTCACAACAACGTATTATTCGAGCAAAATCAATGATGACACCTTTTGTTTTAAGGAGGAAAAAGATACATGTAATTTTATTTTTAAATTTTACTTTTTTTTTTAAAATAATATTAGGTACTGAATGATCTTCCAAAAAAAATCCAGCGTGTTGAATTCTGTGAGATGAATGAGGAACAACAAAATATCTACAATGAGTGCATTTCTAATCAAAAGAAATCAATAAAAACGAAAAATGGAGGAATTGAATCTAAAATAGATGAAAAGAAAACATTTAATATTTTTATGCAACTTAGGAAAGCAGCAAATCATCCTTTACTCTTTCGTCGAACTTATAATAACAATATACTTAAGAAAATTGCAAAAAATATAATGAAAGAACCTGAATATAAAAATGCTAATCAAAATTATATTTATGAAGATATGCAGGTTATGACCGATTTTGAGTTGCATCAATTATGTAAAAAATTTCCATCTATACACTCATATGCTTTAAAAGGAACTCCATGGATGGACTCAGGAAAAGTACAAAAGCTCAAGGATTTGCTTATAGAAAATAAGAAAAATGGCGATAAAGTTTTATTATTTTCACAATTTGTAGAAACATTAAATATTTTGGAAGAAGTGTTAGAAACGTTAAATATAGCTTTTACTCGTTTAGATGGAAGGACATCAGTTGATACACGTCAAGATATTATTGATCAGTTTGCAGATGAAACAGATATTACTGTTTTTCTTCTTTCTACGAAAGCAGGTAATAAAAGCATTTTCTAATATTTAATTTTATTTACATATTTTTAGGCGGATTCGGTATTAATCTTTCTTGTGCTAATGTTGTAATTCTTTATGATGGATCTTTTAATCCTCATGATGATAGACAAGCAGAAGATAGAGCTCATCGTGTTGGTCAAACACGTGAAGTTCAAGTAATTCGTTTAGTAACAAAAAATACTATTGAGGAATATATACAATCGCTTGCAAATACAAAACTTGCATTAGATTCAAGAGTAAGTGGTTTAGATGATGAACAAATTGAATTAAAAACCGAAATGTTAATCAATCATTTATTTAAAAATTCTCATCATGAAATTCCTTCTACATCTTGATAATTATTTTCATATTATCAATATACAAATTGGTCTTTTTGGGTTTTTTATATTATATATATATATTATATACAAAATAATTTTATAAAAATTCTAATTTTTACTTCTCTCTTTATCTGTCAGTGCGATTACGTTATATAATTAACACGTATAAGTGGATCTTTAAAAAACCAAAATTATAAATATTAAGTACAATGTGTATATAAAAAGTATAAAATAAAGGGAATAAAATGAATATGAATGTATTTGATACGTATGATCTTGAATATATTGATTTAAAACGACTGGAATCACGTACACGTTATGAATTAGCGTTAGAAGAAATATTTGAAAGATATGGAAAAGATATGACAGAAGAATCGGATGAAGTGGATTTACGGACAGGAGAAGTCATTGTTAATAGGGGACATCTTAATAAGCTTCGAGTTTCATGGTTTGTTGGTAAAGAAACGCTTAATTTTAATAATGATAATCTTGAAAACGATTTTTTTGAAAATATTTTATCATTAATATCTATAAATCATAGAAATACATTTATAGATCATAAAAAACGACGAAGAACATTTCCACGAAAATTTCCTTCAAAAGAACAAATTTTTCAGCAATTTGGTAGTCTTGCACCATCTATTATTAAATTAATTGAAACTCAAAAAAGAAAACGAAAACAATATTTTAAGAAAAAAAGGATGCCTTTAAAATATTCCAAAGATAATAAGGGTAAATTATATGATTCAGAAATACAAGAAATGAGCAAACTTACTACGTGCGTTGATTCGCAGATGACATCTTTTAAATTTCAGGAAATGCCTATTAACATATCAAAAAGTGTACAATCAAGAATGAAGAAAAATTTTAACCACTTTTTTGTTCAAAATAATCAAAATATGTTGTTTAATCCTATACATTCTGTTAGACGATTTGATATAATTATCGATTGTCCTAAATCAAATCATCCATTTATACAATATCCAAAAATCAATCCTATCACATCTGAAAATGCACTGATTACAAAAAGCATGTCTATTCAATCTTCACCTACTCGTTTTTTTAATCAATATTATAATTTCACTTTAAACTCACAAAAACCAACACAGGCGCTTGATAATTTATCATTTCACAATAATTCATATTTAATATATCCGTTATCTTCTGAATTAAGCAATTATCAATTTAATACAGATCATTCTATTACAAAGGCATCCATTGAACAATCTACCAACTCAAATACTGAAAATTCTCATCAAAAAAAACCACATTGCAACAAAATGTTCTGTTTTACTTGTTCATGCTTATAACTTTTTATGTATAATTTTTATTAACAAAAATTATAGAAATTTTATAATCATTAAATATTAAATCTTTTTATATCGAAAGGTATCATTCACTTTACAATATTTAAGATTAAAAAAGAAATAAGAATGGATATAAGCATGAGATAATATAAAGAGAATCTATTTCCATGCATGGTTTTTACAAAACTTTATCTGTTTTATCTAATTTAAATTATTTATTATGGCAAACAAACTTTTCGAGACGTTATAGTACTTTATGGGAAATAAAAAAAAATGCAGAAAGTCTGAAGCAAATCTATCCTTATCGCTCCGGAAATTCAAGATACAACGTTCTCCACAAAAATTTACCTGAGAAATGTAAAAAGATGGATACTACAATGTTATTTACTGAAAAAGTTCCTCCTCGACAAGTTCAAATGTTAGTCCGTGATTTCATTGAAGATTCTCTTTATAATCCATTTTATGGATATTATAGCAAACAAGCCTGCATTTTATCAACACCAACTGCATTTGAATTTTCAAAAATAAGGGATAGTAACACTTTTCAAAAAAAATTAGCAAAAATTTACGCAGAATATGATAAAACAGTAACACATAAGGGTATAGAACATCCTAAACAGCTGTGGTATACACCAACTGAATTATTTAAAGTATATACATCTTTCTAATTTATTTTTATAACATATTTAATAGCCATATTATGGGGAAGCTGTAGCACGCTATTTATTAACACATTATAAACTAACCTATTATCCATATGAGGATTTAAGGATATATGAAGTAGGATCGGGCAATGGGACGTTAATGTTTAACATTCTGGATTATCTTCGTAATACGGATCCTGATGTCTATGCACGAACAAAATATTGTGCGATTGAAATCAGTCATCCATTAGCAATGCGTCAGGCAGAAACATTAAAAAATACTAAGAATTACCATGAACATCATAAAAGAGTTGAAATCATTAATAAAAGTATATTCGATTGGAATAAGTTGGATCCAAATCCCTGTTTTTTTATATTACTAGAAGTATTGGTAAGTATTATTTTTTTTATTATAATTTTAATGGGAATAAAAAGGATAATTTCCCACATGATTTAATACGATATAACCCAATAACGCAACAACCTTATCAAGCAATTGCTGTAATTGATGAAATTGGCGATATTCATGAATTTTTTTCTCCGGATTTAGATCCATTAATTATGAACTATCTCTCAATAAAAAAGAAAATAACACACGAGCATAATCATAAATATAAATTCATTTCTCGTTTTTTTAAACAATTTAAAACTTTTTTTTTCTTCTCAGAGAACTTAATTGATCCTGAATTTATACCTACAAAACAACTCCTTTTTTTTGATATTCTTCGAAATTATTTTCCAGAACATAATTTAATTATATCTGATTTCTCTTCTTTATCAGAAGTCATTCAAGGTCTTAATGCTCCAATAGTCCAAACACGCATATCCGGTACGACAATTCCATGTTCAACATATTTAGTAAAACGAGGGTAACAATTATATAATTGTCAAAATATAATAAATTAGCTAGGTATTTTGATATAATGTTTCCAACAGATTTCCAAAATTTAAAAGATATATACAGAACAGTGTGTCTACAATCAGGAAAAACCAAACTTATAAAAATTTATACTCATAGAAAATTTCTTGAACAATGGGCTGATATTGAAATGACTAAAACAATTAACGGTGAAAATCCAATGTTAGATTGGTTTGAAAATGTAAAATTCTTAATTACACAATAAATATCCTGATTTTTCTATATCTTATATTAATATTATTCATATTTTTAATGGATAACATTAATACTCATGTTATAAATATAGATTTGTAAAATCCATGTAAATTATAATGTTTATATAATTATGAAAATTTCCATCGATTATCACCTTTAACATATTAATGAAGTGTATATTTTCCTTTAAAAATCATTACAAATTTGACACTCACAAAAAGTAGTCATCTATAAATTCCATTAATATACATATATAATAACATATGACATACAGGTTCATCTGCACTTCGAGTTTGCATCTATAATATATATAATGTATATTTAAATTAAAAAATTGATAAATACCTGATAATATGAGACTTTCCTTTGTCTGCACTAAATAATCGTTAAGTTTTACAATACAATCTAATCCAAAACATACTTTTCCACATTGAAATAAATCAGTTACTGCTTTCACTGGTTTAGCTCCTTGTGCTTTAAAAAGATTCATTTCTTCAATCTTCTTATCTTCTTCTCTTCGTTCTTTAGATGCCATTTCTTGAGGGGTCATAGTACAAAGTCGTGGTACACTAAGTTCTCCATTAATAACATTTTTACGTAAACCAGGATTATTTTTGTCTTTTAAATTTAAAAGTAAAGATCTCATTTTCTGTCTATAAGATCCATCTGTTTTTTTTAAACATGAATTAAAAACATATTCATCAATAGCTTTTGCTCTTGAAAGAGCTATATCTGATTCTTCAGGATCATGGATCAATGCATTATAAATTAAATAAATACAATTATCCCGAATTTTGTCACCTGTAATATTCTTTTGGATAGGATCTTTTTTCAAATTTGTTGTTGAATTTATTGTTGAATCTGTTGTTTTTTCTAAAGTATTTAGAGAAGATGATACTGATATCGTCTCTGATGTATTTATTATATTTTTTGTTGTTTTTTTAAGATTTTTTGTTATATTCATATCATCTTTCCATTTTTTAACAATTTCTTTAGCTAAATCTGCTACATATTTTTCTGAATAATTCCTTAATTTTCCAACTGTAATTCCAAGTTTAGTATCCTATAAAATCCCTTAAAAAGAACGAAAAAAAACAGAAATTTTAAAAAACATACAACAAGAAGTGACTCAGATACAACAATTTCTTTTTTTAAAAGTTTTAATATATCTATTATTTCCTAAAAACATTAATTTTATGTTAAATTAAAAATGAAAAAAACCGCCTGATTTCGTTCTTGAAATGCTTTTTGAAGAACTTTATGAACTTTACGAACTTCTACAATATCCATTCATATATTTTATTTAAATTAGAAAACTCTTTCTACAATTTTTAAAGAATTATTAAAATATTTAAAATTTCATCAACCTTTACGTTTAAAAATGTTAAATTTCGTACAAATTAACACATCAATATAAATGAAAATATAAAAATATATATAAAATTCTTAAACCATCTCTTTCCTAGATGATAATTTTTCAACAACTTCTTTTTGAAGTCGAGTACCTTCTTTTTGTTGTGATAATTTAGAAATTGAACGTAAATCATTACAAATATCCCTTGTTTTACCAAAATAAACTTCTTGTAATATATTTCTCATTTTAATTTCCATATCCTCAACAAGGCGACCAATATGAATAATATGGGAATTTGAATCGTCAACAAATAACTCTTGTTCAATCTAATTTTTTTTTAAAAAAAAATATGAATATGATATATATATATTACTTGTCGTGTAATATTTCCACTTAAACTCATTTCGCCTAATGAATCATTTTGAGTTACCATATGAAGTATAATAGTACTCGTAAGTCTATAATGCACAGCTCGAGAACCCTCGGGTACTTCAAAAACATGAATAGAATCCCAATAACCCATATTTTTTGGTGATTCTAAATTAAAATATGATAAATACACAAAAATATGTATTTATTAATAAAAAATACCTTTTTTAATCAATACTACACCCGCAAATCCGTTATCAAGATCCCATAAATATACACTCGAAATACCCCCTTCATAATACCTTTTATCTATTTAGTGATATTCTTTATCATTTTTTTTAAAAAAAAATATCCTCAAAGAATACATACAATGTACGATATACATCAAACGCTTCATTAAACGCAATCTCAAGTTTACGTGTTTTTTCACTTGGAACAACTCCATCTAATAACACTGGTGTGTATTCATTACTCCAAGGTGAACGATATGAATCTCCATCACGATTATAATCACATGCTAAATAAAGTTTTCCTGTTTTTGTACATTTTTTTATTTGTAAAGGTTGATCAACTGAAGCTAAAAGATCTTCTGTTAAATTAGGAGTTATTTGAAGAATTGTAGCTATATTTCTTGCTATATCCTGAGATGGTAGGCGTCTAAATAGATCCAGTGCTGCATTCAATTGTTGTTCCTTTGAATATTAGTAATTATTATCTTAAATTTTCTTCATTTTTAAATTTACCATGCTAAATCTGACGTTTCAAGATTTCTTGTTACGATTAAATGATTTAAAAAAATATAGTAATGAAGATGATTAAATAAAACTTTATACAATAATTCCAGGAACCTTTTTATAAAAAATAATTTATTAATCACTAAATAACATAAATGAGCTCCTATATGTTCATTTTTACAAAAATGAATAATTATTTTACCCTTTATAAATAAGCAAGTGAATAATCAATTTTTAAAATATCACAAATAATTGTTTGAAGAGGCATTCCTGATTTTCGAGCCATGTCTTTTTGTTTATTTCTTTCAAGATTATTATATTGATACAATAATCCTCCATCTAAAATTCCACGTGCAGGATTTGACGTTTTACTAATATGACTAGATGTTCTAAACAGAATTAAGCATATCACTATACAAATACGGAAAAATGACCTATACGAAATAGGATTTAAACCTGCTACCTTATCCTCCGTGTTAATAAGTTGACCTTGAATAAAATAAAGCCGTCTATATATTTTTTCTGGGAGAGAAATCAATACACCAATAGAACCATTTTCAGAAACACATAAACACAAAGAATCCTGATTCTCAGAGGTTCTCATTTCTTCCGGATCATTTGTTTTCCCAGGAAATGTTTGCTTAGGAAGCATCAATATGGATTTTATATGAGAACCTACATGAAAATCCCCACGTTTAAGTAATTTTTGACCAGAAAATGATTGAGGATCTAATCATATTATTAAAGCTTCTAGAAAAAAATAAAATTTATACTTTCAGGGTCATAATTAAAAATATGAATATTTCCATCATCATCACCAACAACAAAATATAAGTGTTCATCATCTACTAAAAATTCTGCAGATGAAACAGATAAAAGACCATGATCTTTTCCAAAAAGTATCATTCTATAAGGCTCCTCCTATTTCATTTAGTAAAATTGTCAAATACATTTGATATACCAACAGAAAACCCTACAAAACAGATACTTTTCATAATATCTCCAAACAAAAGCATGTTCCGAATATTCTTCGCAACAGAAACATACATACTTAAATCAATAAATGCTGTTCCTACCAATCTATCATCATTTTCTAAACTTCGAACAATAACCTAATTATGTTAAAGACATATATAATTAAATAATAAACATATAAAATGTAAAACCTTTTGCCTCTGAGCACTTAAAAGATAGCCGTTTACATCACACAATGCAGAAACGACCCCTTTAACCTCTTCTCGACAAACTAATTTTAATTTTTTATTTGTTTCAGGCCTATCTGGCTCAGGTATTACATCAACAACTTCAAAAAGATATGTTGCACCACGCATAGCTAAATCCTCTCCACGAAATATACCAGTGCCCACTGCAATAAACTCTTTCTGAATTTTAGTATATTCGGAAACTTCAAGATTAACAGATTTAACTGTAATTGCTGTTTCGTTTTTAGCAAAAGAATACCTTCATAAAGTAAATATTAATTTGAATAATGTAATTAAATACTTATCAATTATTTCCCATGTTTTAGGAGACATTAACTCTAAGAAACCATGAGAAAGTTTAGGGAAAGTATTATCATCATCTATCCAAATCATTAATAGTTTTAAGTAATTTCAAAGAATCACCAACTTTCACGATCAAATACTGGCTCATTATCCTCATCCAAGACTTCATAATCCTCCAATTCAGAAGTACAAATAGCATAAACATGTTTGGAAACGTGATACGCAACAGAAGTAACTGTTTTTTGAATCTCTATATTTTTTATAGCCATAGATCCATCATAAATAAAATCATCATTTAATTTTCCAATATTTATGATATCCTAAATAATTAAAATAAAAAACATGAAAAACAAAATAATACCTCAGAATCACTATAAATAAACCCATTTTCATAATTTAAAGCATTAAAAGAAGAAAAATGTGTTATCTTGTTTTTCGTATTTACACAATATATATGTGGTAATGAATGCAATGTTTTAATAACGAAATATGAAGGATCACCGCTAATAAAAACACACCTAATATTATTTTTACCACAAAAGGGTATCATAGATTTTTGAGACGAAAAATCCGAATTAATATAATTAAATTCATCAGTCTTCATATCATCATTTTGACAATGATTTAGTATAGTTGTGCTTACTGTGGGTTTAAATATTTCGATTTTTGAGAAACGTAAAGGAAATGATGTTGAGCTATCTTCAGTGTACAAAAAACCTTTATAAATGATTACATCTTTCCACTCAGTACGAACCTATATAAAAATAAGACAAAAATAAATCTAATATAAAATGATAATAAAAAAACCAATATATACGGCTCATCCATTTTAGTATCTAAATTGGTGACTAATATTTCACGGATCCTATTTTCATAAACATTATATGAATTTTCATCATTAAAACTGTTTTGAATAATTTTAGGTAGTAAGAAAAAATCATTGGATTTAAAAACACACTCTAAAGATGGAAGACAATGGATCTAAACAAATTAATTTGTCATTACCTGGTAATAATTAACAATACCTTAAATTTGTTATTCTCAAATAAAATAAAACAAAAAAATTTAGAAGAATTTGAGGATTTGAGTATGAATATATCATCATCATTAAAATTATTTATAGAAATTTCCTGAAATTTTAAATTTGTATTACCATTCAATTCTCTTTTCTTAGGTAATACATATTTAATATCGTTATTAGATATATGATTTATAAAATAATTTGGGAAATTTTGATCTATAATTCCCTGAGGGGAAAAAAAACTTGCAGAAACAATTTTCTCATTCTAAATAATAATTAAATAATATAATTATACAAATCTATTACTTTTAAAGCTTCAGGAACTACAAGCTTAACAAGTTTCTTGGATTCTGGTTCTGCAAAAAGTATATGAAATTGACCGCTTTTCAATTTTAATAAAATATAAGGATCCATTATGCATGAAAAAATAATCATCTCATTTAAAGAATCTTTATCGATCAATAAAATATATTGCGTTAAAGATATATCTAAATAAAAATAAGTATATTATTATTTGTTATTTTAGACTTGTATTATACCTGCGTTATAAACTCTAATACTGTTGCATGATACTTGTACGATTTTTGTATGATTAAAAATAGTACCAATTTCTATTGTGTTTCCACGAATATCAAATTCTGTATTTTGTATTTCATCAAAATTTTCACCAACAGTAAATATCTAATAATAGACTTAATGATTCGTTTTCATTTTATCTTAAATTATACCATGCTTTCTTTTGATTTTGAAACAAAGAAATAATTATCTAAATTATTTCTTGAAACGGATAACTCATCCATGAAATCTTGTATACCAAAATTTTTAAGAGAAATAGTCCATACCCCGCAACAATCAATGAGTTTAAAACTGCCAATAATATCTGGTTGTATACTTTTCTATTACAGTTAAAGATAATATATATTATTATGTAATTAATTCCGACCTTAATTATACTGATAGAGCCTGCTTTATTTTTCCCATTAGCAACTACTAAATCAAGAACCATATGTTGATCCTTTTTAAAAAATTAGTATTCTTAATAATACACAATTCTAAATATATCCAAACTACCATATAGGATATAAACGATTTCCCAACTGTAACATCAATAATAGGACCACAACTATATAAAATGTCAAATAAGCGAAACTGTATATCCCAAAAAAAATCATTTTTCTGAGAAACTGAATTATTATCAATGATTTCAAAACTATCACCATATAAATGATTTAAAATTTCTCTATCTTCATCGAATATTATTCGAGGTTCTAACAACAATTGTTCTGCAATTTCACTTTGTCTTTTCCATCCTAATAATACACTATTAGAAATTCTGCTCCCAATAAACAACTGTTCATTATCTAATACAACCATGCAGCTTGCCTCTGATTTTAAAAATTCATCCTTAATACTTTGTTCCAATATTTTTACTGAAAGAGAATTAACAACTCTTCCATCTAATTTAAATCCCACTTGAATAAATTGTCCATTCTCAATAACCAATAAAACAATTCCAGGCTGATCATTTGATGATGCTAAATATAAAGCTACAGCTCCATTAAGTTTCAAGTCAAGATCATAATGTTCGACAAAATCCAAATGTGTACATTTTTTTGCAAAAGAGTTTACTGAAACAGCTCTAACTCGTGCCGCTTGATCAATATAGACTAACTCATTATTTCCAATAAGAAGAGAACCTCCAATGGGATTTGGAAGAGGTAAGACACTAAATAAATCATAGGGAAGTTTATCAATAGTATAAATAGCAGTAGATGCCTTTTGCTGAAGATCTAATGTAACAGAGGTAAAACTTACCGTATCCTGACGATATGGAAGGAGTCCTGTGGATGTTTGAAATGCAGAATAAAGAATAGCAAGTGTTGGCTCACGGTAATCATAAAGATAACCGCAATCAATAATATGTGAAATTCCTTCATGCATTTGTTTTGAAGATATTACCGATGATGAATAATATGGAGGCTGAGATGATAATTCATTATCTTGAGCACCCATAGTCATTATATCATCATCCAAGGAAAGAATATCTTTTTGACGGAAAGGAATCATTGCAAACATATCTCCATAGAATCGAAGTGTTGCACACCTATACGATGGATCTATGACTAATTGTGTACCAAACTCATGAGACAAAGATGATTTGTATTCCTCCTTTTCATAAAAGTGGATACTTATTGTTGAGATTGAAAAGTTTGCAGTATCCCATTCAAGAAGAGATACTTTCGCACTCTTAAACGAAATTAAAATACATTCCCTTCCTGTTACATCATAATCTTTCGTCCGTATTTTACTCATTGATGTGATTTCTCCATGTAATTGTGTTTCATAAATGAGAAATAAAGACGATACTGTTTCTAATCGTAATGGTTCTAATTTAACATCTGATCCAAGAAAATTCTAATACAATATCAGAATCCCTCAATTAAATCATAATATCTAATTTTTTTGCACCTCATGATTTCCTCTAACATACACATTTGGTGCATTCCTTTCAATATTTGATTTATGATAATATGCTGTTGCATCTCTTTCCTCTTTTGAAAGTCCATATATCTGTAATCTATTAAATCGTCCAATAATTAGATTCTCATCACAGGACGTAAATCGTGCTGCTAAAGCATGCTCAACCGCCATTGGTTCCATTAATGGTACAAAAACCATTGACATCTTTTATGTGATTCAAGGATTCGTACCCCCTAATAATTCAAAGGAATTCATAAAATCTTTGTTTTAAACGTGATATAAAACCAAAATTCACGTTTCTCAATTTTTTAAGCTGATATTCGGTGCACACTCAAACTTAGCGAAACAAAAAAGAACACAATATCCAAATACCACCGTTATATCGACTAAAGATATCTCTATTTGATATTTAAAAGATATATAGAAAGAATATATAATATATACGCTATGCATATATTACGCATATATTACATATATATTTTGCCACATACATATTTTATACATGTATAATGTATAAAATGTCTATAGATTCTAGTGCAACATGTCCATTGACTTGATATTAATCATATATAAATAATAAATAACTTTTTTAAATATTGAATATTTTTTTATGTTCAGTATTAAATGTAGTAAAATCAATTGACGTTCGACTACGATGAATCAACCCCATTAAATAATCAGCAATGGCAATCACACGTAATCCTTTTTGAAAATTATTTTGACATGTAATAATCATTTCAGAATAACCCGTTATAGCTGCCCATAAACGTAAACTATCTCTAATTTTGGTTATTATGAACGCATATAATTCATTTTTTTCATTATACTTTGCTGGAACTCGAATATATGCTTTATTACATGTTGTTATATGCAATATTTCTATTTGAATTGCTGTTCCCATAATACCAAGCATTTGTTTTAACATTTGTGTAATAAATTGTTGTAATGCTTGTGCATTTAATATTTGATGAGATGTTTCATTCCTATAAAATAATCAATTTTCATTTATATTTATATTTAATAAGCACCATTGAACTTCAAAATATCTAAATTCAGGAGAAGAAATAGTTATACGTTGCATTTATATAGTGTAAAACGATATTCGTATATATTAATTTTATAGATCGAGACCGCAATAAAAATCAATAAATCAATATAAATCTACGAATTAACATTGATCAGCCAAAGAAGCATGACATTGTTCATGCCGACATCAATATTGAGTATTTTTGGAATAATATGGATAGTATAATTAATTAATTAAACGATAATTTTTATATAAAAATATTAATTATATTTAGACTTTTTTTTTTGTTTTCATTTTGGTTTATTTATAAATATCAATGTAAATATGAAAAAAAATCACTTATAACAACTGTGGCAGCCTTATCAATAGGACATACGCTTAGTACACTTTGTTTATATCCTGTTGATCTTGTTCTTGTTTCTTCTAAGTCATTTTTTTCACAATCTTTATTAATAAAACCATGGAAAGACCTTACAATTGATCGATTAAGACTACGTAAGAACATATTTTTAATATTTCATTATATTTATTAATTTTTAGTTTATTATTGTATGTTTAAAGAATAACAAAATTATCATATTTTAAATTAATATAGTATTTTACGGATTACATATTATTAATTTATTTATTGTTCTTCCATTTACATATTATTTTTATGATGAATGGAATGAAAAATCAACAATTAAAACCAGAATTTTTGGAGCTTTAAGGCGTTCTCTTTTTTTTCTTTTATTTGCTACATTATTTATTACTGGATTTTTCATTACAATTGTGCAAACAAATTCTAATTTAAAGATAGATTTTTCTCAACAAACATTAATTGAAAATCGTAAGGCTTTTTCTTTTTATTATACACATTTTTAATCTTTTAGGTATAAAGAAAATCATGCTTTTTATTGTAGGCGTTCTTTTATTGATTGGTATTTTTTTTTTGTATATGTACAGCATTTGGTTTTACATTATTACCCTTGTGGATTATAAAAGCAGGTTCAAAAAATATTCCAACATCAACATCAGATATGAAACATGCTCTTATTCTTAATCGTGAAAAACAAAGAACAATTGAAGTTTGCTATATAGGTTTTCATACATAAATGAACGCGAAAGATCGCAGAGCCTTACAATCTCTTCAAAGAGAAGAAAGAGCTCTTTTACGCCGTGTTCGACTTGCAGAAGAAAGGAAAAATAAGTGGTTAGAAACCATTTGTTCTATGTTGCGTATTTTTCAGCTATTTGTTGGGAGTTTATTTTTTCTTACATCTATTGCAATTGTTTTATCTATGACAATAACATTGTTTATTCTATACATCATTAATATCGTTTCTAATATTCTATATAGAGTTGGTAAATTAAAAAATGCATATAGTAGAACTTTTTATAACTATATTAATACAACATGGGTTTCCAGTTGGTTCAGTTTATTATCCAGTTTCCTTTCTAGAGAAAGTATTAAGAATTTTAATTATTTTTTACTAATTGGTTAAAGAGATTTTCTATTAATTTTATTATAGCTACTTTTCTTATATTCTATCTTTGTGCAACTTCAATAATGGGAATTTTTAATATGAAAACGCATGTAAATTTTAAGTATATTTTATTTGGTGTAATCATTATTTTTTAAAACTAACAAATTATTAGTTTTTTTAAATTTAATTCATATAAGAAAAAAGGTTCTTTACTTCATACTCTTTTAATTTCTATAGCTATATTAATTCTAACATCATTTTCATTTAATTACACACTTAGCGAGGTATTTAGAAAAATGATTTATGTTTTATTTATTTATTTTAGATAATTATTCCGAATTATAGCCACTTTGGTAATCAAACTTATTGTAATTATACCGTACGTTTTTTTCATAATTTAATTATCATATAATGGAAAAATTAGATTTCTAACTCTCAAGGAATTTATGATTGTGTAAATCATTCGGAATATATTTATTCATGTTCTAAAACAAATGATTATACTGCAACCAGATTCTGTATATTATCTATTTTGAGCACAATTATTGATGGTATAACGAGTAATTATAAATTTTTCGACTCATGGTATTATTATTTTCATTATTTGTTTTTGGCAGTTTTTTTTCTTTCCTTTATATTTTTAAATTTTTATAAAAAACCAAAAAATATTTCAAATACTTTTGAAACAGGATCAGAAAGAGAAAATCTCTTATTTATCTTTTATTCTCATGAAGAATTTATAAACAATTTTTTTGACAACAGACAATATAATTAATAATTTACTTATTTTTTATTTATTTTAAAATATTTAATTTCTAAAATGTTTTTATTCATACTTTCATATATATTTTTAATTATATATATGTATTTATTTATATCAAAGTATTTTCACTTTATAAATTCTTAAGTATACAGATTTTTAATATGCTTGATACGCATATTTTAAATTGACTTAATATTTATAAAAAAATAAATATATAATGCTTTTTTTATATAATAAGTTATCTAGTAAATTGTTCATTTTGAAAATTTAACATTTAATCTATATTAATAAAATATAGATATGTTATTCAATATATTTTTAAAAAATATAATTATATAAATCAAAAATTATTTTCATCTTTTTCTGAATTAAATTCAAAAAAAAATACAGAAAGCACAGCTGAATATAAAGATGATATTATAGATATTAAGAAATTAAACATAAGTATTGATAACGCTATTCATTATTTAAAAAAAGAATCAGAATCTCTCAAAATGGGTAGATCTAATCCATCTCTTCTTCATAATTTAAGAATTCCTATTTCCAAAGGAAAAAGTGCTCTCCTTAAAGAATTAGCACATGTATCCATGAAAAATAGTAAATCAATGGTGTTAACAATCTATGATAATGACGTTTTTCACAATATTATATATATATATCAGTTAATATTAAATAGAATGTTAAATTTTTGATTTCAGCAATTCAATCATCATCATTTGGGTTCAATCCTATTGTTAATCCATCCAATTCTCTTCAGTATACTATACCTTTACCACCATCAACAGAAGAAAGTCGAAAAAAAAGCTTATTACAAGTATTAAAACTTAAGGAAAATATAGAAATGAATATACGGAATATAAGAACAATGAATATGAAACGTCTTAGAAAAGCTAAACAACAAAACGAATTAAGTGAAGATGAAGTAAAATTTAAAGAAAAAGAAATCACAAGAATTTTTAATCAAGTGAACCAAGAAATAGAAAAGATTATCCAAGATACAAAAAAAAGTATCCTAGAAAGTTGACTTTTTAACTATACTCATTTATTACAAATCTCATGTACAAAAATCATAATTTTACATATATGAATTTATGCATATTATTTTATATAATGTTTAACTAGACACATTATATTTAACTATTTTATTAATGGCATTAATCATCTCTATCTTTTGATCTAGTCTGATAGATGGATTCTTATATATATATTGATTAGCATAAAAATTTAAATGATTCATATTAGTAGTGTTCCAATCGTCTAATTTTCCTAGTTCAAATTCCATATCAATCTCTTTTTGCTTTTTATTTATTGTCAAAGAATTTTTGTACTTAAAAGTATCAATTAAATTATCTGAAGGTGCGATCCAAGTAGGCATGTATGGTTTTAAATCTTCTTGAGAAACAGGTTGAGGTTTCCATGGAATTGGCATTCGATGAGCATATTTTTGTTCCATAGTAAATTCAAAAAACGCCTTTTCATCTGTATCGTCTATTTTATATTCATTAGGATTAAATTTGCTTCCCTTTTTTGTTTCTATATTTTTAATTTTTAAAGATTTTCCAGATATTTTTTTCAACTGGGTTTGTAAAGGTATATCACATTCCTCATAATTTACATATTTTTCAAACATTTCACCCATAGGTTTTTTTATCATTTTATTTTCAGTTTTTGATTTAAAAGAGATATTTTTAACACTATTTTGTATTAAAGACTTTAATGAATTTTTTAAAGATAAATTTTTCGTAAAATATATCATTTTTGACTTTTCATATGGCAAAGAACCTTGTTCTAAAGGCTCTGCTGATATATTACTACTTTTTTGTTTTAATCTTTTAAAAAAATCATTTTTTTTATCTGAATTCATCAAAAAACTTTTAGATTCTATTTTATCCTTATGTTTTGCCTCTTCTGCTTGTCGTGTGAGTTTTGCAATTGCTAGAATCTTATCATCTTGTATCAGAGAAGTTGATATTCCTTGTTGTTTGTTAAGGCGAGTCAAAAAATTTAATTTTGATAACATTTATTATCAAGATCTTATCAATTTACTAAGATCGTTAGTAAACCTTTATTAAACTAAATTATATTTTTATACTTTTTAAAGAGAAGAGAGAACATAATATATATAAAAAAACATATATTTCACATAATATAAACTACTTTTATAAATATTTAACTTTTTTGAAGGATTTTTTTAATGTAAATATTTTATAATTATTTAAAACAAAATAATCATGTTAATTGAGTACAGATACATTTGAAGTAAATCAATTGACTCGGAATTATGGAAATTTCAAGGTCTGTAATGATTTATTTAGATATAAATGTTGTATATATAAATTTGAATAACTAATTTTATGAAATTAGTGTGTTAGCAGAGAATTCGATTAAAAATGAAATAGAATCTATAACGTTAGCAAATTTTCATACTAATTGAGATTTTTGATTAATAATAGAGCTGTGAGGAAACAGCCGAGCATTTTAGATGAATTTCCAAGGTTTGATGTAAATGTTATGACCTCGGCATATATGTCAACAATGGAAATCATTAATGAAGAAGAAGATATGTTATTTACAGAGTATAAAGAGCTATGTCAAGAACTTCAATCATGGATACGTAGTAGAATTGTCTATGATCATCTTATGACACGAAAACGGTAAATTTTAATATTTTTTTCAAAAAAAAGAATTAATATTAACAATAAGTATACGTTTGAGTGTTGATTGGATAATTGCTAAAGAAGAAGAGCTTGAAAAAACACGTAAAGAGATAATTGGATGTATGGAAGCTGTTAAAAAAGCTCTTGGATTATTATTTTCTACATAAAATGAATAAGCAGAATATATTTATAAACTTGAGACTATTTTTATTTTTAGTGCTTTTAAATAAGTTTATTGATTGCATTTTATTCTTACTCTTTATATTGCTATACAAATAACAAATAGATAAATCTTTGATTTATATAAATGAATAAACATTTTATTTTATGATTAATATATAATAGAACTAAATTCATACAGAAATATACAGGAAAATATTTTATATTAATTTATATTCATATTTATTTTTATAGAAGGTATTATTATTTATTTATTAAGATTTATATTCTTAATTATCTTTTATATAACTAACTTTTGCTATCTATATATTGCTATCAATTTATAAAAGAGAAAAACTAAAGATTTAATATACCAAAAAAACAATTCTAAAATATTGATAAATAATTGATTATAAATCATTTTTATCTCCAATTTTTAACTATTCTAGATTTTTAATATTGATTTAATAAAGCTTTTTTAACAATATATATATAACATTAATATCAATTTATTGAAATTATCCTCAATTATTAAATATTATTTCTTCAATTATATATATATATATTAATTTTTTCATTTCAATGATTCCGTCTTAACCCTCTTTATAAACGGTGCTTGAAATATTTAACTAAATATTTACTATAAGAAATAAATTAATTTTTGCATAAGTTTATACTTCAATAAACTAGAAGATATAGCTAATAATATTTAATTTAGGTATTTTGTTTATTTATTTTTTGATTAAAAAATCATAAAATTATTAAAAAAAAATGGGCAACCGAATATCTAGTTTAAATAAAAATGAAAATGTAAAATCAGAAAAAGATGTATTCGATCTAAAAAAAGAAACTTGTCAGGAAACTGATTCTGAATTATGGAAATCATTTTCGCCAATTTCTTCACCCAAAAATAATCAAAGACCAATTCGTGAACGTTATATAGATCGATCATCTATTCAAACTATTATTCATTATTTATATAATAATAACGATGAATTCAGTATGTTTTTTCTTTCATTTTTATATAAATATTATCATATTTATTTTTTAAGACTATGATTTTCATACATCGACAAATATTGATGAAGAATTATTAGAACTTTCAATTTTAATTACAGATAAAGCACATGATTTTTCAGACCTTCAACCTCATCCTCTTTTTCAACATGTGCTAAAAGACCTTTCTATGTATATTTCTTCAAAAAAAAACTTACTCACACCACCCATAGTCTCCAAAATATCACCAGGGATTTTTAAATTCGAATCAAAGGTTTCATATTTCGCACTCTAATAATCCAAATTATTAATATATAATCAGATTAAGCCAAATATTTCTATAGATCCTCTATCAGATAATCTTTTTCATTTAAATCATAAACGTTTTGATAGACAGGAAAAACATATTCGAAATATTGAACATGAAAGATTTGCACATGATCGATTCTATTTGGAACAAAAAATTGATCAGTTATATGGATCGGATTGGAAAAAAGTTGTTATGGCTGTTTCTAAGATTACAGGTTCCAAAGACCCTTTAGAAACACAAAGACAGTACATTATTCAAAAGTTAGAACAGGTCTTGAAAAAATTTAATTCTTGGAAAGAGTCTCAATTAAGAAGTAAAAGAAAATCTAAAAAAGTTATTGATTTAGATAAAAATTATATTTCAAAAACTACTAAAGTAAATTCTTCAAAAAAACAAAAATTGAACACAGGAATTCCAGAAACTCTTACTATTACTGGAATAATTGAAACCAATAAGTCTAATACTAATAAATCTATTCAAAAGAAACAAAAAAAATCAACAAACTTGGGAGATTCTCTAAACAATGATATAATTACTCCGTTATTTTATTTATTACCTAAAAACAAATTTACTAAGGATCAAGACGTACTTATTGGGAATGATGATAAATCTATTGAAAATGAAAATACGTCGAAAAAAGATAAAAACAAATCTTCTAAGAACGAAAATATAACTAACAAAAATGAAAGAGTATTTATTCAAAATGAGCGTGTTTATACTGGGGGCGAAAAAAAGCTAAGCAAAATTATACACTCTTCTACAGAGAATCAAAAAAAATCAACGTTTATAAAATCTCCTCATATAAAACAAGCAATTACAAACAATTGGCGTAGAAGTAGCAGGATAATATTAGCATTTGGGCAGCCTCTCCCCAGAATAACGACAAAGGTTCAAGAATTTTCTTTACCATTCGAAATTTTGGAAAATGCACAAAGATAAATATTTTATATTGCTAATAATATATTTATGTAATTTTAAGCAATTATTTAGATATTAAGGAACCTTTTGATAATATATTGTTATCTAATCACATGTTTGATATATAAAATTGTTTATGATTAATGTTTGATTTTAGTTATTTTACAAAAAATAATCCCATATACTTTTCCTCTCTTTTATATGTATATAAATAATTTTAAAAATTCTCAACCAGGATTTAAAAATTAATATAAGTGTATTTTTAATATTGTTATACTCAATGCTAAATGATTCTATAAAACGCTCAAAATTAAAAAATGATTTGTATGAAATTATTTTTTTAATAATTTTTTGAAAGTATAATGCATGACCAAAAATCCTAAATCTATTTGAGTTTTTATTTTTGTTAGAATACATTGCAAGATGAAATTCCTGTATAAAATTAATAGAAGATGATATACGATTAAATGTATTAATAAGCGCAACAAGTTCCGTTCTTCGTAAAAAAAAATCGTTTTGATGCAAAGAATCATTAAATTCAAAAAGTATTTTTAATGCAGTACCAAATCCCGCAATTTGAATTTTTCCCCACAAACGGCATTTATCACAGCTTACACAATCCATAAGCCGACTTACATTCCTAAAGCGCATTCGAAACTCATTTTTTAAATATATTGCTTGACTATCATGCAACGTATCAAACATGAGTTTTTCATCGAATAATTTTGGAAAAATGGTTATTTTCCGGATTAATTCATTAACTTTATACTGTACTATATTAGATAAATCTTAAAAAATATAAATAATAACTTTAGTTATCATATTACTATTAAGGTCACCCTCACAAAATGTATAATTTTTAAGATAATTACGCAATTTCCCCAATGCCCGTAAAATTAAGACATAATTGAAATATATATTTTCAATTCTATCAGAATGATTTCCAACACGTTCCATAAAACATTGAGAATTTAATTCCTATTCAATAATAAATTAAGATATTCAAAAAAAATATACATACCCAAAGGCCCGTTGTTTTATTGAGATATTCTTTACATAAATGAGTTGATATACTTGCGTGCATACCTGATATGATTCGATAAAACGCTCTTTTTTCAAGACACGTGGATTCGTGCATCATATAATTTCTTTTACCATTATTTTTCATTTCCCAATTTTTCTGTTGAAGAACTGTAGCTTCTAATTTACTTGTGGATGAAAAATCTTTTATCAATGAATCTGAAAAATCATAAGGAACTTCGAAACAATTTTCCCTATAAATAGCCCTCCAAACTTGATGTGCACTAGGTCCAGAATACCCTGTATATCTTTCAGGATTATCAATTAAAGATACATAAACAATATTTTCTTCTGTTGATTCATCTTCAGGAATACAATAATCCCTTTCTGAATGTTCCGACTCTTCATAAACACACAATTCAGAAGTATCAGTTCCAAGAGCACCACCTAGAGGAAATTTTGTAGGTCCTTCATGATTATATGGTTGTTTTACTGTAAGACCTCGAATTTTTCCTAAAGAAGAAGAATTCCATGCTTCTGGAAGAGCAGATTCTTCCAAAGTATCAACCATACATGCATGATTACCACATAAACCATTTTCATTGCCCCAAAAAGGACAATGAGTGCCAAAAAGATTTAATCGATAGTATTTAAAATAATCCGTATCAGATGTTAAACTTTTTAAAAAAGGATTTATCTCTGTAGCAATCTTTTCAATTAAACTAAAAGGAATTGGATAAGATGTTACATCTGATAACTAAAAAATAAAAAAAATTAAAATTTAATAAATTAGATTTAAATATTAATTACCCAATATATTTCTTTTTTAGATGGATAAGAAATAATATCAACTAAAATGAACGCACATAAAAGGCTTAAAAGAGTAAATAAAATCCTCCATCTTAACATAATAAATATTTAATTTAAAATTTTATCAAATATTAATAATCGTAATAAATTCCTAAAATATCAATAAAATTCCGGGAAAAAAAGTATATTATATAAATATATATAATATTTTAATTTCTTTTCAATATTTTTAATTGTTTTCTCCACTTTTTTTGCTTTAAAATCACTAAAATTTTGATATGTTTTTTTTTCAAAATTTTGTACATTTCATTTACGATAAATTTCTAATCTTAAAATTTTATATAAAAATATATTAAAAATCTATAAAATTCAAAATGTCTAAAATATCTGTACCAGAATTAAAAAAGGTAAATTTAAGATAAATAATAATAATTTTTATACATACTAAAGAAAAGAAAGTATATGGATAAAAAACTTTTTTTACAATTAAATAGTGAACGTAAAGTAATTGGTATCCTTAGAGGATATGATGTAAGAAAAATCAATTTAAAAATATAAAAATTTATTATAAAAAAGGTTTTTTTGAATATTGTACTTGATGATGCAGTTGAAGAAAAAGAAGGAGGAGAAAAATATCCTATTGGAACCATTGTAAAATTTTATTTTACTCTTTTTTTTTTTAATATTTTTATATAAAGGTTATTCGAGGAAATTCTGTTGTAATGATTGAAGCTTTAGAAAGAATTTAAATTCTATAATTTGAAATAAATGTGAATCACCGATTCTAATTATTCACAATTAAATATTTATATTCTATTAAATTCATTTATATTACCTATTCACTCATTTTATATATTGAAATATTCTTTAAATTATTAAATAATATACAAATGTATTTGTTTTATATAAAAATCAAACCAAATCAATACTTTTTCTCCTTAAAAATGATTCCTATCATAAATAAGTAAATATTGTATTTTTTTTAAAACAACTTCTAATCTCATCTTATATATATATATATATATTTATAAACCTAAAAACAGAAAAGATCAATACTTTTAAATAAGAAAATTATCTTTTAATATATCAGTTTGTGCTAATATCATCATCATTTCTTCATCACTATTTAAAGTTAAAAAAACTATCAATACAAGTAAAAACATACAGATATTTAGAAATAATCACATCTTCTACTAAACCCTTTCTTCTTCTTGTTTTCAACATAAAGTCACGAGCTAAACTCTGCCCAGAAGCAGGTTCAAACAATTGAAGTACAGCATTTTTATCAAGAGGATCACCCGGAACAACCTTAAATATTTAATCATATAAATATATATTAAACGATTTATTACCTGCCAATGATCAAAAATTTGTTGACAAAATGCCTGGCCCTGAGTATGAGTACGAAGATCAGTTTCAAATCCAGAAGCATCAATAACAGGCAATAATGCTTTTATTGTATATAAAGGGGATCCCGCTTTCGGTATATCTTGAGTAACGTGTCCTCTTCTTCTACCCAAAACTGTATAGACAGCAGATATACAATCTGCTGGTGCTTGTATTTCAACATAATAAACAGGCTCCATAAGTCGTGGTGTAGCCATTAAAAATGATGAATAACAAATCCTTCTAACAGTAGGAATAACCTGTCCTCCCCCCCTATAAATAGATTCTTGTGCAAGGACTGCATCAAGTATTTTAAATTTGACATTTCTTATAGCTAGGAAATATTTAATAAAAAAACAATAATAATGATATTACTTACGCTCTTCACAAAGAGGACCCTCACGAGTACCTGAAAATATTATTAACATTAATTGTTTTCTTAACTAGTTTTTACCCCATTGAAAACCTATAGTTTTTAATATTAATTTTTATTTCTAATGAAGAAATGATTACCTTGACGAATTGAATCTCTTACTGTATTTAATAATTTCTTATCAACCTATTATAAAACAATAAATAAAATTTATGAAATACAATAATAATACTTCTGAAGGCAGAGTATCATCTAACAAAATATTTGGTCCCTGCTCATTAGGCCCAAATGCCCATATTGAACGAGAAGCTAATAAATCCCATTGATATTTTTCAAAGAATTCACCAACTTTCCGTACAGGCCATTTTATATTAACTTTTCCTGTTTCAATATCCTCCGCAATACCATCATCTAGTGGTTCTGCTATCATTGTAATTTTATTCCTAAATTTAAGATTAAAAAAAATCAATAATCAAATATATTTTATTTTACTTTTTATTAGGAGTACTTGCATAACACTTAATGGCAGATGTTTCTACAACAGTTTCACAGAATTTCACTATAGGATCTGAAACCTTTATTTCAATTTCTGAATAAAGTTTTCGAAGATCATGCAAAATACAGTCCATATAAAGTTCACCTGTTCCAAAAATAATATGCTCGCCTGATTCTTCAACTTTAATTATAGAAAGAGGATAGCTCTTATTGATCATACGTAAGCCCGAAAGCATTTTTGGCAATTCTGAAGGATTCACTGGTTCTACCGCAACCTTAAATACAGATTCTGTGATGTGCTTGATAGATCTAAATATAAAAATATCGTTTGATAAATTTTTAGAAACAATAGTAGCAGTTTTTGAAATAGAACTATCTACACCAGCAAGAAGAACAATAGATCCAGGAGGTGCACTATTAATAGGTATACTATATCGTGCTTCACCAATCCATATACCTGAAACAACAGCATAAACCATATCTTCTTCATCATCAATTGAATAATTTTCTCCAAGAACTTTTACTTGATCACCAGAATGAAGAGTCCCACTCATAACTCTTCCAAGTGTATAAAACTCTGTAGCATCTATAGTATTTAATAACTTTGTTGCATGAATTACTAAAGGTCCATTAAGATCACATTTTTGCATAGCCTGCGCTATTTCAGAATCCAAAGGCCCAGTATATGTATGTTGAATCTATATAAGAATCTTATTAAATATTTTTTTAATAAAGACAAAATTCACCTTTGTTATTGATCCATCAGATGGAGAAGGAATATGTTTAACAACCATATCTACAAATCCAGTAGATGTTCCGAAAAATTCATTACATATGAGTTTTAATAAAGCTCTCACATCTAATTTAAATTGAGATGGTTTAAGGAAAATTCCTAAACTTTTAAGCGTTTTATCAAGTGTTTCAGATGTTTCTCCAAGTGTTTGACCATAAAGCTTGTATAAAGGCTCAAGAATAAAATGTACAAATGTTCGTTTTGCATCCTGCTCTAAAGATTTTCTAGAAAAATTACGACTCTTAGGATTATAATAAATATCTCCCCATAATCTTCGAGAGAACTCATCAATGTTTATATCATCTTAAAGAATAAGTATTAAATACTAAAAATAAGTCGTTACCATATGTATCAGCATACATTTTCGCAAAAGATTTCAGTGAAAAACACCAATTCATATCAGTAGAAGCAAAGCACACGTTCCCTTTTTCTGGAGAAAGATGATAATGATTTGCGCCACAAGATCTAGGAAAAAATTATTAAATTTAATTATATAAAAAGAAAAATACTTTATAATACTATTTATTTCTTCAATAGTATGCCTAAGTTTAAAATAAGTGTCCGCTGGGGGTAATTTAAGTTCAAGTATAAGTCTATCCATTTTATTTATCACTAAAACAAGAGGGACATTCTCTGATATGGTATGCCTCACGATTTTTTCAGTATTTACAAGCACCTAAACATAAGTCTTTATTTATAGAAATGATATAAATCCTACTCCTTCGATAGCATCAACAATAAGAACTACTCCATCAACTAAACGAATAGCAGATGCTACTTCATCCAGAAAATTAACATGACCAGGTGTATCAATTATATTAAAAAGAAAGGATTTTCCTTTTGTATTCTGAAGAACAAGTGACATTGGTGTTGCTTTGATAGATACTCCTCGATCTCTTTCAAGAATATGAATATCACTATACTTTAACTACATGGAAAATATCAATATATAAATTATATTTAATTTTAATAATATAAACCTTCTTTTTAGAATCCATTTTCATATCATGTGTTTCTTGAATTAACATATCCAAAAATGAGGTCTTTCCATGATGAAGATGACCAACAAGCGCAATATTTCGTACAAATTCAAGCATTGACATTAAATCAATCATAAACCTTACATTTCTTTAGTATAGTGTATACATTCAAAAAAATCTATACTCTCTTGGACAATGAGTAACGGGTAATTCCGTTTCTTCAATAGAAAATTTTTTAATTTTAATAGGTTGAATAATCGGTTCACTCAATGGTTGTGTATCTTCTTCATGAACCAAAATCTCGACATCTTTACCATAAACCTTTCCTTTTATTAGCTAATTGAAGTATACTTTTCTTCAATACAATCTTTATACCTCTTCTGCTGATGGATAATATTGCTTATCTTCATGTAAAACAACTGCTTGTGTTTTTGCTATTTTATTAGTAATAAAAAAACAAAAAATTAAAAGTACGTATATCTTCAAACTCCTCATCTGATAAATACCCTTCAACAAGCTCAATATCTTCATCATTTAAATAAGCTCCATTAGTATTCTCTATTTTTATCGGATTTTCTTCATCTGATTCCGCTTTTCCAATAAAATTACCAAACCTAATACTATTAATCATCATAAATAATTGTTAAAATGCGTTTAAACTCATCATAAAGCGTTTCATCCATAGTTTCTTAAAACTATTATTTTTTTTGATGTTGGCTCGACGGACGGTATAATTTTCGAATTGACATCTAAAAAACATAAAAAAACCATAAAGTGAACAATGGCGGCAAATATTGAAGAAATGTAAAATAAAATAAAATTTTAGAATGATCTTTTAATATTCTTACTTATTTTTAGGGAAGTTTTTATTGTTGCAGCAAGTAGGACACCTCTTGGTAGTTTTCAAGGAATTTTATCAAAATTAAGTGCAGTAGAACTTGGAATTAGTGTAGTTAAATGTTGTGTTTTCATTTAAAAGAGTTAATTTTTTTAAATAAGTTATAGCTGTTTTTCAGAAATCCGGTATTAATCCGGATGAAATTGATGAAGTTATTATGGGAAATGTAATTTCAGCAAATCTTGGACAAAATCCAGCACGACAATGTGCAATAGGCGCAGGTCTTTCACCTAAAACAGTCTGTACAACAGTTAATAAAGTCTGCGCTTCTGGATTAAAAGCAATCATTCTTGGATTACAAACTATTCTTCTTAGAACAGCCAATGTAATTATAAATTATCAGTTTATCCAAAAAAAAAAGGGAAAAAACAAGAATTGATTAATTTATATAGGTAGTAATCTCTGGAGGAACTGAATCAATGTCAAATGTTCCATTTTATAATTCATTTATGAGATCAGGTGTACGTTATGGTAATGTCAATCTTATTGACGGTCTTATGAAGGATGGGTTATCAGATGCATATAGTAATGAACCCATGGGAATGTCTGCGGAATGTTGTGCACTTGAACATCAAATAAGTCGAGAAGAACAAGATAATTATGCCATTTCTAGCTACAAAAAAGCGCAAACTGCACAGAATTTAGGTCTTTTTAAAGAAATTATTCCAATTGAAATTTGTATAAATAGTAAAACACCAAGTAGAATAGTACAAATGGACGAGGGAATATCAAATGTATTAATACATTATTTTATGTTTTATGTTAATTTTGATAGTTAAATGAGGAGAAACTTAGAATTATTAAACCTGTTTTTAAAACTGATGGAACAGTTACTGCTGCAAATGCATCTCCTATAAGTGATGGAGCAGCTGCATTACTGTTAGTTTCAGGGGAAAAACTTAAAGAATTGGGATTAACACCTATGGCAAAAATTCTTGGATGGGCAGAAGTTTCTCAGGTATATTACATTAACTTTAAAATATGATTAATTGTAAGGGAAGCAACCTAACCTATTTACTACGTCACCACATTTAGCTATTTGTAAAGCATTAGAAATGTGTCAACTTTCATTTGTAGATGTAGATTATTATGAAATCAATGAAGCATTTAGTGTTGTAGCAATAGCAAATTCTAAACTTCTTGGTTTAAATCCAGATAAAGTAAATGCTTTTGGAGGTTCTGTAGCGATGGGGCATCCTCTGGGTTGTTCAGGAGCACGTATTATTACAACACTTTTATCTGTTCTCGAACATCATAAAGCTAAAATAGGAGTAGCAGCAATCTGTAATGGAGGAGGCGGAGCATCTGCTATAGTTATAGAGCGATTCAATCAATCCGTTTTTTGAACCAATTACTTATTTTAAAATTAAAATATTATATTTTAATTTTAGAATATAATATTTTAATTTTAAAAAATATTCATTAGCAGAATAATTATTTATATTTTAATAAAAATTTTAGAAAATATTCTTAATATTTTAAAATTTGTTATTATTTTAATTGATTTTTTGTATTTAAAATAAATGTTAGTGTTAATTTTAAACAAAAAATAGACAAAAAAAATTTAGATATGTATAGTTTTTTGAAATAATAAATTTCAGTAATCTTAAAAGCTAATATTGAAAAATTTAATTCAAAAGTATTTTAATATAAAAATTTTGTGAAATAACTATAAAAAAATATAAAAAATATTGAAATAGAATAAGCAAAGATTGAAATTAAAACCATAATTAATTTTTAAATAAAAATAATATCAGATAATAATTGATAAAAAGTACAAACTGAATATTATGAATTAAAATTTATATTAAAATAATACTTCATCAAAATTAAAAAATATATCATATTTTTTAATAAATATAATGTACACTTTTTTTATAATAATCTTATTTTGATTTAAAATTTAAAAATCATTAATTTCTCAATTATTTCATTGTAATTATAATACATTAAAACTTATTCTTTTTAAAATTTAATCAAAATTTATAAAAATCTAAAATAACATATTTTTCTATATAATAAAAACTAAAATAATTGAATATACAATAATTATATTACTTTTATGATTTAATCTATAAAAAATATTAGTTAATGTTTTTTCAATTTTTATTTTAATTTCTATTTTAGAATTTATAAGAATATAAAAACATAACTTTATATATAAGATCATATTTCTAAAATTCAAGATTTTCAATTAATTTCAAATTTAAAAATATTAAAAAATCTACTTTTATAAAAATTGATATTTTTATTATTTATTATAAATATAATCCATAAACTCAGAAGTATATAATTTATAAAATTACATCTTAAAGAAAAAACCAAATACTTATAAATAATAAAAGATTTTTAATAATATATCATTCCATAATTTTTGCATACCATTCTTTTAACTCATCAAAAGTCGAACTTGAAGATATAAAATCACATATAACACCATTAAAAGCAACGGTGGGAGAAACATGAACAGATTTAGATCTTGAATACTAAAAACATATAAGAATCAATAATTTATGTTTTTAAGACTTATACTTTAATTTGCTGTTTAAGATCAGAGGTAACCTCAAAAGTATAAATATTATTCATGAACATTATAAAACAGATATACCTTATTACCAACATTAAACCCTTTTTCACCCACTTTTGTACTTTGTACGTTTAATAATTCCAAAAATTTATCTGAATCTATATCAACAGTATTTTTTGCTAATACAGAAAGTCGTTTATATGTTTCTATACGACTTTCTTCAGCTAATGCAGTATCAAAATATTCTTCTTGATGTTCAAATAATTCAGAAACAAATTTCATTGTTTGATTTTCTGATAATTTTGATACTGCAAGAGCTGCTTCATGAAGTAATGTACTCGATGGATGCCATGGTTGAATTTGTAATCGAATTATGAATTTAATATCATTTTTATTATGATAAACCCATGGATAAAATTGCTAATTTTTAATTAATTTAAAATTTAAAAATATATCTTTTTAAAATAAGATAACCTCATAAACCGTTTTAAATAATTTTTTAGAAAAAGGACACTTTAAATAAATATTGTTTATACTTTCAAAATTTTAAATATATTACCACAAAATCCAAAAAAAGTTCTAAACAATGAGATGATGTAATATTACCAAAACAAAAAACTAATATTATTTATTAATACTTATTTTAAATTCAAAAAAAACAAAAAAATACCATCATGAATAAGTGTTGATATCATTATTCTTAATCTTTTTTCTTTTTAATTAACAAATCTAATAAAAGAATATTTTTGAAGATTTCTTGAATATATAAAAATATCGAGATGAAAATCAGATGATACTTTTTTATATAAAAATAAAATTTTAAAAATATAAGGGATTATTATCTTAAAATTTACTTAATATTTGATTTTTCTAATATTTTATAAGGAATTTAAATATATTTTTATAATTTAAATATAAATATAAAAAAATTTGATAAAAAAGATCATAGTAATAAGATTTATATAAAATAAATTAATCAATTTTAATTAATTAAAATAAGTTTTTTTTTTTGAATTATAAGAGGAAAAACATAAATATATGGACACTTACAATGGAGCTATAGGGTTTAAAAAAATATTTTTTTATAATTTACTAAAATAATTATATAGAATTGATCTCGGGTAAAATTTTTATTATGTCTTTTTTTATCTAAGAAAAAGTGTATAGTACAACATATTCATGTTGTGCAGTATGGACAGGTGTGTTTTTATATTATATATATCTATATGTTTAATTTTTTTTTAAAGATGAGAATCCTAATATTGAAATTATTGAAAATGATCAAGGAAATCGGACAACACCATCATATGTAGCATTTGTTGGAAATGAACGTCTTATAGGGGATTCTGCTAAAAATCAGGCAGCAATTGTAATGTTTTATATATTTTTTTAATTTTTTTTTTTTTCTAATTATCAGAATCCTAAAAATACTATTTTTGATGTTAAGTAATTCATCTTATATTTTTAAAATTTATTAAAATTATAAGGCGATTGATTGGAAGACGTTATGATGATCCAGATGTTAAAAGAGTTGAAAAATCCTGAAAATTTGCATTTTCTAATATTATAGGATAAAAAAATGTTACCATTCTCAATAATTAATGTAAATAATTCTCCCCATATAGAAGTTGATTATTTAGGGGAAAAAAAAGTATTTTCTCCTCAGGAAATCTCTGCTATGGTATTACTGAAGGTAATATTTTTTTGCTTTTAAAAAAAATACTCATAAATAATAGATGAAAGAAATAGCAGAAACTAAATTAAATAAAAAAGTTGATAAAGCAGTTATTACAGTTCCTGCTTATTTCTCTGATAGTCAGCGCCTTGCAACAAAGGATGCAGGAGCTATTGCTGGTCTAAATGTTCTTCGAATTATTAATGAACCTACAGCAGCAGCGATTGCTTATGGTCTTGACTCTAAATCTGATAAAGAAAAAAACGTTCTTATTTTTGATTTGGGGGGTGGTACATTTGATGTGTCTTTATTAACAATTCAAGGAGGAGTATTTTCTGTTAGAGTATAAAATAATACTATAAATAACTATCATCTTTTAACTCTTCAAGGCAACTGCTGGAGATACACATTTAGGTGGAGAAGATTTTGATAATAATCTTTTAGGTATTTTATAAAAATGAAAAATCATACATATTTATAATTATTTTCTAGAATACTTCAAAGCAGAATTTAAACGCAAGACTAATTTAGATCTTGATGATGATCCTCGTGCTTTACGACGTCTGAGAACTGCAAGTGAGCGTGTCAAAAGAACATTGTCTAGTGTCGCACAAACTACAGTTGAAATCGATTCATTAAAAAATGGTTATAACTTTAATCTTATTATTAATCGTGTTCGTTTTGAAGAAATTAATTCAAAGATCTTTCAATCAACTCTCGAGTCTGTTAAAAAAGTTCTTAAAGATTCAAAAATCGATAAATCTAAGATTGATGATATTGTTTTAGTTGGCGGATCAACTCGTATTCCACGTATTCAAAAACTTGTTTCTGATTTTTTTAATGGGAAAGCCCTCAATAAATCCATTAATCCAGATGAATGTGTTGCATATGGGGCAGCAGTTCAGGCTGCAGGTAAACCATTTAAAGAAATAAATGAACTTCTTTAATGTCTTTATTAGTCTTAACTAACAGGGCAAATTCAGAAAAAACATCTGATCTTCTTTTACTTGATGTCTGCCCTCTTTCCTTCGGTGTCGCTATGTAAATATTACAAATATGTTTTTTTTTCTAAATGATTATTAGGGAAGGCAATGTTTTTGCTGTGGTTGTCCCGAGAAATACACCTATTCCTACAATTAAAAAAAGAACATTTACAACTGTTGAGGATAATCAAACAACTGTTTCTTTTCCCATTTATCAGGGTGAACGTGTGAATTGTCTAGAAAATGAATTTTTGGGAGAATTTGAGCTTCAGAGCATTCCTCCTCTTCAAAAGTATGAATATTAATTTATTTCATTTATAAATCTAATTTTAAAAAGAGGTCAAGCAGAGCTCGAAACTATTTTCGAGCTAGATGTTAACGGAATTTTAAAAGTTACAGCAAGAGAAAAATCTACTGGTAGATCTTCTCATATTGAAATTTCTAATAGTGTTGGACGATTATCTTCTCAACAAATCCAAGAAATGATTAATAATGCTAAAAAATTTTCTGAAAAGGATAAAGAATTCTCTAAAAGAATAGAACTCAAACAAACTCTTGAGGCGTACATTTCTTCAATAGAATCTAATATTAATGATCCAGGTATTGCTATGAAACTTAAAAAAGGACAAAAAAAAAATATTGAAGATGCTCTTTCTAATGCAATGGATGCTTTAAATGTTGAAGATTATGATACACTTAAACGTGCTGAATTAGATCTTAAACGTATTACCACTAAAACTTTTTCTCTTTTAAGATAGATAAAAATATAAATAATTTATCTTAAAAAATTATATAAAACAAATAAATCTCTTTTTTATTATATTTTTTTTATCTTAAAAAATACATTTCTTATATAATATATATATATTTTTACCCCACATTACGAGCAGATCTTAACGTCATATATAATAAACCAAGTTTAATGAGATTAAAAAAAATACTATTTAACCTTTTAATTTTATAAAATTCAATAATAAACTATGACAAAAAAACAAATAGATTCTAGAATTCCTACATTAATTAAAAATGGAGTTGAAGTATATTTTTAAAAGAATTTTTTATGAACTTTTTTTTTAATAATTTTTATTTTAGGAAAAAAAAAGAACAATTTTTATTATTGTAGGAGATAAAGGACGGGATCAGATTGTAAATTTACATTGGATTCTTTCTCAATCAAGAATAGCAAGCCGTCCATCGGTATTAAATATTAATTAAATTTATATTTAATTTAATTAAATTAATAGGTATTATGGATGTATAAAAAAGATCTTTTAGGATTTACAAGGTACGAAATATTTATTTGATGTGTATTATAAAGATTATTTAAAAATTATTCTAATATTTTCAAAGTCACCGAAAAAAAAGGGAAGCAAAGATCAAAAAAGAGATAAAACGAGGTATACGAGATCCTAATAATGCAACAACGCCATTTGAACTATTTATTTCTGTAACGAATATTAGATATACCTATTACAAAGGTATTATATAGAATTAAGATTAATTTTTCTAAATTTAAAAAGAATCTGAAAAAATATTGGGACAAACATTTGGAATGCTTGTTTTACAAGATTTTGAAGCAATTACACCTAATTTGTTAGCAAGAACAGTAGAAACAGTAGAGGGAGGTGGAATAATTGCAATACTTTTCAAAACAATGGAAAATTTAAAACAATTATATACCATGACAATGGTAACTTTAGTCATTTTTTTTATTATCTCATAATTATACTTTTAGGATATTCATTCACGTTATCGGACTGAAGCACATCATGATATTGTTGCAAGGTTTAATGAAAGATTTATTCTTTCTCTTGGGAATTGCAGCTCCTGTCTTTTTGTTGATGATGAATTAAATATTTTGCCGATTTCTGAAGCAAAAAAAGTAAAACCATTGTCTCAATCTCAATCAGAAGAACCAAAAAAAGAGCTTGAAGAATTTAAAAAAAGCTATCAAGATAAACAACCTCTAGGATCTCTTATTAATGCGACAAAAACTATAGATCAAGCTCGTGCTGTTGTAGTTTTTGTTGAGGCAATTTCAGAAAAAACTTTAAGAAGCACTGTCACTTTGACGGCTGCTAGAGGTCGAGGAAAATCTGCTGCTCTTGGGCTGGCAATTTCAGCAGCTATAGCATATGGTTATTCTAATATTTTTATAACTTCACCGAGTCCTGAAAACTTAAAAACTTTATTTGAATTTATTTTTAAAGGGTTTGATTCACTTAAATACGAAGAACATCTAGATTACGATATAATTCAATCTATTAATCCTAATTTTAATAAATCTATAGTTAGAGTTAATATATTTCGAAATCATCGACAAACAATTCAATACATTCATCCATCTGATGCATATGTTCTTGGGCAAGCCGAATTACTTGTTATTGATGAAGCAGCTGCTATACCATTGACATTAGTTAAGAAACTTTTAGGACCTTATTTAACTTTCATGGCATCTACAATTAATGGTTATGAAGGAACTGGAAGATCTCTTTCATTAAAACTAATACAACAATTAAGAGAACAATCTAGAGGATTTGCAGATAAAAATTCTAGATTAGAAAATTCAGAAAATGTTATAATATCTGGGTCAGGAAAATCAAACAAGGAATATGAAATAAAAAATATAGGTGGTCGTAAACTTAGAGAAATTATTTTGGAAGAACCTATTAGATACTCTTCTGAGGATCCAGTGGAACAATGGCTTAACAAATTATTATGTTTAGACATAAGTATTTCCTTAAATCAATTTTCAACACAAAGTTGTCCTCATTATTCACAATGTGAATTATATTATGTAAATCGTGATACTCTTTTTTCATATCACCCTGCATCGGAAGCGTTTCTTCAAATGATGATAAGTCTTTATGTTGCAAGTCATTATAAAAATTCTCCAAATGATCTTCAACTTATGTCAGATGCACCTTCTCATCAATTATTTGTTTTGCTACCTCCAATTACAGAAAATGATCAGAGACTTCCAGAACCTTTATGCGTTATCCAAGTAGCATTGGAAGGTGAGATTTCCAGAGAATCTATTATAAATAATTTCAGCAGGGGTCATAGAATTTCTGGTGATCTTATTCCATGGGTTGTATCTGAACAGGTATAATAAAATTTTCACAATTAACTTTTACCTAATAGATATTTAGTTTCAAGATGATAAATTTGCCAGTTTATCTGGCGCAAGAATAGTAAGAATAGCAACCAATCCAGAATATATTAAGGTAATTTTAAAACATTAAACACAATAATTTAATTCCTGCATAGATGGGATATGGAAGCCGTGCCTTACAACTTCTTCAGGATTTTTATGAGGGAAAATATTTAAATCTTTCTGAGGAGAATATTTCTGAATCTAATGAAAATATTAAAACTGAGAATGATAATTTGGAATCATTATCCCTTTTAAAAGATAATATCAAAGTTAGAGATCCAAAAACAATGCCTCCCTTGCTTTTAAAACTTTCAGAAAAAAAACCAGGACTTATTCATTATCTTGGGGTGTCATATGGATTAACACCACAACTTTATAGATTTTGGAAAAGAGCAGGGTTTGCTCCTCTTTATTTAAGACAGACACCGAACGACCTTACTGGAGAACATACATGTGTTATGTTAAAACTTTTACAAAATGAAAGTGGAAATTGGCTTAATGCTCTTTTTAATGGTAAATAATATATATATATATATGAAAACCTAATTGTCTATATTATAGATTTTCGTAAACGTTTCCTATCTCTTTTATCATTTAATTTTAGGAATTTTTCTACTATTCTTTGCTTGAATATTATTGAACCTGCAAATAATGATTTTACACAAATAAATAATAATGGTAAATATAAATGTTAGAGTATAAAGATTTACATCCTATTAGTTATTACCAAATCTGAATTGGATCAGTATCTATCACCATTTGATTTAAAACGACTTGAATCATATGCAAATAATATGTTAGATTATCATACTATTATAGATATGTTACCATATATTTCTGATTTATATTTTAAGGGAAGACTTGGAAACACTGTAAAAATGTCAGGAGTACAAAGTGCTATTCTTTTAGCTATAGGATTACAAAGAAGGCCTCTTGAAGATATGGAAAAGGAACTTAATCTTCCAGCAAATCAAGTATTAGCAATGCTTGTCAAAATTCTTAGAAAATTCTCTAAATTTTTTAGAGAATTATGTTCTAAAGCTATTGAAGCTACATTACCTATAGAACAAAAGAATTTAAAAAATCAAATACAAGTTAATACAGATGATGAAGATGATTTTAAAGGATTTATTCCTCTTAAACAAACATTAAAAGAAGATATAACTCATATTTCTAATGAAATGGAAGAAAGTTTTAAAGAAAAACAAAGAGAATTAATTAATTCTTTGGATTTGAAAAAGTATATATTATTTTTTTTAAAAAGAAAAATTCAAAAAATTAATCTTTATTAGATATGTTATTAAAGGAGAAGAAAAAGACTGGAATGAAGCAGAGAAACAAATAAAAAATGGAATTAATGGAAATAAAAGTTTAGTCGTTAGTATTCAAGATCATTCTATTAAGAGAAAACAATCATCTCTTACAAATCCTCTTTCTATTAAAAAAATCATAAACAAAACGAATAAAAGAAAAAAGAAGAATTAAATATAAACATAAACATATTTAATATATATTTATTTATTTATTTAATTTTCATGTCATTTATATTATACTTTTTTATAACATCTTATCGTTAAACTTAAATCATTTATAAAATATCAAAATTATGAATATTTAAAAGAAGTGTTTATAAATCAAGTAATGTCAGAGTCAAATACTCATGATACTTGGGTTAGTAGAGGGTTTAATCTGTAAGCTTTTTTTTCTAATAAAAATAATATATTAACTATAATATAGAGCACATCAAAAAGTGGTGATTGATGTAGATTTTATGAATTATGAATTGAGAGTAATTTTAAAAAATAAATAATAAAACTCTAAATCAATATAAGGGTTATACAGAAATAACAATTCTCCCAACGGATCCATTACTTCGAAAGATCAGAATTAATGCTTTTGATTGTGGTTAATTTTTTGAATACTATGAAAAAAAAAATAACTTTTTTTAGATATTAAAAGTGTTTTTGTAAACGAAATTGCTGCAACTTTTGAATATATATTTTCAAAAAATGAATTGAAACTTTATAAAAGATCTACTATTCATCATCATCACTTATTAAGAAAAAAATTTGAAACGTTTCAAACAGCGTTTGAACATGGGAATTTAAGTATAAATGTCCCAAAATCTGTAAAAATAGAGGCGCAAGTATAGATTTGAAGTCTATAAGTTTAAATAGTTAAAAAAATCAGGAGCCTAAAAAAGTAAATGAAAATACCATTCAACCAAAAACAAAAGGTGATTTTTATATTTAGTTAAACTTTTATCTTACTTTTTTTCAGAAAAAGATAAAGATATAGATGATTTAAATACACCAATGACTTCAAAAGATACTTTTTTTCCTCTTTTTCTACCAATTACAATAAAAATCAATTACTCAGTGAAAAATCCATCTACAGGATTAAATTTTGTAGGATGTGATATTAATGATGATGTTAGTGTTCCTTATTTATTTTGAAAGAAAGATCTTACTTTCAAAAGAAATATCCTCATGTTTTTACTACACATATACCAATATCAGGTGCTACATCAAATTGGTTACCTTGCATTGAAGGAATATGGGATAGATGCACTTGGGATTTTGAAATAACTGTCCCGAAAACATTACGTGACATGTGGATTCTTTTTGATTCATCCAAATTATCAAATGGTAATCATTTATGCTCCAATAATATGACGGATATTAATGACATGTTAAACGAACAAAATGATCATTTGGAATTTAAAGTTATATGTAGCGGTGATCAACTTGATGAAGTTAAATAACTTTAAAAAAAGTCATAACTAATTCCTTTTTAGTTTACTGCTCCTGAAAATAATCATAAAAAAACTGTATGTTTTAGTCTCGGGTCCCTTGTTAGTTCTCAATTTATTGCATTTGCAGTAGGTCCTTTTGAAGAAATAAATTTAACAAACTTTCGTGATACCGATAAAGATGATACATTAGGTTCTAGTGCAGTAGAAATATTAGGATATTGTTTGCCCGGAAGGGGTATAGAACTGAAGAATTCATGTATGTTTATATATAAAGTGAGTTTTTAAGAAATAATTCAATTTCACACTATTCATGTTTTTAGGCGATTGACTTTTTTGTTAGAGAATATGGCTCATATCCTTATAATATTTTTAAATTATGTTTCGTTGATGATCACCCTGTATCAGCTGTATCCTGTGCATCAATGGTTATTGCCAATAATAATCTTTTATTTCCTCCAGATATTGTTGATCCAATCTATTCCACAACCAGAACTCTCACCTTTGCATTAGCAAGTCAATGGATTGGGGTAAATATAGTACCAAAACACTGGTATGAGAAATTATTTTTATATTTTAAAAAATTTAGTAGAATTTTAGGAATGATATTTGGTTAACAATTGGACTTGCTTATTATATTACTGACTTGTTTCTTTGCAAATTAATGGGGAATAATGGTTACAGATTTCGATTAAAAAAGGTTGATTCTATTGATGCATGCTTTGATCTAATATTATAAAAGGCTGCTGAAAAAGTATGCGAAGAAGATATAGGAAGACCTGCCTTATCTGATCCTCAATTAATACCTCCTATTGATCCTTTTTCTATTGAATTCATATCGCTTAAAGCACCCGTTGTATTATATATTTTAGAAAAACGATTGACAAAGTCAGGTGCATCATGGGGTTTGTCACGTATCATTCCTAAATTATTTCTTCAAGCTATGGGTGGGAACCTGGCAAATAATGCTTTGAGCACTTCCTATTTCCTAAAAGTTAGCGAGAAAGTGAGTAGAGTATGTTTAGATGTATTTGCACAACAATGGATTCATGGTCGAGGCTATCCAAGATTAAGAGTTATACAACGATTTAATCGTAAAAAAATGTTAATTGAGATTGGTATTCGTCAGGTTCAAGATGTGGAAACTCCTCCTAAACTTCTTACTGTTACTAATTTTTTTAATGATGCAAAATTCCATGCTGATAATATCTCACATCCACCACCACCCTCTGTTTTTACGGTTTCATTTATATACTTTATAAAGTTACGTATTTATTGTCTTTAGGGAACAATGACTATTAGAATTCATGAAGCAGATGGAACTCCATATGATCATGTTGTTGAATTAAAAGAAGCATTTACAAAACTGGATATACAATATAATATCAAAAATAAGAGATTTCGAAAAAATCAATCCAAAAAACAAAAAAAAGATATGATGGATATTGATGGAATAGGCGATATGGATAATGATAATGATTTTAGTGTTCAATGTTTTGGTGATATTCTTCAATCAGAACAGGAAATAAAAGACTGGAAATTAGAAGAATGGCCAAGAGAAGATGAAGAAAAAATGTCAGAAGAAGCTTTTGAATGGATTCGTTTAGATGCTGATTTTGAATGGATTTGTATCATATGGATAAATCAACCAGATTATATGTATTTTTCACAACTTCGACAAGATCGAGATGTTATAGCACAATATGATGTATTAATTATGTTGCTATTATAAATGATTCTAAATGAATTAGGCTATACAGTATTTTTCTAGTTCAAAAGCGAGTTCTGTATATTCTACTATACTTTTAAGAACATTAATGGATTCTCGATATTATTATGGGATTAGATGCGAGGCAGCATTAGCCTTAGCAAAGGTAGAATTACATTTCTTTTATAAACGTATCTTTTTAATTATTAGTGTGCAACTGAGGATTTAAATTGGATTGGATGGTTTCATCTCTTTAAAGCATTTCAAATAAATTATTGTTTCGCGAATTCTTCAATATCAAAAAGTAATAATTTCAGTAATTTATCAGAATATTATGTACAGTGTATTATTCCTATAGCTATGTCAAAAATTCGAGATAGAAATGGTAATTCACCGACACAGATAAAAAAATTTCTTATTGACCTTTTACAATATAATGATAATTCTACAAATGAAGTATTAATTATTATTAAATTATGTTTTTTAATATAAATTAGTATTCTGATTGTTACTATATTTCCGCACTTCTTGATTCTTTAGCATCAACCTTAATTTCTGAAAATAAAGAATCATTCGAATTTAATTCTAATGCAAATAGTTCAGAAAATAAAAATATTATAGACACAGTATTGTCTGAAATTGAACGTTTTCAAAGAATAGATCAATTATTGCCATCATTTCAAAATATAATATCAATTACTTCTTTAAAAGTATTTTTTCTATAAAAAAATAATCTTTTAACTGTTTTTTTTAGATAAAATACAATTTGTCAAAAGCGGGAATTATTCCTTTAAATTTTCAAGAAATTTTACCCTATACTCGATCAGCAAATTATGATCTAGTTAGACTTACAGCATTTGACGTTCTTTTAAAATTAGGGGGTCTTCGACAAGGACCTTTTATTCATTATGTTTTTTCTACTATATTTAATGATAAATCACCAGCCATTCGTCGCTATCTTTCTCTTTCTATCTCAGAAGCACTTGCTTTAATGGCATTAAATGATCAACAAAATCAAATACCTATTATAACTACAGAACAAATGATTATAGAAGATGATATTGATAAAGCAATTGAACAAAAGAAAAAAATTCTCGTTCGAGCAAATGTTAGTGGAGCAATTACAGCACTTAAACAAGAAATTATGGAGGAAGAAACTTTAAAGGAACAATTATGGGCATCTTTAAAGTATATTTTATTTTTCCCTTAATTATATATCTTTGATCATTTTTTCTCAGTTCCGACAGAGTAGATTATATTATTCGACTTAATTTCTTAAATATTTCAAGTCTTTTATTCGATTCTAGAGAATCCAGAATTATTACTTTAAAAATTCCCAATTCTAAACCTAGATTAACTGCACAAATCATTGGAGAGGTATTTTCCTATTTTTATAAACTTTGCATAACTTATAAAGGGAAAACTTATTATTCGTAAAGAATCATTAACAGATAAAAAACAAGTAGAAAGTAAACGATTACCTAAGATTAAAATTAAGGTTGGTAATATAAAATAATTTAGAATGAATTATTTAGATAAAATTATATATATTGTAATTATTATACTATATAAAATAATTCTATCTATTTAGATATTTATATGTATTTATTTACAAAATATTCATATTATCTATAATAACTATTTTTAAATAATTAATTCATTATATAAAAATACTAAAATAGAATTATAGCAATTATTATATAAATAATAAATTAATAATAAAATATTAAACATAATTTAATATTAATTTTAAAATTTATGATCGCATTTCTTGAATATGAGACATAGTTAATCCAATTCTTTCATTTTTAGATCCATCTTTTCGACGATCTTGAAGTACAAATCCTTCTGTCATAACATGCATAGTATCCGAATCCTTATCTTTTAAAGCTATAGATTTCCCGGCGTGAGATGCTGCTTTTTCTTGAGCTCGAATATCATCATACTCAAAAATATCTTCTTGGACTAAACGAATTGCAGTAGGTGGTCGGCGAAGCATCTTTAAATAATAAATATAATATAATAGAGTATAATTAAGTGAAAATAATGTGTAAGTTTTAATAAACTATTCTTAAAATCTTTTGAATTAGAAAATTATATAAAAATATATTAACACTGTTAAAGTTTTTATAATTTTATATATTTTATATAAGCGATTAAAGTGATACGAAGAGATTAGAAAATATAAGATATAGATATTTTAACAATATATATATATATATATTTGAAATAATAAATATGACATTAAATACATATAATAAGTAAATTTTAATATTCTTAAATATTATATATATATTTCCTAATTTTATAAAGTGATATAAATTATTTAACAGAATTTCAAAAACAAATACTTTTGGAACTACAACATATTTTAAAAACATGTGAACAAATGTATAAATAATAAATTAAATAATATATATGAACTTTTTAATTATTTTTCTTTAGACAAAAAAATCTTGAAATAGCTATTCAATTAACCGATGAAACACAGGGTGAACTTCATCATAAACAAACACTTGCAATTCAAAGTATGAAAAAATGGGAAAATATTGGTCAAAATATTTAAAATAATTTAATTCTTTTTATTAAATAAAAAAACTAAATTAAAATATTATATAATTATAAATATAAAATATTTATAACTATAATATATAAAAAATATATTTTTTCCAAAAAAAATTATACATTTTTTCCTTAGAAAATATATTCTTAAAGATATAAATATTATACTGATTTTGAAATTTTTCATTAAAAAAACATAGAACAGATATTAGAATGAATAAATAAATAATATTTATTAAAATTAATAAATGATCAAAGAAATATTTTTCTAAATCCAAAAAATGAACTAAAAATCTAATATTCAATAAAAATAAGTATGAATAATATGTTCAGAAAAAAAAAGTTACCCATATACAACTTATTTCCTAATTTTTATATTAATTTTTTTTTCAATAACATTTCTTTTCTGAAAAAATGAAACAAAAATGTTTAAGTCGAATTTAACATTATAATGTTCATCACAAAATCAAAATATGCCAAAACTGTGTTTAAATAAATTAAAAAATATAATCTCTAACCCTTGATAATAAATGGGTCATTTACTTAGTGAAAAAATAAGCTCTGTGATTGTACTAAAAGATATAACGAAGTGAAACTATCATAAAATAAATTATATGACTGAGTTGATATTTTTTTAAAAGAAAATTTTTACACTTTAAGCCTTTCAAAATTCAAAATTACCTTTTCTAGTGATATTATCTCTGCTTTAAGTAAATTAAATTTATTCATATTTTCCGATTTAACATTTTCAGGGACTTTTATATGATAATCTTCTTTTGTCATTTGTTTTTTTATTTCAGAAATTAAAAATTCCGCTTTTTCAATCTAAAATATCATCAGTATAGGTATTTTAATAAGAAAATTAGAAAACTTTTTTCCGTGCTTTTTCTAATTCAATATCAAAATTAATTTGACCCTAATAAAAAAGTTAATTTGAAATAAAGAAATAGTATAAATACTTTTAATAAGAGAAAAACACTACATTCCGCATCTACAACCATCACTGCACAACCCTCAGGCAGAGATTCATCGTTTTTAACGATATTAATACTTGCACTTCCTTTAATTAATGATAAAATATTATCTTTTTGAGATTTCAAGATATCAATCATAGAATCTTTTGCCTGGAAATAAACTACATATTATTAATCAAATTTCAATTCTTATTACAATAAAAACAATACATTGAGCATTTGTCTTAATGTTATATTCAACCATTAATGATCGACTTGCTTGTATAAGAGAAAAAACAAGATTATAACTTGTATGTGAATAATTGTCATCATATTGAGAATTATATATAGGAAATTTCGATTTAACTATTGAAATAGTTGTATCTCCAGGTCTTCTTGGAAGTCTCTGCCATAGCTCTTCTGTAATATAAGGCATAAAAGGATGTATCATTCTAAGTGCGCCATCTAAACATGTATAAAGTGTATCTTGTGCTGATCTTTTTTCCTTTGGAGTTCCTTTATCAATAATAATTTTTGAATTTTCCTGAAATTATTGATTTTTAAAATATTTTAAATAAATTAAACTTACAATATAAATATCACAAAATTCATATAACCAAAAATTATATATAGTATTAGTAGCATTATAAAAGTTCCTTTCTTCTAAAGCTATATTTAACTCTTGAGCAGCTTTTGTATACTTATGTAAAATCCATCGTTCTACAAGTGATTCATGACCAGTTTTCTACAACTGTTAGCTATATAATTTAAATATAAAAGATTAAAACATTATCATTAAAACGTGGCACAAAGTCATTACCTAATTTTAATAAAACATATTTTGTAGCATTGTAAATTTTATTGCAAAATTTCCTATATCCTTCTACACGTAAAATATCAAGATTTATATCATGTCCTTAAATAATTTAATTTATTACAAAAATCAAAATAAAATACCTCCAGTAGTATATGCACAAAGCGCAAATCTTAATGCATCTGTTCCACATTGAGGAATACCATTTGGAAAATTCTTTTTTTGATTTTTTATTGCAATTTCTTTTTCTTTTTTATCAAGATTGCTATCATATATTTTCTTATTCATATTTTCAAGTGAAATTCCCTCAATGACATCTATTGGATCTATTATATTTCCCAAACTTTTTGACATTTTTCTACCCTGAGAATCTCTCACAAGGGAATGACAAAATACTTCTCTAAATGGAACTTGGCCAGTCAATTTTATTCCAGCCATTATCATACGAGCGACCCAGAAAAACAAAATATCCCAGCCCGTTTCTAAAAGAGACATAGGATAAAATTTCTTTAAATCATTTGTTTCTCTTGGCCACCCCAATGTAGAAAATGGCCATAAACATGATGAAAACCATGTATCAAGAACATCTTCATCTTGTTCAAGAATGAAAGATTCTCCAGGAAATCTTTTTTCCGCTTTTTTTTGAGCAATTTCTTTATTTTGTCCAGAAACCCACCATTTATTCTCAGCAAAATCTTGAGTCTTTTGTTTCATCCTAACAAAATAAGCAGGAATTCTATGCCCCCACCAAAGTTGACGTGAAATACACCAATCTTGAATATTCTCCATCCAACGATAAAAATCATGTTCAGATGTTTTAGGATTTATCTTTATTTCTCCATTTTTAACAGCCTAAACAAGTTTAAGATATTAATATAAAATAACTTTATGTAATACATTCAAAGCATCTAGTGACATTGTTTTTTGATCTACCCACCATTGAGGTTTCATTATTGGTTCTATGATATCTTTTGATTTGCTACAAATAGGAATAACCATAGGATTGTCTTTAACACCGACAAATAATCCTTTTTCCTTAAGCTTTTCTGCAATTAATACCCTGGCATGGAACCTTTTTAACCCCTAACATAAATTAAATTATATCTTATTATTATTATTATTATACCTCCCAATCACCTGTATTTTTATTCATTGTTCCATCAGGGTTCAAAATATTAATAAATTCTAAATTGTGACGTTTTCCGAATTCATAATCATTTATATCATGAGCTGGTGTAACTTTTACAGCTCCCGTTCCAAAAGTCATATCAATGGAAATATTATCCGTAATTATAGGTAATAAACGGTCAATAAAAGGATGCTTAGCCTTTTTTCCATGAAGATGTTTATAACGCTCATCATCTGGATGCACTGCAATGGCAGTGTCTCCTAACATTGTTTCCAAACGTGTTGTTGCTACAATAATTCTTTCATCTAATACATTAGAAATATGTATTATAATATGTATTGTAATATAAAATATCTTACCAGATCCATAAATTTCATATGCAAAATAGTTAAGTACACCAAATTCTACGGGTTTATCATAACCAGGAACATTTAATAATGTACGACCAGAAAGTTCAATTTGATCAACCTATAAAAATAAAAAAAATAATACATACAAATATGATATACCTCTAAATTTGACAATGTTGTATTTAAAAAGGTGCACCAATTAACAATCTTATTAGCCCGATAAATAATTCCATCTTCATGTAATCGCACAAAGTGTTCAATAACAGCCTTTGACATATTCTATAAATAAAATTAACTTTAAAGAGACAAAAAATACTAGAAATAACTTCATCAATTGTATAAGCCTCGCGAGACCAATCATAAGATCCTCCAAGACGTATTAATTGGTTTTTAATTTTAGCAGAATAACTAAATTCATTAATTATAATTTAAATATTGTATACAATTACTCTTCTTTCCACTTAGTAACAATATTTATAAATTCTTCCCTAGAAAAATCATGTCTTGTTTTTTTTTCTTGAGTCCATAACTTTTTTTCTACAACACTTTGTGTACTTAATCCAGCATGATCAAATCCAGGTAAAAAAAGAACTGTTTTATTTTTCATACGTTGCCTTTAAATAATATTATCTATTTTGTTTTTTTTTTTGAAAAATATACCATCTAACAAGAGAGTCTTGAATAGCAACAGTAAGTGCATGTCCAATATGAAGAACACCTGTAATATTTGGCGGCGGAATAGGCACAACAAATGTCCCTTCAGGTTTACAATTCCCATCAGGTCCTAATTCAGGCAAATGGAAGCCTTGACACATCCACCATTCATACCATGCTGATTCAACTGCAGGAGGGTTATAATTTTTTAATTCAGGCAAATCTAAATCCTGAAGAACTGTGCAAAGTTATATAATAAGAAAAAATATAGAAACTACCTTTTTTTTCCCCTAATGGTGTAATTTCTTTATATACTTGTTCAATCACAAAGTTCTTTTTTGTTTTTTTTTCTTTTTCATTTAAATTAACCTTATTTTTATCAATAAAAAAGCCAAAAAAAGAATTCAAATAATCTTATACATTATTATACCCTATAGATGTCTTTTTTTTTGCAAATTTTTCTTGTTTTTCCCTGTTTTTTTTCTCTTTTTCAACTAAATATATTAAATTCATTCCAAAATATTAATAATATACTTTTTTTCGCTATTTTTTCAAGTTCAATTGAATAAGATTCTTCATTTGTATGTTTTTTCTTTTGAGAATCCATATTTTTGTGTATTTTTACTTATAAAATTATTAAAAATTTTATTAATAATAGTAAAATTTTAGTAGAAATAATAATTTCAATATTTTTTAAAAATAACAAAATATAAGATTTAAGAATACAATGGTAAATACTTTATATATAATCAATGGAACAAATATTTTAAGTTTGTTAACAAAATTATATTTGAAAAAAAAATCAAAATTAAAAGTACAATTAAAATTTGTATATTTTTTTCAAAAATGAAATGTAATGTATAAAACTAAGACATTTTAGTAGTTGGAATCGTAATATATAATTATGACAGAAATATATTCTTAATATATATATATATATTAAGAGATGGCAAAAATAGAAATCATAAAATAAAATATCAGCTCTTTTGCTCCTGTTTTCGAACCGGTTCAAAATATGGATGATTCATTGCCTCTTGAGGAGTTAACCTTTCCTATAAAATTATCAATTAATAAGTTATTATATAAAATAATATTTACCTGATGATCATAACGTAAAAGATTATCTAAAAAATCAATTGCTTCTGGAGAAATATATTTCTGATTTTCAGATGTTATAAACTTTTGCCACGGCTTTTGTGGATACCTATTCTATATAAATCTAAATAATTAATTTTTATTTGAAACATACTTTCCAAGAATATCATCATATTGAGAATCTAATTCAATATCATACTTGTCTAGATATGCATAAAGTTTATCCGTTCCTAATACTTTTGCGATCTTAACTAATTGATCATAATTATCAGATCTATAAAAATTGGTTATTTATTTATTTATTAAAAAATATTCTTAAACCCATGAAAGAATGGTTCTTTCCTAAATATCATAGATGCAAACATAGCACCTAAACTCCACATATCAAGACTATAATCATATTCCTGAAAATCAACCAAAAGTTCTGGACCTTTAAAATATCTTGAAGCAACACGAACATTATATTCAGTTCCTGGATGATAAAACTCTGCAAGACCCCAGTCTATTAGACGTAACTAAATATATCAATTATATTTATTTTAAAAAGTTCACTAATAACTTGTCTTTTTTCATGATCAATCATTACATTATGAGGTTTCACATCACGATGCATAATACCTTTTGAGTGACAAAAATCAAGAGCCTAATATATATATATTCTTGTTATTTTAACATTTTTTTTCTTACTTTTAGTAACTCAAATATATAATATCGAACATCATAATCCTGAAAACGAGGATAAAGATTTCGAAAATCAGTATTATTAACATATTCAAATATCAATGAAGGTGTTTTACTCTATTAACAATTAAAAAATGGAATCATATAATATCCAGTTTGCCCACTTGAGGATCACGCACAACGTCTAATAAAGTAATAACATTTGATCCCCCTGCTAAATTTTGAAGAATTTTTATTTCTCGTTTAATTTTCTTTTTTTTAACAGGTTTAAGAACTTTAATGATACATTTTTCGTTAGAAACAACATTGTATCCCTCAAATACTTCCGAATATTTTCCTCTACCAACTTTTTTTACCACCTAATATCTAAGATGAAAAAATTATAAAAAAGCAAATTCTACCTCATAATTATCTTGAACACTAAAAATTTATTAAAAAATATTCCTAAATATTCTTATATACTTACCCCCATTGAATTTGTAGGCTATCATAATCCCAATATGATCTAAAAAATATAACTTTATCTAATCATGTTTTTATCTTACCTTTGCATATTTTCATTAACATTAGCGTATTGTCTTGCAATAGACATTTTTAGATATTAATTTAGAAACAAATATTTAGTAATTCTTAAGTTAAATAGATCTTTTTTCAGTATATTTTATTAACAATTTTGATCATTTATTATACCTTATTACTAGGTTTTTTCACCGTTTAAACTGGAAAAAAATATATCAAATATTCTTTTTTTTAAGTTTTATTCTTAATAAACTATTAAAAATATGAAATTGAATTGAAATATTGTATTTTTAATCAAATTAAGAAGATTCAATTTTTATGGTAGTTATCTCGGTCAAGATTTAAAAAAAGACGATATTAATATGAATGAAGAGTTTAGGATTTTAAATATTTTATTAAGAATTTAATGGGTTTTTATAGCGGAGGAATGTACGATCTGAATGTACTTTGGTATAGTTCTGGAGCATCTCAAATGGAAATGAAAAAAATGATTATTTTTTTAAGTGAACGTTTATATCTTTTTTATGTTTTTTAGCAAAAAATTTATTTAAATATAGTTGGATATGACACAATTGCTTTAAATTATATGGTTTATGGTAAAATTACTAAAAAAATTGTATAAATATATGATATAGAACCATTAAGGGACTAAAAAATGAATAGATTAATCCGATTCAATTAGATATTGTTCAATGCAAAAAACCTATGCGAATTTTGTCTAGAGTAACTGTTATTCTTGATGAGGGATCACAGAATTATAATTTAGTATATTTTATTATGCTAAATAATGAGTTTAATTGAAAATTTTAGTATTCAGCTACAGATACATTTGATATTTTAGCAGTACGACCAACAAGTGAAAAAATGTTTCAACATGCATGTACATCTATGGATGTGGATATAATTTCTCTTGATATGTCTCAAAGACTTCCATTTTATATTAAACATTCAACAGTCAGTGTTGCTATTACACGAGGTATTAGACTTGAGATTTGTTATGCTTCAGGCATATCAGATACCAATTGTCGAAGACATTTGATTTGTAATGCATCTGCATTAGTACATGCAACACGTGGGAAGGGTATTATTATATCAAGTGAAGCATCTAATTTAATGTTTTGTCGGGGTGGATATGATATTATTAATCTTTCAACATTTTGGGGACTAAGTCAGGAAAAAGGACGTAATGCGATTGGAAAAGAAGCAAGATCTGTTATTATACATGGAGAAGCTAGAAAAAATGCATGTAAAGGTGTTATTAAAATGGTTGAAGATAAAATATTACAAAAAAAGCGAAATCTTGAAGAGGATCAAGTACATGAAATAAACAAAAAGAAAATGATGGATTAATGAGTCTATTATTTTAAAAAAAGATTTATATGCATTATTTTAATGCAATTGATTTATGGAAAAAATCTTTCTATTGATTTAGATTGTATAAAAACTATTAAGATATTATTTTTAAATTTAGTTATATTATTGAGGATTAAAGTAAATAAAATATTTAAGGTTATTTAGTTTATAAAGTGATAATATTTTCAAAAAAATTATAAAAATAATAATTTTACAAACTCTTAAAATTAAGAGATAATCATTTTTGTCTAAATATATTTATTTAAAACCCCTAAAATAAATTTTACTTTGATTATAGATTTATAATTAATCATATTTATCTTTATATTGGATATCAAAGAATTTAAAATGCAAAATGAAATTATACTCTTATATGATTTTTAAATATTCTTTATAAATCTTAATTATAATATTAATGGATAATTGTTAAAGTTGTAGATATAAAAAGTATATTTAAGATATTGCTGGTATTGAATGGATAATATTTCCTATTTTCATTTTTATTTTATTAATATGCAATTTGTGCATAGATAATTGTTTGGCATATTTATTGTTTAAACGATTTAAAATGGTTTGATCAATTATAATTCGTCCTAAACACCAAGCAATAGATACATGAAATTGTGGGTTCTAAAGCATAGTTAGATCCATTATTAAAATAATAATATTTATTTTCCTCATAAAATTGCTCATAATTATATTTTTTCATTACGGAATCTATAATTCGCAAGATTGCTTGTAACTTTTAAGAATTAATATAAGTAAATATCATTGTAATGCATTTATACATTTTCTCTTCCTGTATCAATTATAAGAACAAGAAATGTTCTACTTGAATCATCATTTGTAAAAATTGATATATTTGAAAAATTGATATCAAAACTATTGAAAAAAAAACACAAATTAGTTAAAATATAGAAAGAACTTTTTTTTACCTTTTAAACACAATACTTGTTTTCATTATATCTCTAAAAGCATCAATCATATTAGATGTTAATATAAATGGTTTTGATAAACTAATATGCAATGACAAAGACATCCCTAATTCGTTTTCAAATAATGATATAAAAGTTAAACCCTCCATTTCACATAATTTATGTATTTTTTTTAAAATATTTTGTAAACCTTCACTGGACACTACATTTTTTAATATAAAAAATCATTTTTATAAAAATAATACAGCAAATGTAAATATGACCCGGCCATCCACCCTGAATATGAGGATATGTCCTTTTCCTTCCCTCATGAAATATTGGATCCTCACCCATCATTGGTTTAACTAATTTATTATATATCTTTTTTAATTCAAAAAAATTACCTTGATACAAATCTAAAAAAAAATCGGGTAAAGAAGGAACTTTCCTATTTATGTTATCATCTATTTCATCATCTGTTGAATCATAAATAACAAGTTTTGTATTTTTATTGCTCTTCATTTTACTTGTACTAAACTAAAAAACTTAAACTTCAGGATTTTCAGCGATTGTTGTCACAGCAACCTGTAAATCAGTGATCCAAGATTTTAACGTCAAAAAAAAATATAAAATATAAATGACATTTCATATTCGACGATTTAAAACTAAATCGACGAAGATTTTAACAGAAAATGAAGAAGAAGAAGATTACAATGTATCATCTCTTTTTTTTTCCGAAAAAAAAGGATCACCTGATCAAAAAACACCATTTCATAAAATAGATCATATTGATGAATCATCTAAATCAACAAAAACAAGCGAAAAAAAAAAAGAATTTTCATCTTTAAGACTAAGTTTTGGTGATCAAGTAATCTATATGGTAATTATTCCTTTAAAACCTAATCAGTTTTATATAGGAAGACAATCAAGATGATAATGTTTTTATTAATAAAAAATTAACTCTTAATCCTGAAATTCAACAGAAGAAAAAAAAATCGCCATTATTTTTGTATATTTTCTTCTTATAACTTTTATAACCACTTTTTTAAGAAATTAATAGGATCAAAATACCAGATTTGACAGAAAAAACATCTGAAACAACACCTAAATACAATCCAGAATATCTTTCTGAACTTCGCTCATCCACCCCATCAACCCCCAAGGAATTCTGTAATATATATAAAGAAAGCATTGATGCTTCTGATTTGTCAATAACACAAAATTCTCCTCATTTTGATAAAGTTCCTAAAATTTTAGAGGATGGAATTGTTAAAGCTTTAAAAGAAAGACGTATAGAGAAAGCTAGAAGAAGTAAATTAAATGATTCCTTTATCCCTTTAGAAGATGATAATCAATTGGTTTCATATTCACAATCAAGCGAATCACGATTACAACATGAAGATGATTTATTCGGTGATGATGGTACTGAAGGTGATTTATAAATCATATTTTAATAAAAATTAAAAACTTTTTAAAGGAATACAGGAATATATTGATGATCCAATTATACTTGATAAAAATTTAGAAAAAGCACAGATTATACAAAAACGTATTGAAATAAAAGATGCTATTGAGGAAGTGTAAGTAATTCATTATACATTTTTTATTACTCTTATTTTTTCAAAAAGAGAAAATATGAACATTGAAGAAGAATTTTCTTCAGAAGAAGAATCTCGTAGATGGGAACAAACACAAATACGTAAAGGTGTATATGGCCCAAAATTTGCAAATACAGATCTTCCTCAACAAAAAAAACACCAAAAAATTATTACAAAAGTTCCAGATTTCAAGGATTCTATTAAACGATTAAAAAATGAATTATTTTCTATAAAATCAAAAAGAGAAACTATGTTATCAGAAATTAAAATATTAATTTCAGAAAAAGAAGATATTTTAAAAAGAGAAATTGAAATAAAAGAATCTCTTCAAAAAGCATCTCAAGAATATTCTAATCTTTATACAGAAATCTCACAAATCAATTCACCTATTCGTGGTCTCGATTCAATTGCATCTTATTCTACTAAGCAAACATCTCTTTCTCAAACTATTTCCTAATAATGTATACTATTTTATGTTGCATATAATTTTATAAACATATATTTAACATTTAATATATATTTTATTTTAATAAATTTATATTTTATTTTTCCATCTTTCTGATTTTACAACGTAAAAAAGATTTATAAAAAATGTTAATAAAAAGACATATTTTTTCAATTTTAAAGATATTTCTATTATTTGTTAAAGGTTAATAATATATTTCTTTTTTTCTGGGGAAAAATAGCTAATTTTGATATATAAGAGGGTATATCAAATAATAAAGTTGGCCTAGTTTATCATATTTTACCACATAATCATATGGAAGAACATTATACACATAATTCATATTCTTTAAAACCAGAAGAAGTGCGTTTTTGCTTTTAAAATGTTAAAAATTAATATTTTAGGCACGACAAGTATTAGCACATATGATGGGAGTCTCAAAATTTCATAAACTTGGATTTCAAGGACAAGCAACAAAAGTTATAGATAATATTGAAATAATGAATCCAAAAGGATTATGGGAAGAAAAAAAGAATCATATGCTGATTACATTAGCAGGTATAACTAATGCTAAATCATTTTATACAAGACATCCACTTTTTATGATTGAAAATTCACCTTCTTCTGAAGCCTATAATTATCTAATTAAACGAATCCTAAATCAATTTCATAAATTAACTGGTTCATCAATTGAAAATTTATATGCAAATATGTATGGTGGTGGTTTATTTATAGTGCCTCCTATACAGGTACATAAAAATATTATTATTTATTCCTCTTATTTATATAATCAGGGAATTCATAACTTTATTCAACATACTCCATCATTAAAATTATTTGAAAACCAATTTGGTGAAGAATTTTCTAATGTTTTTAATCTTCAATATAAAGAAGATCGTTGCTTTTTATCAGAAATCCTTTCTTTGGATAGTTTTATTACTGCATTATCAAATAACTCACAAAAATCTTTAAGTAATTTAATGACAGCCCATTTAACTAGTTTGGAAACTTTATACCGTCATTATGGTATTCATTCAGCACAATATACACTCTCTATGAAGGCAATCAATATGGTTCTTTATAAAATTTCAAAGAAATTACCAAATATTACACTTACAGTTATGTTGTTGCCACCTACACTCCTTATTAAAGATCCTATATTACATCGTCATGAAATTGAAACTGTATTTGGAAATGATCGTTCTGCTCCTGTTTTAGAGGAACTTAAAATTACATCTTCTCGCTGTTATGACAGTAAAGCAAATTGTGAAAAATTAACAAATTATTGTTCAAATCATGGAAACTGTGAAAAATATCTAGGACAAGAATGTTATATTTGCCAATGTTTCCCTACTGTTACAAATATCACTAAAAAAGGAAGAAGAGTTTCTTATTGGTCTGGAGATTTATGTCAAAAGCAAGATATTAGTTCTGAATTTCAAATGTTTTTCTGGGTATATATTTTTTATATAAAATTATATCTAATACAAATATTTAGGTAATTCTTTTTTTTATAATCGCACTTATATATGCAATCAAGCTTTTGTAAGTGAAAAAATACTTTTTGGAACTAACTAAGATCTTTTAGATATAGTGTTGGAAATGAAGAACTTGGAGCTATACTAATGAATATGGACATTCCTAAAAAAATATAATTTTATAATATTTCAATTGCTTTTTTTATTAAAATACCTTATTTACAGATTTTTCAAATTATAATTCACCGCATTCTAGGGATTTAAATGATAGAACTATATTAAATAACATATTAATGCATTACCTGTAATAACAATAGGAATTTTAGGCATATTATTTGTATCAGTTGTTGTTACATTTTCCATTTTTTTTAAAACTGCATGTCCATAAATAACTCGCCCAAAAACACAGTGTTTTCCATCCAACCATGGCGCAGCTTTAGTAAGGATGAAAAACTGACATCCATTTGTATTTGGTCCTGAATTTGCCATAGACAGTAATCCAGGTGCATCATGTTTATGTACTAATAAATAATAAATTTCAGTGATAAAAAATAGAAAATAAACAGAAAAACGAACCAAATGATTCATCTGGGAATGTTTGAGATCCATAAATACATGTACTTCCCGTTCCATTACCCTAAAATTAAAAAAAAAATTATTTTCATTTTTAAACAAAAAAAAAAACGAACATGAATAAAATCTCCACCCTGAACCATAAAATCCTTAATCACACTATATATTTATATAAGTTATGTTTTTATTTATCCCATAAAAAAGTATTTTTTACCGATGAAATATTGATCCTTTATATCCTTGTGGACGTCCATTCGAACCTTTTGTTTCACCAGTACAAAACTTTCTAATATTAAAATTAACAATAAGTATGAAGTTTTATATATATAACCACCTAAAGTTCTCTGCTGTCCTATTTTTTTATCAAAAATTAGTCTTTTTTTCTAAAAAAAAAAAACTTCGGATGAGTATTTGCAAATAACTCAATCTTTATACGACCCTGAGGTTGATTTCCAATAGATATATCAAAAAATACAATAGGATTCTGAGGGTTAGGCTCAATTGTTGATTGCATTCTTAAGTATTAAAAATTAAGGACGTTAGAAAATCACGATATCGTAAAATTGAAGTTACTACAGCAACCAAAATTAAGATATTTCAAGATCATTTTTTTATTTTTAGAATTATAAATTCAAACTTGACTCAATTGCTATTTTGAAAGAAGAATATAAAATTTTGAAGGAGTTTTAATTGTAATACTTTTTTTCCAGATCTTTTTATGATTAATTTGACCTTTTAAACGTAAAAATACGATTACTATTTCATTATATTTTAGAAAACGCGTTTAAAAGCCAATTCTTAAAGAAAAAGACAAACATATCTTATAAAAAGGACCTTCTGAACTTTTTTTTGATAAAAAAATGCTTTTTAAAAAAGATAAGAAATCAACAAAAGCAACACTTTTTAAATCTGAACCGTCTTTACCTGAATTAAACTCTATTTCTGATACGAAAAAGTTTTGGAAACAATCCTATAGGAATTATGAAAATAGTATGAAATTATTAATGTTTGCATCGGAAGAAGAACCTTGGGAACTCTCACAAAGATATTTTTCAACTTATGTTCCTAGAGATACAAAAGGATACTTAATTACTGACCCTGATCGAAGCAACCCAACAAGAAGTAGAACAGAACGTCCCTTACAGACAATTATGGGTTTTGAAGAAGCCATTTATAATAATACATTCGGTATTTCTTCTCTTTTTTATTATATTTTAACATTTTAAAAAGGCAATCATAAAAATAACAATCCATATATGCAATCAAACAATATATATGATACGTAGGTGCTTTTTTCATTATATCTGTAAAATTTATCATTATATAGGCCAAGATATAGAAATTCTACTTCCAGAAATTGTACATCTAGATATAGTTCTATATCTTATGATGATATGTATCATCTAAAAACTGATCATGATCAGTCTCCATCTATAGAAATGGATAATATAAATAGACGGTTCAAAAATAGCGATGGGTTTGTAACTTTTTAAGTTGATTAATTATTGTTTTAATCAGTATCTATAGGTATTCTCAATATCAAGATAGTTATGATGGGTTTCATTCGAGCACATCAAGCTCAAGTTACATAAATAACTATGATAACAGCTCGGAAAGCAATTATCACTCAAATGGAGAATATTATCCATTCTCAAATGCACATCAATCAACACATTTGTCAAATCGGTATAAAAGTTTATATGATGAATATAATCAGTATGATGGCTTCTATCCAGTTTCATCGGATGATTTGATAAATACGAAAACTTATATATCTCCAAAGAATGAAGTTCAAAGATTCTTTTCAACAAAAACTGGTTTTAAAAATAAATGATATTTTAAAATAATTTTAAATGAAATCTAGAATAATATCTCTAATTCATTTTTTGTAGCTTTTTAAATTTATATAGATTTATATATTAGTTATCTGTTAGATATATAAATAGTTTCCTGTATAGTTGAGTTTTATTAATATAAATATTCATTTTTTTCAATTACTATACTGTGAGTATTTCACAAAGGATGCATACATAATTGTTTTTTTTCATTTGAGTCCTAAATAAACAATCTTTATGATAATTATGCCCACATGTAAATATGATAATTTTTGAAAAATCTTTAATAAATAAATTTTTATTTTTTGACGAATAATCAGAATAATATTTCATATGTAATTTATCTCCATCCCGTATATTTTCTTCACATAAAAGTAATTTATCTTTATCTTTTTTTTCAATCAAATGACATAAATGTTCTCGTTTTTTACTCCATATTTCATCATGTTCATATTTTTTTCTTGAAAAATACAAAAAATTCATATTATCTTCAATATCCCATATATCTTTTTTACATATTTCACAATTAGTAAATTGAACTTTCCAGCCTTTTTTCCTTCTTCGTTCATCATATTCTATAAGTTCAAATAAATCCTTATCTAAAATTTTATTAATGTTAGTAAGTAATTTTTTATCATATTTATAATTTTTAAAAATATTAATTAATAATTTTTTAAATTCCAATATTGAGGGAAACAAAGTTACTATTTCAAAAAATTGTTGTAAAACATCAAAAAATATAATTGATTGAGAATTCGATAAAGATGTTAGATCATATAAAGAAACAAATATACTTTCCACTAAAATCCATGTAAATGCCTGTATTTCTTTTAAAATACTGGATATTTTTAATATTGATTTGTTTTTACTTAAATCACAATATGAATTTTTTAAATTAATTTTTAAAAACTGATCAAAAGATTTTAATAATGTATTTTGTGATATTTTAATTACAACTTCCAGAAGTTTAATCCATTGATTCTTACAAGTTAATATTGATGAATCAAGAAAATTCTGTGAATCATCCGAATTTTTATATTTTTTAGAACTTATTTCAAAAAAATATTCCTCACATAAAGATATTCCAGTAATAATATTTTCCTTAAGATTTTCAAGTTGCGTCCTAATATTATCAGAATTTAGCTTATTAGTGTCTTTCATATATTCCTCAAACTCATTTTTCAAAGAAATATCTAATTTTGAGATAAGCTCAGTAATATACTTTAAATTTTTTTCAAATGCTATAATAATTTTTCCATCCAAGCGTAGTAAGTAAATTATAGCATCAATCATTCCATAATGTTCAAGTATTAGTAAAATATTTTCGACATTTATATCATTAACACTTATTTTTTTTAAATAGTTTAACACTTCCTTAGCTTCAAAATTACAAAGAAGATCAATGAATAATTCCTGAATTTCGTTAGTCACCCATGATCTATTATTACAATTATTTAGAATGGTAATATCATTTTTAAAGACAACATCCTGCTTATTAGCTAGATTTCCCAAAGGATTTAAGAGACATTTTAAATAATTATATTGCATAATTGATTCTTTAAGTTTTTTAAGAATTTCAACATGTAATTCCTGAAAATGCTCATCTATAATCTGAGAAAATTTTAAAAAATTAATAGAACAAATCTCCTCGGAGTATTCAAGAATAATTTTATGTATATTTAATACTTTTTTGTTTGTAACTTTATTTCGCTGATGAAATAATTCAACAATAGACTGAAATAATTCATCTTCATTTTTATCTTCTATATGGATCTTAAGTAATTTAGAAAACATTTTCTCCTGTTTATAAATAAATTTTAATACTTTATAAAACTTAGATTCTTCATATAAACTAATTAGATAATTGGTATCATTGGGTTTATAAAATAATAAAAGACGATTAATTGATAGCTCACATTCGTGAAAAAGATTTTTATTGGAATTCTTAGCAAGTTCAATAAGAATTTTTTCAAGAATAGAACCAGAAAGAAATATAAACTGGGGATATTTTGAAATATTACGTGAAATAAATATATAAAGATAAACAAGATCTTTTGAATAAGGGGTTTCCTCCATTATTTCCAAGAGAATATTAACAATTAATTGCCGAGTAATTTTTATATCAGATAGCTCAAAAAAATCAGAAGTATTATCAATTTCATCCAAAAATTTATCTTCAAACGCTTTATCTAAAACTGATAAAAAAGAAAAAGCATCATATTTCAAAATAGATCGTAAATATGGAAAAGTAGACTCTTGAAAAATATCTATTGTTGACTTAATTAAAACTCCATTGATCCTTGGCCATATAATATTTGTTCCTGAAAAAATAAACCAATAAATAGAAGATTTAGCAAGAATTGATATATCTTTATTCATATTTAATCCAGTGAGATAAACACGTCCAGATAATGAATCTGATAAATATAAGAATAATTTATTAATTTCAGAATCCTTATTATCTGTATGACTAAAAAATATATTATTTTCTTGTTCTTGATTTATTTCAATATTTTTTTTTTGGAAAAAAGAATCAATTAAACCTAAAAAATGTATAATAGGTGTTATAAAATCATTAAAAGCTTGAGTCCAAATATATATTAGGATATTATATAATTTTTTTTTATAGCAATTTTTCAAAGTTTCATCAATATCAAGAGATATAAGATCAATTTTAAATATAATATTTTCAAGACGTAAATATAATCCTTTGTTAAAAAATGTCGTAATAATACTTTTCATAATATCAGGACGTATAATTTTAAGTTTTGATGCCAGAATAAATGTTTCTATAGATTCAAAGAATATCTCTTCTTCTTTTACTTTTTGAAAGTGATTATATATGTCATCAAAGAGGAAATCAACCATTTTCATATTTATACATGCTTCGGTGCAAACAATTGCCAATTCTTTTTTTATTTCTTTACCAAAAACAATATCGTTTTCTCTACAAAGTGAATTTTCATGTAATATAATGTTTAGAGATGTATTAATTGTTTTTAATAATTTTTCCTCAAGTAATTTGTGACGCAAATCATCATCTAATGGAAGTTCAAGAATTGTCTTCTCACAATTTCCTTCATAGTATAAATTCATTAAAGAAATAGCTTTCGTAAATTCTTTTGCATTAAGAAGTGAAGATAGTTTATAATCCCAAGTAGCAAAAATGCCCACATAAAGACTATCTTTACACTGTTGAATTCATTAGTTAAGGTCTAATCTAAAAATAAATTAAATTAACCAATAAAAAAAACTTTTTTTTAAATATAAAAAAACTCTGAGGAAATACATTGACAATCTGGGTATTTCCTTGATGATTTTGACCAACAAAATTTTTATTCAATTCTTTATGAAAATTATCCATAAATAGTATTTTTTTTGTTGAAATATCATATGAAAAAAATGATTGCATAGTTTCTATATTCATTACAAGAATTTTTTGAGATTTCAATAAAAGTATCACAATCTACTTTATAATAAAAACATATTTATATAAATATATATATCTACTTACATTCATGTTAAACCATTGTGTACTAAGAACGGGCTCCTTCTCTATCCATTCACACACTGTTTTGCATGATAAAAAAGGAATATCTTTATTATTAAATGTACCGGAAGCTTCTCTATGTATTTCAAGAACAAATAAATAATTTACCCAGGAATATAATAATCTGATTTTATTTTGATCAATGTTTTCGATATCATTTTTCTTTAATTTATCAGATGAAACCCAACTAAGAGTTCCCAATGGGCATCTATCTATTTTTAGAGATTCGGGTTTTGTTGCTTTAAATTGAATTCTGAGCGGTTGAGTAGAAATTATGGATAACTAAAAATTTAGTAAAAATTTATAAGAAAAAAATTAAAAATAATACTCTCTGAGTAGTAAGTATAACTATTAAAGCCATAGATTTCAAAAAATTTCCAGGGCTACCTAGCAAAGAAAGTGCTAATGTAATACCCGGTTTTTTATTATAAGATGAAAAATTTGTTAAATAATGTCCACTAAGACGAATAGAAAGCACCGAATTCGATATAATATTTCTACTAAGAATATGGTAAAATACCATTCCATGAATATCTAAGGACACAATAGAATGACAAGAATTTACAAATGAGATGTAACATATTTTTGAATTATTTAAATGACCATAATTAAAAGCATCACGAGCATCAGCAACCAATACAGGAGATATAGTTTTAATAGGATTAGTTGGATCCCTAAGTTCCCAAACAAAAATATATCCTTGAGAATGGCCTGAACAAACAAACATACAATCATTAGAAATAGACACTGATGTTACTGATCCAAAACCCATAACTATAATAGAATTTAAAAATTTCAGTTGAAAAGCTTTATTTACCTTGTGTTTTTTGTCCAATAACGTGCTTCAGAGTCTGATGATAATCAAATATCAATATAAATCCCTTAGATGTTCCTATAGCAATAATATCTGATATCTATTATTATTAGAAATTTTACAGACTTTCGGCAAAGAAATATACATATATAGATGTGGGAAAACCGAATTTTTTTCTTGATAACTCTGTGAAAATATGTGAATTAATTTTTTTTAATTTGTACCAACATATAGTATCCTTAAAAACAACTGATTCTTCATTATCTTTAAAATCCTCAGTATCAATTGATATTTGAGAATCTGAGGAATGATTGGGATAAAAAGAACTGGATGATGAGAATGATATTATTGATTGAGTTTTATTATGTTGATATATTTCCTGATTAGCTTTTAATGAAGGAGAGTGATGTAAAAATGATTCCTGCGGTAGAATATCTGAATATTTTTCAGAATAATTTGATGGAGAAATAGATGTTTTGTTTATATTCTAAATTATGTTATATTTTTCCTCCAAAAAGATATTTTAGTACTAAAAAATATAAATCTTCAACTCTTTTATAATCTCTCAAATTTCCTCTGTTTTCTTTTTTATATTGACTTTCAAATAATTCTTTTTTTTGAGATATTAATTTTATTTGATCCAATTCATTATTTTTTTCAATTTTATTAAAATTTTTCGAAGAAAGACATATTTTTTTTAACTTTTCATTTAAAACAATCCCTTTATCAGTATATACAATCTCAAAATCATCTTTTATAATATTTTTTTCCTGTTTAACTTCTTCTAATTTTAACTTGTTTTTTTCTTCTATCGAGTTCATTAAAAACATTAATATTCTAATAATTTTATAAATAATTCTATTTCTTCCTATATTCCATAGAATCCTTATTAGAACATTCCTATTTCCTGTTATTATTTATCATTTTTCTTAATAAAAATAGTTTATTAAGTCTAATTATTATTATTTAATTTTTAAGAACGTTAAATTGTGATATAACGTTAGTACAACCTTAAATAAAATATTATGATAGGACCAGCTTTACCTCCAACATTAAAAAAAGAAGAAAATGTAGTTAATGAAGAGAATATATTAATTAATGATAAACTTGAGGAATTTCCGGATCAAAATTCAAAAGAATTGTTAAAAAATAAACCTTGTTGTATTATAGGACCATCTTTTCCAGAAGATTTTTTTGAAGAAAAAAGAGAAAATAAGCTTAAATATGAGGAAAATAAACATGAAAATCAATGTTTAATAGGACCAAAATTAAATATTGAGCAAATAAAAAGTAAAGATGAAATTGGACCAAATTTTTCTGATTTTTCAAATTTAGTAATGATTTATCTGATTTAGTATATTTTTAATAACTTTTTATAAGTATTTTGAAGATCAGAAACAGAAAAGAATAGAAGAATTTGAAAAGGTTAAACAAAAACTCGAAAATCAACCTTCACAAGAATCGATGATAAATAAAGAGAAAAAAAGAGATGATTGGATGATTGTCCCTCCTAGCTTATCTGATTTAAACTCTAGATCAACTTTTAATCTTAAAACTAGAATGTTTAATACAGGGAAAAGTACACAATTAAATGATTTTAGTGTTCAAGATATAAATTTCTGGACTGAATCATATGAAGAAAGACAAAAACGTATGATTCAGGAAGAAATGGGGATAAGGATGCCTTCGCATGGGTGTAATAATTTAAAAGAAAAAAATGATCTAGAACTCAATAGTGAGAAAGAAAAAAAGAATGTAAATTGTGAATATTTTACTTTTATTCTAAAACTTATACGCCTTAGACAGGGAGGAAATGTCTCTCTTTATATGAAATGCATCTTAGAACAAACAGGGAATCAATTGATGATCCTTCAAAGCGAATGTTTGATCGTGAAAAAGATGTTCTTGGTGAAAATTGTATGAATTTTGCAAAAAGACAAAAGATAATGAACTTTTCTAAAGACATGTCTCGATTTTCGTCAGGAACTTATCTCTAATTAGGATTTTTTGTGGCATTCTGTATTTAATATGATAATAAATAAGAAATAATTTTTTAAAAGTATTGAATTTGTTATTCTAAAAACTTTATTATTAATTTATGCATTTTATTGATATATATAGTATAAGAAGGTATAAAACATGATTTGTATTATGGAGCAATATTTTTTGAAGAAAAAGGAATCTATATCATTGTTTTTTTTACATAACTTAAAATAAATACATTGTAACCCATTTTGAGACAAATATCCTTGTATAAAGTTTGATTTGAGTATTTCTTTATGTTATTTAAAATTTAAAATGAAAAATATCAAAAAAATCAAATGAATTAAATCTTAAATTAAGTCCCAATTCTTTATGAAAAAAGTTTCATATTTTTATTGAAAGAAATAGTGTAATGTGAATAATAATTTAAAAATAATATTAATCCATAACATCTATATTCATAGATATATCTTTATTCATTTTTTCATTATATATTGATTTATTTTCAACGGGTATCTTTTGATTTATATAATTTCTTTCTTTTAAATAATCTTCATAAATAGGGTATTTAGGTGATTGATAAAGAACAAGATCCATTATTGGTTTTTTCGACTTTAATATATATTCAGGAATATTTATAAACTTTTCTTTGATTCCTTTAATTACGCAAACAGATGATTCTATATTTTTATCTTCTTCTTCATTGTTTGTAAAATTCTCAATATTTTCTATCACTGTAGTATGTGCATCTTTCTCATAAAATGACATATATTTCATATCTTTATCTTGATCAACTTCTAAACATAAAAATGGTTAAAATACATTAAAAGAAACAATATATATAAGAATCATACCTTGTTTATGTATTCCATCATTTAAGGTTAGTTCAGAGAAAGTTTCTAATAATCGCTTCTTGCGGTTTTCGATTAAACCGTACACGAATTCTTCATTTTGTTTACGTTTGTTAAGACTTTGTAGTTTAAAATCCATTAATTATTATATGATTTGAGGTTATTTTTAAGGTAATACTTTGTTCATTCTTTAAGAAGATATTAAATTTTATGTAAGTCGTTTTTTTTTTAAATTTACATCGTCGAAAATTTGAAGAAGAAATAGAGAGTTTAAAAGACAAGAAGAATGACAGAAAAAGTGTTAAAATGGCCCAGCTATAAAGTATTAAGGATAAGATTTATAATATAAGTTTTTTTTTCTGAAAAAAATAGGTTCGTGAAACATTTATATCATATTTTAAAGATCGTAATCATACTTTTGTTCCCAGTGCTTCTGTGATACCATATAATGATTCTACACTCCTTTTTACAAATGCTGGCATGAATCAATATAAATCTATTTTTCTTGGGACTGTAGATCCATACAGTCCTCTTGCAAAATTAAAAAAAGCTGTTAATTCTCAAAAGGTAATTGTTTCCCGAATTTTTAAAATATTATTGATCCTTAATCATTTTACAAGGTGATTAGGGCTGGAGGAAAACACAATGGTATGATTTCATTCATTATTTATTATTTTTTTTTAAAATTTTTAGATCTTGATGATGTTGGTAAAGATGTATGTAAATTATTATATACATTTAAATTTTTTTAACATTGTTTGAGAATTATCATCATACATTTTTCGAGATGTTAGGTATGATATTCAGAGTAGAAAAGTTCGTATTAATTATACAAGGGAATTGGTCTTTTGGTGATTATTTTAAAAAAGAAGCTATTGCTTATTCATGGGATTTATTAACAAGAATTTATGAATTGCCCAAAGATCAATTGTATGTTACGTATTTTGAGGGTGATAAAGATATTGGAATGCTTCCTGATCTAGAAACAAAAGATTTATGGATAGCTATAGGTATTGATAAAAGTCATATTTTACCTGGTTCAAAAAAGGATAATTTTTGGGGTATGTAAGGGGAATGATAGTAAATAAGTTGTCTCATAGAAATATAAAGAAATGGGAGATACAGGTCCTTGCGGACCTTGTACAGAAATTCATTATGATAGAATTGGAGGAAGAAATGCTGCTGATTTTGTTAATAAAGATAATCCTGACGTAATAGAAATATGGAATAATGTTTTTATTCAGTATAATCGAGAAAAGGATGGAAAATTGACACTATTACCTAATAAGCATGTAGATACTGGTATGGGTTTTGAACGTCTTGTATCAATTCTTCAAAATAAATCTTCAAATTATGATACTGATATTTTTACTCCATTGCTTCAAAGAGTACATGAGATCACTGGAATAAGACCTTATCAGGGGAAATTTGGAACCGATGACATTGATGGTATTGATACTGCATATCGTGTAGTTGTAGACCATGTAAGAACTTTAACTTTTTCTATATGTGATGGATGTGTGCCGAATAATGATGGAAGAGGTTATGTTTTAAGAAGGATTTTAAGGCGTGGTGCCAGATATGCTCAAAAAAAATTTAACTATCGTATTGGGAATTTCTTTTCCTCTCTTGCTCCTACATTAATTAGTCAAATGGTAATAATATTCTACGAGATTATTAGATTTAATGAATATCTAGGAAAATGCGTTTCCAGAATTGAAAAAAGGTTATACTATATTGGCAGACATTTTAGATTCAGAGGAAATCTCTTTTGCTAAAACTCTTGATCGAGGGGAGAAGATTTTTGATAAGTATCTTCAAAATACTATAGCAAAAGGTGAAAAGGTTATATCAGGGACAGATGTATGGAGTTTATATGAGACATATGGTTTTCCTGTGGATTTGATAGATTTAATGGCAAAAGAAAAAGATATTGAAATTGATAAGAAAGGCTTTAAAGATGCTGAAACTAGGTCAAAAGAGATTAGTCAAAAATTACATAATGATAATTCTGGAAAATTAAAAACGGTGAAAATGGATATTTATGATTTTAATACGCTTCAGGAAATGAATATTCCATATACAGATGACTCTTATAAATATAGTTTGAACCAATTATATATATTTGTATTGTTAATATTAGTTTAGATCGTGGTTGCATTAATTCGAAAATTAAAGCTATTTTTTATAATAAGTTATTTAAAAATTCTACTAATGATATTAAACAAGGAGAGAGGTTGATAATTATTTTGGATAAAACTAATTTTTATGGTGAGGAAGGTGGTCAGGAAGGTGATACAGGTAAATTAGTTTTTGAAGGAAAAGCAGAATTTTCTGTAGAAGATACTCAATTAAATGCTGGATATGTTTTACATATAGGATATATGAAGTATGGTGATCTTGAAGTTGACAATGAAGTAGTTTGTGAATATCATGATCTTGAAAAAAGAAACGCTATAAGAAATAACCATACTGCAACTCATATACTTAATTTTTCTTTAAGAAAGATTTTTGGTGATAATGTTGATCAGAAAGGATCATTAGTTTCTGCGGAGAAACTGAGATTTGATTTTTCATGTAATTCTCGGGTTTCTATATCTGATTTAGCCAAAGTTGAGGATATGTGTAATGATCTTATATTGAAGAATTATATAGTTTATTCTAAAGAAATTAATCTCGAATCGGCATATAAAATATATGGAATTCGTGCCATGTTTGGAGAAACTTATCCCGATCCTGTTCGTGTTTTATCTGTCGGAGCGGATTTAGATGAAGTTATAAAGTCTCCTTCTCTAAAAAAATGGAAAGATTACAGCATTGAATTTTGTGGTGGAACTCATGTAGAAAGAACATCAGATATTAGAAATTTTTTAATTATTGAAGAAACTGCTGTTTCAAAGGGGATTAGAAGAATCGTTGCTCTAACAGGTTGCAAGGCTGATACTGTAAGATTTAGTTTAACAATGTTTGTAAATTAAATTATTATAGGCATCAAGACTTACACTTGACTTCTCAGAAAGATTATCATATTTGGAATCGATGCCTATCAGTCATGAAAAAGCACAACGTTCTAAATCAATGACGATAGAGTTAGATTCAATTGTAATATCTATAGTAAAAAAAATTAAATTTCGTGAGACTTTATCTCAAATTCAGAAAGAGTTTTTGGAAATAGAGAAAAATATGAGAAAAGAAAAAGAAAAAAAAATAATTGATATTATAAAAACATATTTTTTGGAGAATCCAGACAAATCGTATTTAGTAATTAATATTCCTGATATATCTGCAAATATAAAAATTTTGTCAACTGCTATTAGTTATGTTAAGGCAAATGAAAAAGATAAATGTGTTTATTTATTTTCAATAGACAGAAGTCAGGGGGAAAATATTGCTCATATATGTTATGTTTCCGAGGTATTACTTTGTATTTTAAAAAATGTTTTTTTTAATATTATAGACTGCTCTCACAAAAGTTAATGGTCAAGAATGGGCTAATATTGTTAGTATGATACTTGGTGGTAAAAGTGGTGGAAAAATAGATAGTGCTCAGGGTATAATATTAATAATTAATATGCAATTTTTAATTTGTAAGGCATAGGAACCAATATTAAGAAAATAGATGATGCTATAAGTGCTGCTACTATGTATATTGAAAAAAAACTAAATAATTAAAAAATATGTTCCCACATAATATGGCTATATATATTCATTAGTAAACTTTAAAGCGGTTTTATTTTAATCAAATCTTAAACTACACATATAAATTGCATAAATTAATACTACAGAATATGCTGTTATAGACCCCAAAAAGCATGCAAATTATTTAAAACAACAGTAACACAAACTATAGCTTTAATTATCAGAAATATTTAAATATTTTGGAAAAAAATATTATTTGTAAAGTTAAATGAAAGTCCAAATAATTTGCCATAGTATAAAAGATTGTATATTGTGAATTTTAAAAGTCTATAAAAATAATTTTGAGATTTAAAAATACGAAATAATATTAATTTTTGAATGTAATAAGGTAAATAATTTATATTTTTATTTCAATATTTAATTAGATAAAAGAATGATTTCTCCTAAATAATGGGATTCTTGAGATCCTTCTAGATAATGGATTCCTTGTGCTTGTTTCCCTACTATGTAAATTATTTTCATAATTATTGTTGGATGAAACTATACTGTTCAAAATGCTGAGGTTCAAATGCAGAAAAATATGTCATAGTTAAACGACGTCGATGATGATCATAAACCTGAGCCTCAGGGAATAGATCTATATTTCTACTAGTATTTTCTATGTTTGTGTTCGCAAGTGTTTTAGGAATATAAAAATCGTATTTACAAAGGGGGCACATAGCACGTCTTGTAGTAAACCATGGCACTAAATTTCCTGTTAATAACTGTATGCGTATATTAAAAGGGTTAATACCAATACATGAAGAGTGATATATATGACCGCATGTAAGAACTCTTACTTCATCTTCGCCTTCAAATGTATCAAGACATATAGCACAACTATCATCATGAAATAAATCGTTAACAGAATCAGCTGATGAGACTTTTCTGTGTTTGCTTTCATTTACATACTCTTCTTCATGTTTACTTTGTTTCTCATCTGATATATATATATTAATATCATTATTTTCAACAAAAGAAGGGTCATAACATGACGTTTTGGGTATATCTGAGGAGAAATTCGTACACGAGTCTGAAAAATGATTATTTGTATCTTTTTCCACGAGACTTTTATGATAAGATGCATTAGAATCAAGGGACTTTTCTTGCCCATTAGGTGAATCAAGTATATTAGTTGAGTTACAAACAGAAATGGTATCAGCTAATGATTGTTTATTTTGTTCATTAATTGAAATCGCTTTATGAGAACTCTGCTTTTCACGTTTATGTTGTGATTTCCATACTTTGTAAAGAATTGAAGGAAACTGTTGATCAGCTTCACCTCGTGTCATTAATTTCTTCTGGCACGTTTGGCCTTGAGGGGTTATTCCTTCAATTTCAATTGTTTCTGGACGATTTGCAGCGGAATATCTATAACAATATTTAATGCCAATAATTACCCTAAATTTGTTAAAATAATTAAAATTTCTATATTATTATTATTAAGAAATATCACCATAAATTGCAAAATAAGATCCCAAAACCTAGGGCTACGAAAAATAGTAAAATATTACCATTCCATCCAGTGTTAGAAAATGTTGGTATATCTGTTGCACTAGTTAAAGCAGAATTATGTCCTGATTGTACCCTATTTTTTGAAAGTGGATCTGTCATTTTTATTAATCTTTCTCTATTTTATCCTTTTTTAATAATTTTATAAAGGGTTAATATAAATAATCTTTAAAAATCCGTCAAATTGTCTATTTTTTTTCTAAAAAAAAACATATTAGTCATTTTATATCAATAATCTTATTCTACACACTGTTTTTTTATGTTATAAATCTTTTATACAACTTATTTTTACATAAATATTCTTTAAATAAAGCTGACAATTTTTATATTTTTTTATCAGACATTTGGGCTGTCAAAAGCGTATTAAACGATGAAAAATGAATTTATCAACATTATGAGATAAGAAAAAAAAGATAAAATACAGATAATAAGAAAGAAAAAATATTAATAGATATTATGTATATGAAAGATATAATTTTATGAATATAATATTGAAAATTATAAATCTTGAATAAAATTAGAAGTAACATAAGCAAGTAAATATTTAATATTAGTAAGAAGATATTTAAGAGCACGAGTCCATTTTTCATCTTGATTGAAAGAAATACAAATACTAGTACTGCCTACTTTATCTTTATGAATTCTAATAATAATAATGATATAAAAAATGTAATATATTAAATCTTACCTATAAGGAAATATAAATTGTGGATCAGTTGCTTCAAGATGATCCCCTAATTGTTTTAAACATTTAAGAAAAGCAATCATTGCAGCATCAAATTTTCGATGTATGAAAAATTTTGTAATAGGTAAATCATCTGAACTATGTAATTCAAGTCGAGTAATTTTAGGTGGAAGAGAAGGATCATTATAAAATTCGAGTTTATCTATTTTTGATGTAGATCCTAAAGGATAAAGTTTATATCTAATTAATAAAATTTTTAAAATTGAGAAAAAATATTTGTATAAAATGTAATTACCCGGTAAATTTAAAATCCAGTTTATTTGCAACTGAATGAAGCAATAACAATATTAATCCCCAAGCTGCATTTATTTCATCCCATTCTACTGATTGAGAAGGTAATCGACCAAGTTTTAAATCATTAATTGTTCCTATTTAATGTTAATAATTTTTAAATAAATATGTTGATATACCAAATTGCCCATTATGACTAATACAAAATACATCATTATAAACATTTGTTTTTTGTAAACTCTCAAGTTTTTTAACACAATAATCGTATTGCAAATTAATTGCATCTCTTTCATTTTGAAATTCTTCAAGTTCACGCAAAAATGAATTTCTCTTTCTCCAGAATATTTCCTCTTTATTATTTAAAGAGAGGGATTCCTTTTCTAAATATTCAATTTCCTTTTCAATTTTTGCTTGTTCTTCTTTAAGTTGGTTAATAGTTTCAAGTGCAATAATCTTTTTTTTTAAATTCTAAAAAAATTATTCTTATCATTATAATAAAGAAAATAGATACATCTTGTATCTCCAACTCCATTTCCTCTATCTCATCTTCGTTAGGGATATCATCATTAATATGATTTAAAAATTCAATATACGCATCCCTTTCTTTTTTCGAATAATGAAGGTGTTTAGACATAGTGTCAAGTAATGTTTCTGCGCATTCTGAACAAATAGGATGACTTATATTCGAAAAGGAAGACATAATATCAAAAAGATGTTCAAGCATGTATTGTTTATCAGATAAAATTTCTCTATTATTTGACAAATCATTTAAAGAATGAATGGTAGAAAGATGTAATGTTGAGGTATCAAAAAAATGAATTGAATCAACTTTTTTATATATATTAGGAGTCTCATTATATGAAATAGGATAATCCATATCAAAATTTTTCTGGTAATCCATTACTGAAGGATTTAGTGATTGTTCCATCGCTTTATAATAATAAACTTCTCTAGATTTCGGAAAAAGAGATGGAATTGGTTCTAATTCTTTCATTTCATCTATAGAATCTCCAAAAGAATCTTTTTAATTATTAATAAATTGTTAAAATCATAGATTTTTTTATATTTTACTAAGAAGTAAATTATATGTTGTTATATTTATATCTTTTAAATGTTCAAAATGAACCGGACTTTGACATTGTTGACAAATAGATATAACCGAATACGTCATTTTTTCTTATTAATAACTATTAAAAACAATTTCTTTTCTTAATAACAAAATATTATAAAGTTAACATTTTTTTAATTTTTTTTGACGTTAAGATCTTACACATTTAAAAAAAAATAAATTTTCTTAATAATAATTAAATAAAATGAATTTTAAAGAGAAATTTCACTATTTAAAACAATGTTACTGGGAAATTATGGATTTGATTCAAAAATTGGGTAAAATTAATGAACGTTCACGAGAAAATCCGGAACAATTAGGATGTATAATTAGGGAGAAATTAAAACAAGCAGAAAATGAACTTGAAGTTAGATTTTTTATGAATTAATATTATTTAAATAACATTTTTTTGTTTTAGAATCTTTTTATTGAATTAGAGGATGAAGAGGATTATGAAATTAAGACAAAATATATAGAAATATGTAATAAGTTAAAAGAAGATTTAAAAATGTTTAAATGTATTAAATTATTATTTTATATCTAATTTTTGTTTAGTTCTAGACTGGATTTTCGAAAAGCATTGTTAAAATCTAATAAAAATATTCATTTAACAAATCAAAAGATGTTAAAACAGTTATCAGGAGATATAAAAGAAAAAACAACATTATTTCAGAAAAGAAAGAATACGACAAGTTCTTCGTATATATTTTCCATCTTTTTTTTATTCTTTAAATAATTTTAAAATTGATAATAGAACTTTAAATACTTCATCAAATATTTTATCTGCACTTGCTGAACTTCATCAATTAATGGAGTCTGAAATGTCGAGATCATCATTAACTTTACAAGAACTTGAATTATCTTCTAATACGCTTCAATCTTTGCAAGAGAATTATTTAACATTTGGTACATTGCTTACAAAATCACGAAAACTTCTTTCAGAACTTGAATATGCAAATAAATTCGATCGGCTTTTAATTATTTGCTCTTTAATGTTTTTTCTTTCTGTTGTTGGATGGATTATATATAAAAGACTTTTGCGTCGCATTATTTATGCTATAATTTGGCTATTTTTTATCAAATTAAGAAATGTTACTAGAAAGATAATTAAAACATACAGTATGTAGTTTCAATTAAAATATTTGTATTAATTCTGACAGATGTTTTTTTTGGTTCAACTGTTTTAAAAATTTCTAATAAGACTACAATAGAGGAGTTTAATCTTTCGTATTCAGATAATGTAGATTTTATAAAATCCAATACATCTAATCAAATAAACGTTGTAAATAGTATAAATATTTTATTTTCTTTCCAGATTATTAAAAATAATAGGCACAGTTTTACATGATGAATTTTAATAGTATTTGCATTAAATTTGTTATATATACAGTTTGATGGTGCTATGTATTATTAAAGAATTAGTTTATAAATTATTTTTATCGAATCTTGATCTTTGAATATGATAATAAATATTTTTTAATTTTTTAGTTTTACTTTATAAATATCTTGTAATTATTTGAAAAATATTTTAATTAGAAATATTATTAAATGTTTAAAATGTATTTAAAATATTTATTTTAATTTTAAATTAAACATTTCTGTTTAAGTTATTTAAATATATTTTTTTAAACAATATCTGAAATTTTTCAATACTAATATGAAATAATATAAAGATTCAAAATATTTATTACTTTACTAAAAATAATTATCCAAAAAAATGAGTAAAATTATAAATCTACAAATATCAACAAAATATAAACTTATATACCATATAAATTTTAACACATAAATTATAAATATCAAATAAATATAATAATTTAAATTTATTTTAAAAAGCGTTTAATTATTTTCTACATCTAAAGCGAGAATTTCAGACATTTCAGAAAATGATTTTGCATTTTGAAAAGCTTGATATATAGTTTTCCGAGAAATTGATTTATCATCAAGAATTTGCATAATACAAAACTTAGTATTTGAAAACGAGTTGTCAGTTTTTATTGCCTAATTATATTTAAAATAAAATGATAAAGTCAAAAAACATACTATACGCAGCCATTCTCGTGCAACTTCTATAGGAGGAAGAAGACCTTCTTCTCTAAAACAACTAGGATTTTTTTTTGCAGCACGAGCAATCATAGCACCATCAGTATTCCATTCTTTCATAACCCTTAATCCATCTTTTCTATCTGTAATATCACCATTAGCAATACAAGCAACACCTTTTTCTCGACATATTTTAGATATGATTCTTAACTGATCTCTTATAGCCTTTTCTTTATTTCTCATAGAAACTGTTCGACAATGAACAGTTAATCCTATAATTCCTGTTTTACATAATCTTTCAACCATGGCTTCTGTTTCTTTTATATTTTCAAGTATCCTAATTTTAGCACTAATTCCAATATTGAAAGGGAGTCCAATATTTTTTACTAAAGCAACTAATATATCCTCTAGAAGATTAACATTTTTTAATAAAGCAGCGCCCATTCCACTATGAATAGAAAAATGCTAAAAAAAAATAAATAAAACCTCAAATATTATATAGCAATGTACTTTTGGGCATCCACAATTAAGATCAATTGCAGCCACATCTTTAGCTATTAATCGTGCTGCTTTAACTGCAAGCTCCGGATCTGCTGATCCAAGTTGAAAAATTAACCGAGATTTTTCTAATTCATGAATTCTATAAAGAACATTGTTATTTGAAGGTTTTATAAAATCAATACAATTTATTTTTTCTATTTTGATTTTTTTAGAACTTTATATATATTGTTTAATTCTACCATTTATTACACGTTGACAAATCTCTCCATGGATTAATGCTTTATCAACAATTTCAGGTCCCCAAACAAGATCAGCTCCATATTTTAAAGCTAGCAATCGTGTAGGAAGTTCACCAATTCTTACCTTTTTTTAAATATTATTTATTCATCTTTAATTTAATTTTTAATTTACCATAGGTGCAAGTATAATTCTTCCATGATAATCCACAATTTTTGGTTGAATCATATTCTAAATAATTTCTCCTAAAAAAAAGTTAAATATTAATAAAATATTTATTCCTAAATCTATTTATTCTTTTAAAACTTAAAATTTAATAAAAACTTAAAGTTTATCGCTTAAAAAATTTCAAGATTCTTAAGAAAATGAGCAATGTATTATGCAATTACACAAAAAGATGTGTTGGAGTAGCCAATACTCAGAGTAAAGATGAATTAAGAGAAAAAAATAATTAATTAATTTTTAGATTATAAAGTTTTTATTGAAAAAGATGGAAAACCAATTTCAGCATTTCATGATATACCATTATACGTAAATAAAGAAAAAACAACTTTAAATATGATTGTTGAAATACCACGATGGACAAATGCAAAGATGGAAATATCTAAAGAAGAATTATTAAATCCTATTAAACAAGATTTTAAGAAAGGAAGATTACGTTATGGTAAATTTAAATAATTTTACAAGAAAAAAAGAATTTAAATATTTAAGTAAGAAACTGTTTTCCTCATCATGGATATGTATGTATATTTTAATATGATTAATTAATTATTTTAATAAAATAATTTTAGATATGGAATTATGGGTATATTACTAAATTAGATAAAATATTATAATATTTTATCTAATTTATTAACTAAATATATTTAATTAATTAAATAGAGCATTTCCTAGGGTTTAATTTTATATTATAATATATTATTAAACTTATATATTTATATTAGACTTGGGAAGATCCAAATATTATAAATCCTGAAACAAAAGCAAGAGGTGATAATGATCCCCTTGATGTTTGTGAAATAGGTGAGGCTGTTGGTTCTATTGGACAAATAAAGCAAGTCAAAGTTCTTGGTTCTATGGCACTTTTAGACGAAGGAGAAACAGATTGGAAAATTATTGTTATTGATGTTAATGATCCTTTAGCCCCAAAATTGAATGGTGATTCGATTATATAATAAAAAATTATTTATTTAATTTTAGATATTGAGGATGTTGAACGTCATCTTCCCGGTCTTATTCGTGCCACAAATGAATGGTTTCGTGTATTTTTAAGATATTTTTAATGAATAAACTTTACAACTTATGATAAATAGATTTACAAAATTCCAGATGGAAAACCTGAAAATTCGTTTGCTTTTTCTGGAGAATGTAAAAATAAAAAATATACCTCTGAAATTATTCGTGAATGCGCTGAATCATGGGAGCGCCTTATATCCGGAAAATCCAGCTCAAAGTCTATTAGCTGGTAAATATATGTATATTATGAATTGATTTTGAAATTATATTAGTTTTAATACTACGGTTTTATATTCTCCTTTCTACTCAAATGAGGATATACATGTTCCTTTAGGAGAGAATCTTCCACCCGCTCCCAAAGATCCCTCTGTTGATAAGGTTATTTTTTTTATTAATAATTAATTTAAAATTATAATTCATCTAATATTATATTTAGTGGTTCTATATTTCAGGGAACATATAATTTTTAACAGATCAAATAGTAGAAACGTTTTTATTTATATATATTTTATATTATATATTATTATAAATAGCTATTAAAATATTTTTTTAATTTTAATTATAACTTTATACAAAATTCAACTATTAAAAATTATATTTTAGATTATATATTTTATATAGAAAATCATATTTTATACTTTATTTTTGAAATATCTTTTATTTTTATTAAAATTTGATATTGTTTAATTTCATTTTTAAGATATAATTTTAGAAATAAAAAACATAAAAATAATAAAATACAATTATATATAAATTAAAAAATATAAACAATAAATATTCAACCAGATACCTAATTTATTATAAACTAAATATTAATAAAAATGATAAAAAATACTTTTATAAGAAAAAAAAATAAAAAAATAATCAATCTAATCGCTTTAAATTACAAAATTTAAATGTATCTTGATATGACAACCTAATTTCAAATATACTTGTGACATAAAATGATTTCTAAAATAATCTCAAATATAGTATTTAAAAGTTAAATTAAAACAGATCCACATAAAAGACATTTTGTTTCATATTCCTTCAAAGTGCTTTTACTTTTTGCTAACAACGGTCCATTCTCTTTATTAATGAGTTCAATATCATTTGGAGCCCCGTTTTTAATTAAATTCTTGCGAAGACATTCGTCATGTAACCAATTTTTACAATTATAACAAGCGTATAATATTTTGTCCGGGTTATGGTATTTTTTGCATTTACAAAGTGTCGTTAAACGCTAATAAGAGTTAATAATACTTTTAATATTTTCCTATATTTACTGTAAGTTTGGGATTTGCAGAATCACCACCAAAACGCTGCCTCCAATAAAATTCAGGTATATCATCAGGATTATCTACTAATGTTTTGCTCTCTACAGCTTCATTCCTCTCACTCTCATCATTTAAGGCAAATTCTTTCTCTTCATCCCAGAACCTAACAATAACTTTACTTGAAATTGTATTTGCGGCTATAATTTCGTGATAATCAGATTCTATCAATTCCATTTCCCCATGATAATATCTATTATTAAAATAACATAAGTTTCTTATGATATAAATGAAAACTTCAGCTTACTTTCGTCCTTCGGGAAGTTCTTCAGGTTTATAATACCATTGACACATAACCCATACATTCTGACCATTTTCCGCGCGAATTTCAAGCAATTTAGCAATCCAAAACCGAGCAAAATCAAAATTATCTGTTAATTTCTCCTCAGAGTTATTTATAAATACACAATCTCCAATATAAAATTTCTCATCTTGTACTATAAAAATATTAAAAAAAAAACGAAGAAAAAAAATAAAAACATTTTAAACTCTTATATTTATTCATCTTTGTCCATCCTGAAGGCCTCCAGTTAGGACCTATAGCGAAATTTGCCTGGTTCTCCTTTGTATTCAAAATCGGTTTATCTCCACTATGAGAAGTTATTTTTTTCTGACCTTTTGATTGTTTCATATTTTTAGTATTAAATTCCTGATGATCATCCCTATTTTCATCTTTCTTAGACTCATTTTCATTGTTAGAATCTGTTAAATCAATTTTTCTTTTTTTATTTTCAGTATTTTCAATATTTTCTATTTTTTCATTATCAAGCTTTCCATTTGGGTTCAAAAAAAGCTCAAGAGATTCAGATGCCATTCCCGTTCAGAAATAATTAATTTAGATACTCAAATAACCCTATATTCCTTATTTCTAGAGATGTTATTAACCTTAGAAATTTGAAGTTATAAACGAAGACCGAAAGAATAAATGATATATTTTAAATAAAATATTTATCAAACAAACATATTAAGAATAATTGTTAATTACTGAATATTTTTTTATATATATATTTAAGAATTTTCTATTTTTTGTTCAAGTTCTTTAACCATATTTTCAATTTCTTTCATATTAGATTGTATGATACCCTTTGATTCTTTCATAGTAGATTCGACTCGCTCAAGAGTATCTTTTAATTCAATTAATTCTTCTTGAATAATTTTTTGACGTTCTGTACAATCTTTAAATCCAGTTGTTACAGTAGCAGCATCAGCATGAACAATACGTAATGCTTTTAATCGATCTAACAAATTTGGAAGAATAGGAAAAATACTTTCGATTGTTTCAAGACTTGAATACAAAGCATCTATTTTCTGTTCTTGTGATATTGAAGCAGATTCTGTGACTTCCGGATCCAATTTTGACTTTTTTTCTGACAAAATTTCCATTTCTGTTACTAAATCCTTTACCTTTTTAGTAATAGAATCAATATAACTTTGACTTGATGTTAATAGTTTTATTTTACTATTTAAATGTGAAAGTGTAGGAAGAATCGGAGTCTGTAACATATATGAATGCATATGATTAATTCCCAATGACTTTTCTAATAATGTTAAGCGATTTTCTAAGTCTGATATATCATATTCCGTATGTTTCTCTTTAAATGATGGGTTATAATTTAATGTATATTTTAGTGACTAAGAATTAACAATTAGGTTTTTTCTTTCTTTTCTTCTAAAAACCTGATTATTTAAAGAATCTAATATTTCTGTTGTATTCTTTTCTTTTTCATCTTTTAGAGGTTCAAGAAGATCAAACTCTTCAAGTCTCTTTGCAAGTGTTACGATTGCACTTTTTTTTGCTTGATTTTGAAGTTCTACTACTTGAAAATCCAATTCATTCAAATCTGCAAAACTCTTATTTAATGAAACATTTTCTATAGAATTGTCCTTTAATTTTCGATAATTTAGCTCCTCCCTAACCTCTTCTAATTCACGTTTCAGACGTGCTAATTTTTCATCTACTGTTTCCTCAATGACACCATAATCATGAAAATTCTTTGTCACATATGATTTTCCATTTTTTTGTCCAACTCTTCCGGAAAAATCTTTTAAAAATAAATTCTTATCAATTCCCAATATACAAGTGAACAAGAAAACGCATACCCGCATCATCTGCATTAACTTGTTCTTTTAAAAATCTGTTTTTTGCCATACATAAATTTAATCGGTCATTACTAATATCTTCATTTATTGTTCCAGAATCAATAGATAATGTAGACTACAGAATAATTATTAAATAAAAATATTTAAAAACTTCTTTTTTATACTGATTGTGTCCATAAATCCTCTACAAGATCCGGTGTTTCATATACATCTTTCCCCATATCCTGGCCTTATTTTAACGCTGAAAAAAAATCTTTTATTAACTTACTATCCCAGGTAATGTAGAATATTTAGTTTTAAGTGTCATTTAGCATAAGAATTGTCTGTTTTCCTTTATTTTCTTTCACTTTTTATCTCGTCGTTAATCGTTGAATATCGTCTTTCATTACAAATAAAACTTATAATTTTTAAAATTTTAAATGTTTCATGTTTGGACTTGGTAAATTATTTTATAGTAAATTTTAAACATATTATCATCTTTAAATGAGTCTAAAAATGATAGTTTTTCTTCTTTTAATAAACGCTATTGCAGTTCTTTCAGAGGACCGATTTCTTGCAAAAAGTAAAAATTAATTTCTATGAATTAATTCTAAAAATTAGAATAGTTGGATTCTCTGGGAAAATAGAATATGGGGTTGATAATCATTCTATGTCACCAATTAAGTTTAAAATTGTAAATTTAATAAGTGCTGTACGAACACTTATGAGAAGTAAAATTATATAAATTTCGAAGATTTACATAGTTAATCAAAAATTTAAGTACCTTTGATTATTATTAATACACTAGTAATGTTGTATCTCTTAATGCTAGGATAAATTTAAAAGAATAAAAAAGGTATAAATATATTTACGAATAATAAGATTTTATTCAAATATTTTAAAGATGATATATATTCTTTATGAAATTATTCTTATTTTTCCTATATTTATATTTATTAAAAATTTTAAAACATTAATATCTAATACAAAAAATAGATGAATAAAATACTATCAATTTCTCAGAAATAAATTTATAAAATACTGATTTAAGAAATTGAGGAATTTTAAATCATTAACTAAACTCATAAAGTAACGAGACTTTTATTTATTTTGCTTAACAAAAATAAATTCTTAATTCTTAAAAAAATTATTGATAAAAATTCAAATTCTGAAATATTTTTTATTTTACTATCAACATTTGACAGGTTAAATTGATTCAATTAACTCAAATTAACCATTTTGTAAAAAACATCAATTATGATCTTTTAAAAAATTCCCAAAAAATTATCATATAAATGTTTCATTTTAATAAACTAATAATATTATTAAATATTCAAAACAAGAAAGTCTAATTTCTGCAGATCCAATGTTTAATAAGTTACAATTTAATTCTATTTTAAGTGCAAAAATATAACAACTATATTGCAATTTACATCTAAAATAAATAGGAATATAAAATCCACAAATAATTAAAATTATATAAATTGTTCATAATATTTAACAATCTTAAAATAATAATGTGAAAAAACATAAAAATTTATAATTCTTATTACTTTTGGTGCATTTATTTATTCCTAGTAAAAAGCCAATACTCTTAGAAAATATCTTCATATACTTTTGAACTCTAATAGATTTTGAAAGTTATAATGAAATCTGTTTTTCTATAAAAAATTCCCTAAAATAAAAAAACATCAAAATACGACATAAGAAAGATATTTTGTTAAAATTAATATAGAAATTAAAAAAAAGTCATCATATGAAATAATTCTTTGTTAATAGATATTTAATAATAAATATCACATAAATATAAATTATCATAATATTAAATCTTACTTGTAAATAAGCTTTGAAAATCAAAAATGTTTATTTGTTAATATAGACTAGTTATTTTTCCTTCCAGAGAAAATGATGTTATCAGTAAATAGATTTGATTTATTATGATCTTTTTAATGGATTTAAAATAATACTAAAAAGATAATTAAAGAAATTTATAAATATCCTGGTATAACTTATAGAAATACTGATTTCTGTAATATAAAACTCTGTTATGTTCCATTAATAAAGAGATTTCATTTTTGAACTTAGATTAAGCAAATTAATAACAACCCATTTTTAATAAGCAATAAATAAAAATTCACTTACTCCATATACAAGATAACAAAGGAAATTAATATTAATAGTGAACTTTTTTTTTAAAATTTCTTATATATTTCAATATCACAAAATAATAATACCTTATCAATTAAATTATTATTTTGACAAAATATGTCAAAAGATATAGAAAAAAGGAGTCATATTTAGACATAACTATGCATAAAAAGACGATTCTTGGAAAAAAGGTGTGTAATATAAAAATTAATAAATCTAAAAATGTAAAAGATTAATATAAGAAGTATATATAGTAAAATCTGAAAAACTTCGTACTTAATAGAACAAAAAATAGTCCAATAATTTTAGGCTATTACTCAATATTATAACAAAAAAATACCCTAAATAAAGAATTTAAAGTAAAAATTCCCTATAATTATTCAAATAAGCTAAGAAATTAATTAATCAATGAAAAATACTGAATATTCTTAAACCATACAAAATATATAAGTATTTCTAATTCAGAAGAAATAAGATCTTCCTCAAATTTTTAAAATAAAAGATGTATAAAACAAACAAATAGAATTCATCTTAAACGATTTTGATGTTTTTAATTGTAATTTTAAATTAATCCTTATCTATTTAAATAATATTATCCAGAAATGATTCATATTTTATATCTTGAAAAAAATATATGTTATCAATAAATCAATATTTTATCTATCATAAATAAGTCAAAAAATCACACAAAAAAATCCTAGAAAGTAAAAATAAATAACACCTGTTAAAACAGATTCCCATTTAAAATATCTGGAAATTAATATTAAAATAGTTAATAACTTTAAAATGTTAAGAAATCTCAAATTTAAAAATATATTAAAAAATTATAATTTCCCGTAAAAATGAAAAATATATAATACATGATATCAATACCATATTTCCGGGTATTCTACCTAATTTATTTTCGTATTAATAATTGAAAAAACGCTATCAAAATACATTAGAATAATTTTTGATTAAATACAGAATAAATAATTGAAATAGCCCCTAAAATAATCGCAATTATTACAGAAAAAGTAAAAAAAATAGTAACTGTTAGTCCTCCTTTATTACAAATATCTATCACTTGAAGTCGTGCATCTACACTTACTGATAGAACCTGGGTCTCATTTGGACTAATGGTTAAAGCTGTAATTGGAAACATATGCATTTTAGACTTCTTTTGCAATACCTATCAAACTTAATATTAAAAAAATATATATTTTTTCTTACTTTTAAAGTATAAATATCAATAATGATGATGGAAAAATCAGCACATGCAATAATTGCCCATTGCTTTGTACGTGCCATTTCCATACATGTAACTGCCCTCGATGTTTTGTGCAAAAAGCACGCATTTGTCTGAATCCATAACGTTCTTTCAGTATGAATCTGATTTTCATTAGTAAAATTAGCCTCCCAACGTTGTAAGAGAGGAGGTTGTTTCTGTTGATGAATAATGGTGATTAATGAATTTTCATTAATCCATCTTACGGCACGAAATGTTCCCTCTTTCAAGGACTGAATATGAATTTGTCGTTTTGTAGAAAATACAAATGTATATAGTTTTAATAATGAAACATATACCAACTGTTTTGAATCAGTAAAAACTCTTAGAAAAATCTTTATCAAACTTTGCTATCATTCGGAGAAAAATCTAAATCTATAACCATAGGTTCTATAAACATAACAGAGGTTATAGGCTTTAATGATGGATATTTCAATAAAGCTAAATAACCATTGGCTGAAGCAATAGCTAAAAATGTTCTTGAATGATTAAATCGTGTAATTCGCTGATAATTATCCCAACTATCAATAGATGATTGAGGAAATATAGAAATGCTTTTCGAAATTGATATACTAAGTCATTTTTATTTTTTTTGAAAAACTTTGAAAAATATTACGTTTTTTTGTCTTTATTATACTTAAAAATATGCAAATGATTATTTTTTTTCACCGCTAATTTCGTATTCAGATCATTAACACCCACTATTAGTGTTTTCTTTGTCCATATGTTAATCAGATTCAGAATGACCCAATTATTCAATTGAAGCCTACATTCGACGGATCAATTGTAAGAGACATTGGTGTATCTTTCGTTGATAATGTATAAGTCGTCTCTAATTCAAATAGACCCTTTTTTACTAACGAATAAATACGCTTGTTTTATATCAATATAATTCCTTTAAAAATACTTTTTTTCATTACAAATTGATTAGGTACTCCTGACTTCACATTTCCTCCTCCTCCTGCTACTAATATTTCTGTTTCTGATAAATAACCTAATGCATATCCCGGAATTTCAATTAAAATCGTCTGAATAGATTTCATTCTTATTTTAAATTCCTGTTTATTATAAATAAGTTTAAATCATATAAAAATACCTTGAAATCTTATATCTTTATTATACAAATTAAATAGAAAATTTTATCATATTTTTCTTTAACTTAATAAGATACACGATTTATAAGATTTCCGCAAGATTATCACGTGCTCAAATAAAGGTAAATTATAAAAAAAAGATGATTATACATGTAAAAAAGGTTAATCAAAATCGTCATCTTTTTCTCTTTATTTTAATGAAGATTTTTTTTTATGTTTTTAATTTTTTAAATATAAAGATAAGAAGCAATATATAAAAGAAATAAGTAAAAAAAGAATACCATCCTGTTATAAAATTTCATTAAAAGAATGACAAAGACAGTATATGCAAGAGATAATAAACGAAAAAATAAAGCCAATACAAAAATATTTAAACCATTGTAGGAATAAATATTAAAGCTTATAAAAAAAAATAAAAATAAATGATATAAATAATAATCATTTATTTTTATGTAACTTGTTGTGTGGATTTTGCTTGATGATCACATTCTCGTCTAAAATAATATTAATTAAATATATAATATTATATATTTATTACTTGAATAAAAGAATATGAGGTTCAGGAACATGAATTTCATAATGTTGCCATCCAAGACTCTATATATATGTATTAATTTCAAATAATATAGTAAAAAAATTATTAATTAATTAATAAATAATACGTACTTGAGTAATACCTAATCCACGCCATTCTTCTTCATGTAAAATTTTTAAAGTACCCGTTTCTTGATTAAAATAATCCTTTGGAATCACTTTAAGCATAGATTTAGGTAAAATAACGTGTCTATTAATATAAAAAATTTCATTATATCCAAAAAAAAACTTTAATTAGAGTAAATTACCTATATTCATGAGTATCATCTGAATATCTAAAAAATTATTAAGATATATATTTTTTATATTTTTTTATTTTACCTCGTTGAATAATGAATATTCTCAATGAATTCCTCAAGACGGCTTCGTTCTGCTTCTGTTAAATAACGAATTGGTCTTTTCTTTAATGATTCATGCATTTTTAACTATTTGTTTGCTTTTTTCTACGTTTAAATCACGTTCTACGATATTTCACGCTATAATTTTTAATAAAATGAATAAAATGAATAAAATACAAGAATTAATATATTTTTTAATGAAATGAATAAAGTTAAAATAATTTAAATAAAGTTATCAGTTTTTTTTTTATAAAAATTAAAATATTTTACTTTTATATAAAAGTCTGATTTTTTTTATGACATTACTCGGATATCGTGAGACATCAAGGATAATATTATAAAAATATAAAGATAATAAAAGGGTTTTAGATGATTTTTTAGAGATAAATTGATTAAAATAAAATTAAAGGAAGGGTTTATAAGTTTAGAGATTTTTTTTAAATTTTTTTTTTACGTTTTTTACGACTTTAAAAATATCTATTTATATTTATAACGTAAATGGAAGGAAAACATAAAACAGAAAATTTTTTAGGGGAGAGTAGGCATGATTTAAGACTTAGGAAACGTGTTAAAATGGTTTCTTTTTTTTTAAAAAAAAAAATACTGATTTTTTTCTATAGAATACTCGTAATGCTGAAGATGTACTTGATGAAGGACAACGACTTATTGAAATTATTCAAGAATCTAAAGATACCACGTATATTTTATCTTTTTTCATTTTATTAATCTTAAAGAACTAATTTTTTATTATAGGGGTCGACTTATATCAGAAAATTTTATGCGATTACCTAGTAAGGTTGATATATTCTCATTCTTTATTATATTTATAACTAAAACTAATCATATATTTCTTTTCAGAAATTATATCCTGATTACTATGAATTGATTAAAAAACCAATTGCTTTGGATACAATTAAAGTAAGATTAAAATAAAAAAAATATATAAAACTTATTTTTCTTTTTTTTTGAAGGAGAAACTTAGGAAAGGAGATTATGCTTCCATGAATGATCTACGCGATGATCTTTTACAAATGTGCAATAATGCAAAACGTTATAATGTAACGGAAAGTCAAATTTATCAAGATGCCCAACAGATTGGAAAAGTTATTAAATCATGGGGCGAAGAAGTTTCATCTTCTGGTAAAACAGAGGAAACAAAAAGATTGAAGATAGTTCATAAAAGTTCTCAAAAAAATATTTCGGAATTTGCGCAGGAAATGTTACAAGAATTAAAAGTCATGAAAGATTCATTGTTTGTGCATTTTACTTTTTTCAAAAAGAAAGTAACATTTTTAGTGGAAGAACATATGCGGATGTTTTTCTTGAAGTTCCTAATAGAAAAGAGTATCCTGAATATTATCGAATTATACAAAAACCGATGTCTTTTAATATTATAGAGGTATTTGTTCATACATATAATTAATATTAATGACTACTAAATTCTTATTTTATTATAGAAAAAAATAAGAAAGGAACAATATTCGAAACTAATTGATTTTGAAAATGATGTAAAACTTATTTTTATGAACGCAATGGTTTTCAATGAAGATGGAAGTCAAATTTCAAATGATGCAAAAACGTTACTTAAATTTTTTCAAAAAAAGATATCTAAAAAGAGAGAATCATTGGATCAGTCTGAAGATTCTGAACATTCTCCTGTATGTTTTTAGAAAAAAATAATTAATTAATTAATTCGGAATATAGTTAAAAGTAAAATTAAATGTTTCTCAATCTTCAACCCCCAAAATACGTCTCTCAGTTGGGTCTAAACCACCAGCAGCTTCAGATACTTCGGAAACATCTAAATCTGTTATTCGACTACCAATGTCTCCACAAACGAAAAGTTCTACTGTTAAAACTGAGGAAACAGAAATTACTCCTCCTAAATCTAAAACAATAGCGCCGATTCCCACAACACGTTCAGTTCCTTTAGCCCCAATTCCGAAGTTAGTTGCAGCACCTATTCCTTCTGTGACATCACAATCATCAACTCATCCTTCCAAATATACATCACATGAAATTGTAATGGTAACACCACAGCCTTCACGTTCTCCCCGATTAACAATGGAACCCTATTGGAAATGGTCTGAAACTAAAAGTAATAATTCATATTATGATTTAAATAATTGTATTAATTAATTTATAAGATGGTTCAGAATCACTCATTTCACTGATTACACTTTATACACCTCCATTTCTTGATATTCCTTCACCTTATCAAATACATCTTCCTTTTCCATCGGACTCTTTTAGAATTTCAACAATTCTTCTTCCAATAGCTTATCATACACTTTTAGTTACACCAACTCTGTGTCCATCGCTTTTATCGAAACCATATCATTTTACATTGGCAATCAATAGTTTAAAAATAGCACCTAATATTTCATCAAATATGTTCTTATCTCGTCGTTCTGATTCATCTTTTCCAAAAAATATATATGAAGTTAAACTTGGAAAAGGCGTTAATGCAATCGAATGTGTTTTAACTGTTCCTAATAAATCAACACTTCGAAATTCATCTTCTATTGAATCATCTGAGAAAGAACGTGTTGTCATATTTGTTTTTTTATACAACTAATATTTATAATTATTTTACCCTTCAATCATATCTAACGGGTGTTCCTTGGTGACTCAAAATTTTATTATCGAAGATTATACTTTTCAGAAAAAAAAAAAGTTTTATAAATTGAAAAGTTCGATATTTCTTTTTAATTTCTCTCTTATTACGTATATCCGCTTTACAGCATTAATTATTATCATATGTTATATATTATATATTTTTTAGATGACATCAATAATCGCATCACCTTTTACACCGAGGCAACAGCAAACATTTTCTCAATCAGAAACGACATGTTTAAATAAATGTCAAGTATATAATCAATGTATATCACAACTGGATGAATGTTTTGGAAAAACATCTTTTATTTGGAATTCGGATTTTTCAAAAAATACAATTTACACATATGTTATTAATGCATTAGAAACTCATTATCATGGTCATGGAACGGCATATGAGGATCTTCGAATGCAATTTTTATGTAATCCACAATCAGAAAAAGCGCCTTCTTCTGTACAATTAAAACAAATATTATTTTCTTTAATTCATGTTGTTTCGAAATTAGATTCTAATCATCAAGGTCTTATTAAAGATATATTGAAAACTTATTGGATTGGAAGGGATGATGAATTTGTTTCTATTTATATACAATTTTTGGGAGCACTTGCAAGTGCTCATTCCGGTCATGTTCCCTTGATTATTCAAATGTTAGTTCAATTGATGGCTTCAGGTGAGTTTTTTTTATTTTTTTTCCTTTTTCTTCTTTTTTAACTTACTTAAATAGATTTAGATTCAATTGAATTATTACCCAACGAAACAACCGTCACATCTACACTTATTTATGATCGTATGCATTCTGCATTGAAATGTGTTCTGGATTTAGCACCAGTATCATATACATTTCTTTTTTCAGTATTGGTGACAGAATTTCCACATAAAAGTCATAAAACATCTCTTCAAATTACCTATCTTAAAAATTTATTAAGAATTCTTGATTATGCTTCTATTATATCTGGTCAAGTTCTTGGACTTATTGTAGATAAAATTATACAGATAGATGTAAGTGTTACATTAATATATAGTTTTATTTTTATTTTTTTTTCTAATATTACTTAAGGTTGAAATACAAATAGAACTTGAGGATTTAGATGAAGTTGATGAAGTGGCTTCTGTTATAAATAATGAAGTAGATAGTAGCTGTGACGATAAATCGTTGTCCCTTGATATTCATGATAATATTGACGCTGAAAATGGTGAAAATGAAAAATCATTAAGTCCATCTGAAAATCACTTTTATTTTCAAGCAATTGCATATATTAAAGATATGGTTAATAAATTGGATTGCATGTTAAATGTTTTATTTGATTATTTGGCCACTATATTTGTATCGTCGAAAGAATTAAATTGTAAACTGGAATCCCTAATGGATATTACATTTAAGCATCTTCTTCATATTTTTGATTCAATCATTCTTCGCACATTTCGATCACGTTATACACAATTCATATTATTTTGGGCATCTCAAACAAATGAAAAATATACTAACATGTTTTTGGAATTAATTTTGGAAAGAACATTAAATATTTCACAATCTCAAATTTCCAGATCTATATCATGTGCATATGTAGCCAGTTTTATTGCTCGTGCTGCAAATTTGAATAAGGAAATGGCAAGGAATGCTATTAATATGCTTTGTGGTTGGATGAATTTATTTTTGGATGAATGGGAAAATGTGAATGACTCATCCGAAATTTTTGTTAAAAAGTTTAATAGTTTTTATTCTATTGTTCAATCTGTTCTTTATATTTTTTGTTTTCGATGGCGAGATTTAATAGAAGATACGCAAGAGTGTGGTTCAGGTTGGTTAAGAAGTTTATCTGTATTGCAAAGAGCAATTACTTCAAAACTTAATCCTTTAAGAGTAAGGATAAAATAAATAAATAAATATTTTATTTATATTAATTAATTTTTTTAGTATTGTTCCTCAAATATTGTATTACAATTTGCAAGAATCGCTCATCAATTAAATTTTCTATATTGTTATCCAACGATTGAAAAAAATAAACGTTTAATTAATATTTATTCAGCATTTCATTCTTCTTCAGAAGATTCTCATTCAATTTCTCATACTATTTGTATTGATATAGAGAATTATTTTCCATTTGATCCATATCATTTAAAATCTAGTCGTCATTGGATTGATTCAATTTATAACGAATGGAAACCAATTCAAGGTTTTAATGATAATGATAATGATGATGATAATGATAATGATGATAATAATATTATTGATTTAACTTATAATTCTTTTAAGAAAATTTTATAAAATTATTTTAATTTCATTTTTTAATAAATTTACAAAAAAAAATTATTCATTTTTATTCATTTCTTTTTTCATATTCCTTATATATTTTGCTATTTTATGGAATATTTACATTTAAAAAATATTTTATAATTTTTCTAATGTTTTGGCATTCTCTTCGATTTCTCCGCTCATTTTTTGAAAACGTTAAAAAAAGATTAAAGTGTATATTAATAAGATAATCATAATGAATAATGAGTCAGGAATTCGAGGAAATACATATCAACAAATGCAACAAACAGGACATAATAAGGGATTTTATCAAAGGGAGGGGATGCATACAGGATTAGGAGGAACATTAGCAGAACAAGAAGCATTATGGACACTTTTACAACAACAAAATCAAACGTTACAGAATCATCAAGGATTTTATTCAGGAACGAATCTTGGATGGTCAGGACAAGGATATTCACAATTTAGGGGATATCCACAACCATTAGGAACGATATCACGTGGATATTCACCATATAGTGCGTATGATCATCAGAAAACGTCATATGCACATCATTATCCATCACAACATCCTTATTATTCACAAACATTTGATTATGGATACGCACAACATGCAACATTACAACATTCATCACCACATATTCAACATTATTTAGGTGGAAGAATTGATACTTCTTTACATTCATTATCATCATCAAGAATTAATATACCAGAAAATATAGTTGATTCAAATACAGAATTTCATAATACAATACCTGTTGTTAATACCTCTAATAATTCATCAAATATAGTTAATGTTTCAGAAACTAAAAACGAAACATCTACTGAACCATTTAGTGAGGTTCGTTATGTTATATCAGAATCTGTTGATCGAGCTTCTCTTCCATCTTTAAAAAGTTCTATTCCACCTGGTATTAATTATCAAGAATATACAAGAGATTGTGTTAGTGCTGCTATTGCTTCAAGACTTTCTCCATATTATCTTTCAGAATCCGAACATGCACTATTAAGAACACATTTGACTCATTTACAAATTACCTCATATTTGAATATTCGTAATGCTATTTTACGTCTTTGGATTAAAAACCCGCTTCTTTACGTAGATCAGTATGAAGCATTAGGCATTGCACATGAAGAACGCCATTTTAATCTTGCAAAAGTTTGTTGGGAATTTTTAGTAAGGGAGGGATATATTAATTTTGGGTGTCTTAATATACCTAAGCCTTTAGTTGCACCTACAACAGGAACAAAAACAATTATAGTAATTGGAGCGGGTATATCGGGTCTGGCATCCGCAAGACAGCTTCAATCTCTTTTTCAAATATTTTCTCATAAATTTAATCATCAAATTCCAAAAGTTATTCTTTTAGAAGCTAGAGGACGCTTAGGTGGTCGTGTTTATTCTCATAAATTAACTTCATTACCTACTGAAGAGGATTTTCCAAAAGATAGATTTTCCGCTGTTGACTTAGGTGCACAGATTATAACAGGTTTTGCTAGAGGCAATCCGTTATCTACTCTTCTTTTGAGACAACTTGGTCTTCCAATACATTTTCTTTCAGTACACAATATTACTTTATTTGATTCAAATGGTGAAATGGTGTTATCTGATATGGATTCTAGGGCAGAATTGTTATTTAATTATATTTTAGAAACAGCAAGTAGATTTAAATCTAAAGAAACTTCATCTAGTACCAAAAGAGTACTTGAGGGAGATAAAAACATGGTGGATGCGGGAATTGAACCAAAAAGTGAGGGTGGTCGTATTATTGCAAAAATTGAAGATAATGAAGCAATGATACCAACGATGGAAGATCATCTTGAAGTTGATTTGAAAGATTTGAATAAATCAGAAGAAATATCACCGACCAATTTCGAAAAAAAGAATGATTATGACCCAATATCTGCTTTGCAGAAAATGGGATTTCAAATCAAGGAAAATGCGTCTTTAGATACATATCTTGATGATATTATTTCTCAGAAAAATCCCACATTGGGTTTTGCTATGTCTAAAATCTTATCTCAATATCAATCATTAACGGATTTAACCGATCTTGATATAAAACTTTTAAATTGGCACTATGCAAATCTTGAATATGCAAATGGAACTAATCTTTCTAATTTGTCTCTATACCATTGGGATCAAGATGATGGGAACGAATTTAAAGGAGTACATGCAATGGTTAAGGGTGGATATTCAACCTTACCTCATGCATTAGCTCTTATGCCTACACCCTTAGAAATTCGTTATAAAACTATTGTTTCTGGCATTTCATATAATGACAAGAATGCTATAGTTTATTGCGAAGATGGCACCATGTTTAATGCTGATAAAGTTATAATTACTGTACCTCTTGGGGTTTTAAAGAAATCTGCTATTCAATTTAATCCTCCATTGCCTGAGTGGAAAATTCAATCTATAAAACATCTGAGTTTTGGATTATTAAATAAAGTAGAAAAAAAGAAAAAAACAATTACATTATCTAATAAGAATTAGATTATTTTAGTCTATAATACTGCTTTTTGGGATGTAAATATCGATGTATTCGGTTCTTTGAGTGAACCAGATGAGAAAGGATTATATGATAAAAATAGAGGTATTTATCGATACTTTTTATTATAAATCTTAATATGTAAATAGGACGTTTTTATATATTTTGGAATTGTATTAAAAGTGCTGGGCAGCCAGTATTACTCGCTCTTATGGCAGGAGATAGTGCTATTCAAATGGAAGATGAAACAGATAATGAACTCATAGAAGAGGCAACAAAGATTCTTAAAAATATCTATTCAAATCAAATGATACCCTATCCTAAAGAATCTATTATTACACGATGGGGAAAAGATAGATTTTCTTATGGAAGTTATTCATATGTTGGTCCTGAAGCATCGGGTAAAGATTATGATATTTTAGCAAAACCTATCGAAGATACTCTTTTTTTTGCAGGCGAGGCGACGTGTAGAACACATCCTGCTACTGTTCATGGAGCATATCTTAGCGGTCTTAAGGTTGCACAATTAGTTCTTGAATCATTAATTGGCCCTCTGGAGATTCCAACAAACGAACCACTTATTCCATTGAAACAAAAAAGTGCAACAGAAATATCATCTGGAGTTAAACGAAAAGCACAGGATGATTATAAAGCATTACTAGCTGAATTTAAAGATGCCCAATTAGAAAAACATAATAAAGAAGTTGAGAAAGTTATTTTAGAGCGTTTAGGACCAAGGCCATCTGCTCCTCAGCGTTTGACTGGAAATCCTTTTCTTGTTTTCCAAAAATCTCAATGGAATTATTGCAAAGATATTGCTGATCAAAATAAACAAAAGGAAACAGGTAATCCAGAAGCTAGAGCCACTAAAAATGAAATACGAGCAACCCTTGGTAGGACATGGAGAAATCTAAGTGACGAGGAAAAAAAGCCATTTTTTGATATTGTTGCAACTAATCGTACAAATTTTTCGAATCTCATTGAAAAATATAATACAACTATTCATGAATATAATATTAAAACTGAAGAAATAAAAGCAGAAATGAAAGCTAAACTTGATGCAATGCCTATTTCTCAGGAAGAATTAGAATTAAAAAGACTTGCTAAAGAACAAGATATTCAAGAAAAAAAAATGAAGGAGGATAGAAAAAGAGAAAGAGATTTATTCGAAGATGAGGTAAGTAATTATTTTTTTTTAATTAATATTATTAACGCATTGAAGCTGAGTGATTCTTTTGATGATGATTATCAGGATAATTTACGTAACGATCCATCGTATAGAGCAGCAACATATTTGAAAAAAACATAGGATTTTGTTTTTATGAAAGAAATTAGGTCTTTTATCATATTTATAGGTCTAATAATCATAAAATGTATCATAATAAGATTTAGTAATTACAAAAAATATAACTTAAAGAGGATATATTTAATTTTTATAATTAATATTAATATCTTTAGTAATAATAATTTGAAATTCAACCAAGAAAATTAATGACAAAAAAATGAAGAATAATACTACTAAAAATAAAATCTTTAAACGCTCTAAATAAATATAAGTTTTCATATATATATATATATTTTCTTTAAAATATACTTTTCAAGTGAAATGTCTTTGCCAAAATCCGTATTTTTAGGATCAAATTGATATCTTAAACTTGCTAAATTATATATTTAATATTATTGATAGATATAATATATATATATATAAACCTGTTAGTACAATTTGTCCAATTGTGCTAAAAAATCCGGATAAAAAAGCATTAAATGGATAAGATCCTGAAAGGATACAATATAACAATTGAAAAAACCCTGAAATAATTAAGAAAATGATAAAATAATCAATTATTTTTAAAGATTGTATCGTATGATTTCTACTCATTTTAATTCTTTTTTTTAAAAAAGAAAAAAGGAAAAAATATTACTGATAATTATTATAAAATTCTAAAACTGAATCTTTAAATGATATATTCTTATCATTTTCTTTTTTAATAGGTATTTTAGGTGGAAGTTGTTTTTTTGGAGTTTTCATAGTTAAAAATTAAACGTTGAAAAACGTAATATTGATTTTAACGTCAAAAAAAAAATTAAGATAAAAAAGTTAATATTTTTTAATGAAATACCTTAAAAATGGGAAAAATACATCATATTGTTTCTCTGATATTTATGATATTGTTATTGTTGGTGGAGGATTAGTAGGGTTAACATTTGTGTCAGCGCTGGGTTAGAATAATAATATTAAAAAAATTATGATTAAAGATTTAAGGCGCTAAATTGAATGATTTTCCATTAAAAATAGCGTTAATTGAAGAATCTGATTTCAAAAATGTAAAAAAATGGATACCATCTTCAATAGAATACTCTAATAGAGTAAGTTCTTTAAATACTTCCACAGTATCATTTCTACAAGGTTTTAAAATTATTTTTCTCTATGAAGAAGAAATATAGTGAATTTTTTTTAGATATTGGTGTTTGGAAATATGTAAAAAAAGACAGAATTCAACCATATCATGAAATGCAAGTCAGTTTTATCATATTTATGAAAACTTAATTAAAATGGTAGATTTGGGATGCTTTATCTTCTTCAAGGATTCATTTTTATTCGAAAAATTATAAAAAAAAATATATAACATCAAATGTTTTAGCATTTATGATAGAAAATATTAATCTTCAATTTGCTTTGCTGAAAAAAATTAATGAACTATCTAATTCTATATATACATTTGATTCGACAAAAATAGCATCTATAACATATAATCATCATCCAAATAGTAATTATGATTTAAGTAGATGGCCTTGTATAAAATTGTTAAATGGAAAAACTCTTGTATCTCGATTATTAGTAAGTTAAATTTATACACTAATCTTAATTCACTCATAGTTAAGATTGGAGCAGATGGAGTGCATTCATTAGTTCGTCAATTTTCAGAAATTAAATTTGTCGGTCAGGATTATAATGCACATGGTCTTGTAGCAACGTTAAAATTAGATCAATTTTCATCAGTAAATGGAATTCCTACAGCATGGCAAAGATTTTTGCCTCAAGGACCTATTGCTTTGTTACCGGTTAGATATATTGTTTGTTACTAATTATTATTAAAAAGGATATAGCTTCCTGATAAATATGCAACATTAGTATGGTCATGTTCTCCAGAAATTGCTACTTTTCTTAAAAGTCTTCCAAAATCAACTTTTCTTTCTTTAATCAACGCTGCATATAGATTAAATCCAACTGATCTGTCATATATTTTGTCTTTAAAATCCCACTTAGAAATTGAAGATCAAATTAAATGGCGCTTAGGGTTGTATCAGGAAAAAAGCCCAGTTCCCTCTTTTGCAATAGATTTACAAGATAATACAAGAGCATCATTCCAGTTGAGAATAAGACATTCGATTAATTATGTAAAAGAAAGGATAGCATTGCTGGGGTATATTCCATTTTTTATAAAAATTTTTAAATTATTTTAGTGATGCTGCACATACTATTCACCCATTATCTGGACAGGGACTTAATATGGGACTTCGTGATGCTAAATCACTTTCAGAAATTATTCTTGATGCATTATCTTTTGGTCAAGATATTGGTATATTTATTTTATTATTACTACTATATAAATATCCTAACAATACAGGAAATTATCAAGTGCTTCAACAATACACATCGGATAGATATTGGACAAATTATATGATGCTTGCTATAACTGATGGGTTATATAAACTATATTCTACAGATAATCCTTTAGTTGTTGGATTAAGAAGTGTTGGGTTAAGTAGTATTGATCGGTTTAATTGGATAAAAAGGATGCTTATAAAAGAGATGTCAATGAAATTTTGATTTATTAGAATTATTATATATAAAGCAATGTTAATCCAATATAAGTTTTTATCTCAACTAACCCATAAAACCTTTATTTTCTACTATTAATAACTATTATTTTTGTTCCAAACAACTTTGAAATATTCGATATTACTGTTGATAGCTCAAATATTAGATACTATTGTTGATAGCTTAAATAATAAATATTCATTCTTAATTTTTTTTTCTTATTCAGGTTTCAATGAATATTATATTTTACTTTTTACTAAGTACTTTATTTTCAGCTCTAAGTTTAGCTAATACAACTTCCGAAAAAACATCAGCGGAAATCCGTTTTGGTTTTTCTGTAGAATGAGTAATTTTATCTATTGATTTAGATCCATCAGAACTTATAAGACTTTCTTCACTAGTTGGCCTTTCATCTGTATCAAATTCATCTGAATCAGTCTCCATTTTTAAAGCCTTAATTCTATTTTCTAAACGTACGCTTTCAATTGCATGACGAAGCTGTTTGCGAGCATTAATTTCAGGTTTGACACTAGGTAGAAGGTTAATGTTTGTGGCATTATTCCCTGTAATCCATTTATGTTTTAAGGCATCCTAAAAATATCATTAGTTAATAAATTATTATAAAAAGAAAAATACCTTAGCAGTAAGTCTTTCTGATGGATTTATTTTTAACAAAGTAACAATGAAATCTTTAGCTGCAATTAAATTTAACTGATGAATAGGTATAATATGAAGTATTCACCATCTTGAGAAATATCTTTCCAATATTTTGGATGAAAAACTATATTAGCAGAAACAGTTTCACGAATTAATTCATCTTTATCTCTCGATTTAAAAGGTGAATATCCACATAATAGGGTATATGTAATAACACTAGAATTATTAAAATAATGGAATTTAAATATAAACAAATATTACCCTAATGACCAAATATCACATGATTTTCCATATCCACGCCCTGATAATATTTCCGGTGCAGTGTAACCATAAGATCCAGCCATTGTCAAAAGCACTTGATCTTCTTCAACATTTCGAGCAATTCCGAAATCTGCAAGAACTAATGGAGAATCATGATGAGAAGTAAGATATAAAAGATTTTCAGGTTTAAGGTCTCTATGAACAATTTGATTATCATGAATATAAGATAGGGCATCAAGAATTTCAGTAATAATAACTACGGCATCTTTTTCAGAAAATTTTCCATATTCACAAATTCTATCAAATAGTTCTCCTCCCGTTGCTCTAGGTATTGTTATTTTAAAAAATCATTTTAATAAAAACATATTTACAACTGAGTAACAATATAAAATTTAGAGCTTGACTCAAACCATTCCTTAAAACTCACTATATGTGGGTGATTTAAACGTTTTAAAATTTCCATTTCTTCATAAACCATATTTTCATGACCTTTAACTGAATTTTTATCAATAATTTTAACTGCAACTCGTCCATATTCGTGATGTACTGCTTCTTTAACGATACCATATGTTCCAGCTCCTATTAAAATATAAATTCAATTATAAATCATTTTTTAAAAAAAAAGCAGTAAATATTACCAAGAGTTTTTCCAAATTTATAATTTTTTTTTTTTGAACAATTAGAAGATTGTTTAAGATTTTTCATAAATAATGTCATACTTAATAGTTTGAAATAATATTATTATTAAGAATAATAATTTGAAATTCTTAATAGTAAAAAATTTGATTAAAATAACAGTTTTTTTTCGGGAAAAAAACAAAAAAGTATTCAATTATATAAATAGGCTTTATTATTTGCTTTTTTTTCTCTAAAAAAGACTTTATTTTCTCTTTATTTTAATGATTTCTTGTTTTATTGATATTTTGAAAGTTAAATTATCGCTGAATATTAAAAAGATTGTTTTTGAATAAAAAAGAAAAAAAATAAATATTTGATGATTTTATTTAAATAATTTTATTTAAATTCATCAAATATTTATTTAAATTCATCATTTTTCTTTTTTTTCTTTTTTATAAAATCAAAAAAACTTAAAACATATGAAATATATATATATATATATATATTTTATAATAAAAATTAACTTTTAATTTTATTGAATTGATTTTTTATTATAAAAAACTGAATGAAAACATTTTTTTGAATAATATCCTAAGAAAAAATTATAAATATATATTTTTATTTTTTTAAAAAAAATACCTGTCGCCAAAATACCTATAGTTCCTAATATAGTTGGTATGGGTTTAAAACCAACTTTATAAAGACGTGTTATTGAACTTCCAGATAATAAAATAGAAGAAACTATATTAATTTTAAATGAAAATGAATTATTATTATATAAAATTCATACAAAGTGCTAATTCATAACCGCCTTTTATACGATGATAAACCAAAATATCTATTTTAATATTTAAAATTATGAAAAAAAGCATAAATTATATAAAAATAAACATACTACTACAACTATACATAATTCCCAAAATAGTGCCTGCAATAAGACTTGGTATACTTCGTGCACGGATATATCCTGTTAATCCACCAATAAATACTATTTTTTTTTAATTTTTTTTTTTTTAAGAAAAAAAAACAGACATGTACCAATAAGAATATTTGTCACAGAATCCATTTATATATAATTTATTTGTTGAATATAGGATTTCTTATAATTTATTCACAATATATAGTTGACGATTTAAAAAAAACTAATACGGTAAAAATTTAAAAAATTATAAAATTAAGTAGTTAAAAGTTGCATATTTTTTTGAATAAAAAACTCCAATTCCAAATATAAAGACAGAATCAAATCTATAAATCAAACATTTTAAAATGATTAATGTTAAAAAAGTGTGAAAAATAAATTCTACTATTACTTTCTAAAAGTAAAAAAATCGAAAAAATATGCACAAAACTCAAAACAACCCGATAATTCTGTAAATATTTTATTTATAATGATCCTCAATAGATAATAAATATTAAATTTTGTATTCAAAACATCGTACATGAATCTAATAAATTTAAAGATGCATTGTCTTTATCTCATACATTCCGCTTACTCTTATGTATTCACAATTCTAGATTTCTAAAAAAAAGTTATTAAAAATTAAAATAAAAACAATCCTAACTATTTTTTTGAATAACAGAAAGTCCTTTGTCAAGAATTTCTAAATAACTTTGAAACCCAAGAAGTACTCTTTCTAATTCACTAATAATAGAATCATTAACGGTATTTTCCCCAGAATCTGTATAATCTGATAAAACTTTTAAATTTAATGGAGCTAATGGTGGGGGTTTCCATGTATTTGATAATGAGGAATCTTTTAATGACATTTGAAAATTCTGGGATACAGATGATTGAGACGGTGATGGAGGAAGAAGGACTAAGCCATCTATTCCAGAATATTTTGATTTCGGAGAAGTATTCTACATGTTGCATTATTTTAATTCTTGTTTTTTAAAGTAAAAAATTAACAAAAAACATACCTTAGTAGATAATAATGACATTCCTTTATCCGAATTATGCTTAGATGATATACCATTTGACGTATTCGACTCTTCTTTTGATATAAATCGGCTGTTTTTATGAGACATTTTAGATTTTTGAATATTAAGTAAAGGATCTGAAGGTTTAAATAACAAAACGGAGGATGATTCTCTGGAAGGTATTGGATTGGGAGTACAATCATGTGAATGAGATGATTTTAATGTTTCGGAATTTAGAAAACGCAATGGAGACGTAGGCTGTATATCCGGAAGATGATTGGTGACAGGAACGGAGTTCAATTGTGTATATTTTGAGTAAGAAAAATTAAATGGTACTGCTTCTGGTAATTGATTTTGGTCATATGTTTTAGACTGTGATGAATTTGGAATTAATTGTTCTGGTGATTTAGGATTGTTTTCCTTTATAGAACATGCTAAAGGTGTAGGATTTATATTTGAAATGTCAATTGATATCTGATTAAGACTGTTCCTTAAATCACGTGTTTGTGTAGCATTTTCAGATAAATTTTTACGTGTTAAAGATGAAATGCAAGAATTTGATTCTATATCTTCGGATGACTGCTGAACAAAAAGTTGAAGAAGGGGATGATCCATTTTCATATTATTTGAATCGCTATTAAGAGTAGATGATTTATTTTTTAAAGTTTCGAGAGGATATACTTTAGATTTAATAATTAATAACATTTATATGAATAAATAAAATCATACCTTTTTCAGACATATTCGCTGCTTTTTTGTCATCAAGATCAGACATCTTATTTTCAGGATAACTTTGGATAGTATCAAAAGCCCATTCTCCACTAAAACGATCGTTCATATTATCAAGTTCAAAATTTTCATCATTATTATTCTCATCATTTGCAGAAACATTGAGAGAATTCCGCATTCCGCCATGTTGACACCAAAGATCATATCTTATCAGTAACTCTTTTAAAATAGTTGTAGGCGTTTTCATTGTTTGCTTAATAAATTTAGTTTTCAATAATTCTATTGCACTAGGCCGTTCATCCACATCCTCGTTTAAACATATGGCCACAAATTCTTTTAAATGAGAGGAAAATTGAGAACCTTCAAGTCGAGTAGGAGGTGATCTTGGGATAAGAATAATTGCACGCATAGGCTCTTGATCTGCAAACGGAGGATTCCCTGTAGCAATTTCATAAACTGTAATCCCAAGAGACCATATATCCGCCTAAAACTATTTAGATATATAAAAAAAGTAATATTAGTCTGATACTTTGAAGTTATAAGATACACCTTCTGTAATTACTTCTGGCGCCATCCAATATGGGGTTCCTGCGAACGTGCTTCTTTTAAAATTATTTGCGCTTAATTGTGCAGCCACTCCAAAATCACACAGTTGTACTTGACCTTCATTGGTAACAAGAATATTTGCAGCTAATTTAAATATTAACAATTATTAAAATACAACCCAGACACATAATACCTTTAATATCACGATGAATAATACCAGCACGATGAATACAATTTAAAGCAATAAGTATTTCACGAATGATCACTGAAAGATATTTCTCCTCAATACGACAACTTTTCATCTATTATTCCAAATAATTAGACACAGAAAAAATCATATCATCTAGAAAAACATACTAATGTCCGTATACTTCCACCCTCACAGAAATCCATAATTACCCAAAGCCGTGTATCATAAAGAAAACTACCATGATATCGAACCACATTTTGCGCATCTACTTGTTTTAATTGTGAAAGCATAGAAATCTCCCGCTGTATATCGGCAACATCGTCTTCCGTTGTGTCTAAATTAAGTACTTTAATTGCAACTACTTGTTTTGTCTCATTATGGATCCTAAAAAAAATCATTTTAATTATGAATAAAAATAGGAAAACATAAAACTATAACCCTACCCCTTATAAACCGCCCCATAAGAGCCTCTTCCTATCAACTCTTGGCGTGTATAAGGCGGTTTAGTTTCTGTCATCACCTTCGATTTTTTTTTATCGAACGTGTTCAACTCGAAACGTATATTTAGTATTTCCAAATATATTGGAAAGTATAATATTTAATGAAATAGATCTTTTCATTTTGAATATCCTATGTGATATGACATATCCTATGAAATATAAATCATAAAAAAGGGTGTATAAACATGTGTAAAAATATTTAATCAGTATCATAAAATATTAGACTAATCCAGATTTTGATGATTAAATATAGCCTTATATAGCCGTTTTCATTTATATAAATTATGTATATTATTAGTTTTTAATTATTATATCTCAATGAAAATTCATATACCCTTAAAGAATAATGAGGGTTTATTAATCCTTCAAAAAATATTACTTGATAATAAATGATTAATTAAATATTGTACTTACAACATTATTTAAACTATTTAAAGAAAAACCTTTATGTGTATTTTGCTTTAATTTTGATGGATGGACAGGTATAGATGGTGCTCTAATTTTAAGTTAAAAAATTTGCTGAATTTTGGTCAAATCTTACTTGGAAATTTTTAGCTTTTGTGTTTCAGATGAAAGAAAAGAGCTGTCATTATTTATAGCTAAAGATGGACGTGGAATACTGGGAGGTATTTGCGATTTTTGTCTTTCTTTTCTTAAATAATTCTCTGGAACCCATCCTTCTACTCCATTTTTCTCCGCAAGCCACCATCCTAAATATCTATGAGATTTTTACTAGTTAACGATATATTACCATTGTTTTCTTTATGTAAAATATGTAAAATTTCGTTTTGTTTAAAAGACATTTCATTAGAACTTCGAGCTTGAAAATCATATAAAGCGATGTAATAAGATTCTGCGCGCTTTAGAAGCTGCACAGGAGATGGTTCAGCTGGTAAAAAATCAGCACATTGATCTTTATTTGAAAAATTAGTTCTAGAAGCTAAATATTTTATAGCAGTAGGTGATATTTTTAATTCTTTATTAATTTTTGGTGATTGATATGCCTTAAATTCTCTTATGGGAGCCTGCTTTGATATACTATTAGCTGGTTCCCCAGGAAGGACATATACAACACCGCTTTTGTATACATCATTTATGGGAATTTTTGGATCTATAATAAACTTAATTGTAGTTTTTTTCCCCGGTTTTTTATTATATTCAATGCTATTTTATATTAGTATTATAACAGTTAAAATAGATATTACATAGGTCCTATTTGAAGGTCTAGGTCGTTTAGTATAAGTTTTAAGCGAGTTATAAATTCTGTTTTAAAAACACAGGAAAAAAAAATATCTGCATTATTTTTACTATCAAACTTAAGGCAAACCCAATTATCACTTAATGACGAAAGTGCTGCATGACGAATCTCTTTTAGCTGAATAGATCTTTCAGGTATAACACTAAGTTGATTATTAACAATAGTCTCTGTAAAAATATATATCATTTTATTTGTCTAATTATATTAATAAATAAAAAGGGGAATAATTTTTACCATAATAAGTTGCTTTGGTTTTGGTTTACTAGATCTGCCAAGTTTGGAGCATAGAAGTTCAATTATACAAGAAAATTCTATTTTTTTATTATCTAACAAGTTAGATAATATATAATTAAATAATTATATTTACCATTAATATCAAATGCATTTTTATATACCTTCCTTAAATTTTCATTAGAATTAATATTCATATAATCACCTATAAAGCATCTTCTATGTAATAAACTAGCTCTACATCTCTCTTTTCTTCCTCCAAGAATTTGATGTCCTTGATTTCGAAGTTTAATATAATATAAAATTTTTTTATTCCTTCTCCACATTCTTTGAATTTTCGTAATACATTCATTACGATATTTTAAGTAATTACGCCATGCACGTTGTATTCTGATAGCCATATTGTGCCAGTATCTATCTCTCATAGTTTCTAAAGAAAAAAAAGTCTCTGGATGTTTAATAAATACTTTTGTTATTCCCATTTGATACTCTGATGCAGGTATACCAATATCTTTAAAAATCTGCTCACAAGCTGAATAAAAGTTACCTTTCCAAATATATTCTCCTGCATAGCTACATTTTCGTGATAACAAATAAAATCTTTCAACAAATTTATTAAACGTTTGTCTATATGCAAATCCTGCTCTTCTAATTCTTATATTTTCCTGTAAACCTAAATATTTTATTTGATGAAGGACATCTTTTTCATTATATTCCCCTGGAGATTTATTTGAATTAGGTTTTATAGTTCTAATATATGAAGGTTGACATTTCATCAAGCTATTCACTAAATCATTTGCAGATTCCTTAAGATCATTATTAAAATTAAAGAAAAAAAAGAGAAAATATATACCTTAATTTTATCCACAGAAGTAGAAAGTTTTTTTTTAGAATCAGTGTTTATTTTTTCTAGAAATAATTCATGTAAAAATGGATCCTTACTTTTAATAATTAAATTAAGAAGATCTTTAAGCATATTATCTTTATTTTTTTCTGTCATACCATATATATTATATATTACATCTCCTGCATAATGTTTAATAATAAATTGATTTTGTCTTTGTTCAAAATGAGGATTAGATGCTAAAAAGCTAAGTTTTTGAACAAATGAACTATCGGCAGCAAGCGAATCAGCATGCGCAGTTGCTACAGCATCATTTAATGCTGCAAATATTCCAAGAGGGTATTTTCTCTCAATAAGATCACATACAATTTTATTATTAAAATAATTTATTGGTGTCCATTTAATCTCTTCTCGAACATATTCCTCTTGTTCTGCTTTTAAAATAAGCTCAACAAAAATTTGCTAAAACATAAATATTAAGAATATTTAATTAATCTTATAAATTTTTATACCTGTAATTTTTCATTAACATAATTAATACAAATTTGTTCAAAACTATTGTTTTCAAAAATCTCAAAACCATAAATATCCAGAATTCCTATTGTATATGAAACATTTTCTCGTGCTTTCATGCTTAAATTGATTTTCTTTAATATCCAATCAAATAGGTTGTTATAAATAGATTTTGCTAGTGTGTCTTTGGTAGAATTAGCTTGCAAGGGATTTAATGGCACATCGTAAATAGATCCTCTACGACCACCCCTTTGAGTTTCCAAAACATGGGTAGTTAATGCTTTATCAATAGATTCGGCATCTACATTCATAAGATGTGCTATAAATCTTGTAACAGAACCATCAAAAACAACAGCATTTCCATTCTGATCTTCTTGAAATTGAATATTACCAAGCCATAGAATTATAGAAAGTATCCGAAATATATTATTTTCGTCATTTGAACTAAGTCCTATAGTTTTCATTGCCTTGCAAGTTTCCAAAAAATCTGATGAATCATCAATCCCATCAATGCTAAGACAATCTGAAGCGCTAGTGTAAAAATATGCTTCAGGTCCTTGAATACCATAATTTTCTTTTGATATTAAAAAAATAGATAAAAATAAGGTGAAAAAGATAAACTACCTCTATAATATTGATTAGCGCTTTTTGTAAACTGATAAAATATATGAAAATTCCGCTCGTTTTTTATCTGAGTAATAACTCTGCTTTTTTCAAGTAAATAATTTGTAATATTTGCGCCTATAGATTCAGACTGAGAATTAAACTGAATTTCTATGTATTTTCCATGACGTGAAGAGTTATGATTTCTAAGAGTTTTTGCGCATCCGAATGATTCGAGTAATGGATTAGTTGCAAGAATTATATCTTTAATTTCTTGAATTTGAGAAGAATCACCTATAGAAACAGAAGCAATGTATTGCATAATATGTTTCGCTGCCTCTGTTTTTCCTGATCCGGATTCTCCGCTATAAAATAATCAACATAATAAATAAATTGAAAATTATAAAACCTAATAATAATACATTGATTTTCCTTATATGTAATCATATTATAAAATGCACTCTCTGCAATAGCATATACATGAGGTTTTTTCTAAAAATATATAAGAATTTGAAAAATAATAATAATAATAAATAAAATGTTTATAATATTTAAAGACTCACCTCTAATCTATTTTTTCCTCGGTATGATTGTAAAATTTCACTTGTATATATTCCAAGTTCTTGAAAAGGGTTAACACTAATAAGAACATCCCCAATGTAGGTCTATTTAGATATTCTGTCAAATCTTTATATCCTAATATTAATTTTTCAAACATACATAAATTTCTTTATTTTTAAATCTTTTTTTTAAATTATCATTTATAACATTATCTTTAATTGTTGATAATAATGTAAGATCATCTAAACCAACACTTTTATTTTTTATTCCTTCATAAACTGTCTTTTTTTTTATATCTTTGGTATCATTTATAACTTTAAATTTGTTTAAATTTTTATCTAAAAAAACCTCTTCTGAGCTTTTATTCCATTTGGTATTAGCCTAAAATAATGTTAATCTTTGTTATTCTTTAAATACTTTTTATAACAGAAGTTTTATACCATAAATCTTTAATATTAGTTATATTTGTACTCTTAGGGAGTTAACGTAATTAAAAATTAGAAAACAGTAAAAATTATATTGTTATAAAATATATTTATAATATGATGATACATTTAAATGCTAATAATTTATTAAAATTAATAATAAATATAGTAATAATTTATATGTATAAAGAAGAAAGTATAAAACAAGATGAAATATTGAAATAGATATTAAATATAAGAAATATATTTAAATATAAGCAATATTTTTTGAATCAGTTTTATGTAAATTATCTAATAAACTGAAAATTCTAGATACCATTTCTTTTCTTGAAACAAGTTCACCTTTACTTTGTTCTCCTAATCCTAAAATTTTAATACGAACTTGACCATTTGCAATTTCATTTTGACCAAAAATAACTGCAATAGGTACATGATCTTTTTCAGCTGCTTTAAATTGTTGTCGAGGTTTTGGTTTGATTTTATAGAAAAATTGGGCGTTTATACCAGAATTCCATAATTCTTTACATATTTCTAATCTTTCTTTAATCATATTAACAGAAGTATTTTCTGCTCCGAATTCCATAACATAAACATCTGTATTGTTTAATTTAATAACAGTTTTAGAAAAACGAGATTTCAAAATTGAAAAAATACGTTCAACACCGATAGAAATACCGACACACGGAATTCCGGTTTTTTTGGGAGAAAACATTCCAACCAAATCATCATATCTACCTCCTGCTGCAATTGATCCAATGCATGTACAATCATCGTCATTATCCAAGTCATTTTTTTTTTCTGTTTTTGCTAGAGAATTAAAATTAGATGAGTTATTTGGTTCAAAAACTGCTTCATAAATAAGCCCAGTATAATAATCAAGCCCGCGTGCTAACGAAAGATCAAAAGAAGTCTAAAAAAAGTCACCCATAATAGAATATTTTCATTTAGTGTACTTTAAGATGTATGTCTAAGTATTCTAGATATTCATATAAAATTTCCATATCTTTTATACCCTCAAGAGCGACGGCATGTTTACATAGTAATTCATCTGATTTTAGCTTCTCTAAAAGATCTCTTCCACCTATAATATATTTTAGTCATAATATTTAAAAAACAAAAAAAAACATTTATTTTTAACATAATTGCCAATCTTATCTGCTGTTGAATCAAGTAGTCCTTTTTCATTTACCATTTCTTTCTTTACATCATTCCATGACAACTAAATTAATTAGGATCATAAACTACATTAATTTTTAATTAAATACTTTGTCTAGTTTATCCAATGCACTAGAAATAGTGTGAAATTTTTCTTTTGAAACACCAGACACCTCGAAAATTCCATTCAAAATCTTACGATGATTCAATTTAATAATATAGTTTTCTATGTTTAATTCTTTCAAGATTTCAACAAGAATTTTAAGAATTTCTGCATCTGGTAACATTGGTTCATATAATCCTGCAATATCAAAATCACACTGATAAAATTCTCGCATGCGACCTTTTGTCATTGCTGGTTGATCTCTACGATAAACTTTAGCAATGTGATATCTTTTAATATATTGAATTGTAGGGTTCATTGCAAGATATCGTGCAAAGGGAACAGTTAAATCATATCGTAAGGAACATAATTCCCCGCCCTGATCTTGAAGATCATAGATGAGTTTACTTTCTTCCCCATATTTCCCTGCCAAAATTTCTCGCAATTCAAAAACAGGAGTGTCAATTGCTACCCCTCCATGCCGTTTAAATACTTTGATAATTTTTGAAAAAATGTCCTCCCTTATTACTATATCTCTACTGTCCCAATCTATACTTTTTTTAAAATACTTTATTCTATAAGTAAAAAAAAATTAGTATACCTCTTGTTCCCTATATAATAAGTATTTTTATTGAAAATAGGTTATATACCTTTGGAGTTTTAAGATTAAATTCTGATCTAACTTTTTTTTTCTCATTTTTGAGTGTCATTCTTTCAATATCTACTGTTTTTAATTTATTTCTTTTTTCATTTTTTTAATAATTAGACCTTGAAATATATTTATCTAAAAATATTAATAATTTTGCCTTGTTTTGAGTAAAAAAAAAAACATCTCTATCAAATATTACTTTTAAATCATTTTTGATCCCTTTATTTTCCTTTTTAATCCCTTCTTTTTGCCTTTTTTTTGATTTTATTTCTTTTTTTTCAATTTGTTCCATGTTTCCTATAAATATCCTTTTTAATCCGTTTTTTTTATTTTCATTACAAATAAGACATTTAAATCCAATATTTTTAGAAAAAGTTATGAAAATATACCTTTTTAATATCCAATTTTCCCTTTGTCTCCATACAAACATTCATCGACGTCTACTGTCAACTTTCTGATATTTAAAATATCGATCAACTTATAAGTTCGCCTTTAAAGATAATTTTACTTTTTCTAAGATGTCAATAGGGATTGACATAGAACAAATTAAACAGAATAATATTAAGGCCTTTTTCCTTGCATTAGACTCTGTTTGTGGTAAAAAAATATTAATTCTTGATCGCCAATTGAGTGGAGCGATTAGTTTACTTGCTAAGTTTTCTGTACTTCAAGTAAGTAAATTGGACTTTTTTCTATGAAAATCATTTTATTAATAGGAACATGGTGTTGATAAAGTTTTTTTATTATCAGAAAATATACCCTCATCACCGTTTCCTAAACTTTATATGTGTAGACCGACTATTGCAAATATGTATTTGATTTCGGGTAATTTCAAATTTTTATTAAAAAATTATTTATAAATATTGTGGATTCTGAAATTGGATAGCACATGTGCGCACTGAACGTCATTTAAAAACGTTTAATTCAACATTATATTTAGTATCAAGAAGAACAGATGTTTGTGATAAAATTCTCGAAAAGGAGGGTGTTATGGGAGATTTGATAATTGGATCATTTCCTTTATGGATGATTCCTTTTGAATCTGATCTTGTTTCTCTTGAATTGACGGATAGTTTTAAAGAAATTTACATGGTACTTTAATGTAGATTTATATAATAATATCGCTTAACCATTTTTAAGGATGGGAATGTTTCCTCTATTTATCATTCTGCGTGCGTTTTGATGGAAATTCAAGCTCTATATGGACTGTTTCCACGAATCTTAGGAAAAGGTGATAAGGCTAAACAATTAAAAGATCTTTTGTTTCGCCTTCGACAAGAATATTCATTGGAACACCCATTAAAAACATATCTTAATAATGTCAGCACAATTATAGATAGTCTTATTATTATCGATAGAGAATTAGATTTGATTACACCTTTAATGACTCAATTAACATATGAAGGACTTATTGACGAAATATATGGCATTAAAGGCTGTTTGTTTCATATATAAAGTTTTTTTAAGAATAACTTTTATAGCATATGTAGAGGTCTCTCCTATACTTATTTCTAATTTAAATATACAAAATAAAAGTCACACATCTATATCATCTACTTTAATTGATGAAAGTTTTCAGAAAAAAAAAATTTTGTTGAATTCTTCTGATAAAATATTTAACATACTCCGTGATAATAATTTTTCTACTATTGGCATTCATTTAAATAAAATTGCTAGACAATTATTTAGTGATTATGAGGTTTGAAATTTTGATTTAAAAAAATATATTAATATTTTTAGGGACGTTATCAAGCAAAAACAGTTTCTCAGATACGTGATTTTGTTAATAAGTTAGGTGATTTACAAACAGATCATAAGCTATTAAAATTTCGTAATTAAATGTCTTTTTACAGAGGAGTATTAACAATATTAATAGATATTTCCTTAACGGAAGATATTATGAGCTTTACAACTTCCGAAATGTTTTTAAAAATTCTTGAAATTCAACAAAGTTTGGGATTTTTCTTTTTTTTAAAAAAAATGATTGATATATTTTTTTAGATTTTGTTTCTGGTATCAATTGTTCACAAAATTCACCAATAGAAGAACTTTTTTCTAGAAATGCATCTGTAACTACTGCTTTACGCTTATTGTGCCTTGAAAGTCTTATTTTTGGTGGTATTCAATCAAAAGAATTAGAGAATTTCAAAAAAGAACTAATACATGTAATTTATACTATTTATATTTTATTTTTTAATATTTTAGGCTTATGGGTATAAATGTATTTTAGCATTTCCAATTCTTGAAAAAGCTGGTTTACTCTATACTCGTACATCTAATTCATATAAAACATATAATTCTATTAATAAGGCTTTCCGACTAATTGTTAATAATGTGAATGAGCAAGATCCTGATGATATTTCATATGTTTATAGCGGATTTGCACCTTTAAGTATCCGTATAGTTCAATATATAATTCAGAAATATTTATTAAAACCCAATTTTAAGGAAAAAAATTCATTGTTTAACTGGGAAAGATTTGAGGACTCTTTAAAACTATTGAAAGGGCCACTTTTTGATGAAGTTCAGAAAGGAGATGATCAAACAATGAATTTTATAAGTATGTTTTTTCCTTTTTAAAAAATGGAAATGATTATTTTCTAGAACCAGTTAAAACTCAGGAAAAAAAAACAATAGTTGTATTTTTTTTAGGGGGTTGTACATTTACAGAAATAGCAGCTCTTAGATTTATTGCTAAACAAGAAAGTAATCTAAAATTTATATTCAATGCAGATTGTAATTAATAAATTAGTAAATTTTAAAGAAATTATTATTATAACAACCTCAATAATTAATGGAAACATCATAGTGGAGTCTGCATTACCTAATACATCTTAGTTTTTCAAAAATAATTCCATATATATACAAATATTATATTTATGTTTTAAAATGTTTTTGAGAAAATTATGTATATTTTAATTTAAGAATTAGACAAAAAGGTAAATTTGGGTCAGTAATTAAAACATCTTCTTCATTGCAAATTAATTCTTCTAGGAATTTATTCAAATTAGATTTCGTGGCTTCTTTTAATTGTGGAGGTGCTTGTAAATAAAGGTTTTTTGATCTTGTTCTTAATGAAGGTCTTGTTACATGTCTAAGATTTTTAATATTATATAATATTTTGTTTTTTTGAGAATAATTACGTTTCTGGACTTTCAGTAAGCTTTTCAATAAATTCGTTTAATGTTGTTTTTGGATTAATTGTAAAAATTATGGGTAAATATCCACATACAGGACAGTCTGATTTTTTTTGATGTTGAAAGGTATGAGTATAAACAGAATCCGTTCCTGTATATATCATATAATTATCAATATATGGATTGCACATAGTCGCAATTTTAAATGCTTCATTACAACAGGATGCTTATTTAAAAAGTTCATATATATTATTAATAAATATAATATTTTACCTGCTATAATAGCATTTGAGCTTGCAACAGCTGGAATAACGTTTTTTAGAATATTCTGAGTAAGAAGTAATGTTACTCCTGTAATGTTAAATTTATTAGCTCTATTTTTGGCTGTTTCATAGATCCATTTAATATCCTGAGGATTATCATTATCAATTGTTTTTTCTAATGGTCTTTTAGTTAATATAATAAGGATATAATTATTTACCAGGAAATATTCTAGGCCATTCAATAATTGATGCCCATTCTATGCAATGTTCAGGTAAACGTGGTGTATTAGTGATAGTACAGATAGGATATGTTGTATTTTTTCCATGCATATCAAGAGAACATTCATAACATGAACTGATTGTTGGAAATATAACACGTACTTGACCTCTAAGTCCTTTATTATATAAATAATTATTTTATTGATTTCATTTTTTCAACCTTCAGTTCCCCCATCTATAAATGGTTTTATAGATGCTGGAAATTTTGGATTTATCATATTAACAAGTGTAAAATTAATCCATCTTCGTGCTTCTATATTGTCAAGTCCAGAAATAATAATATCAAATTTCTTGTAAAATGATTCATCTTTATCTTGAATTTTACAATGATATCTAAATATATAATAAGTATTTTTATAAATCCTTTAAATTCTTACGGAGTTACATGAACTCCTTTAATACGTTTCATAATAGATTCTGCTGCACAAATAGCTTTTGATTTTCCAATGTCTGAATATCTATTTTTATTATTTCAACATGTATATATAAACATGTATATCTACTTGAATAAAAATTGTCTGTTTAAATTAGACAAATCTATTATATCCATATCAATAATTGTAATATCCTTAAATCCAGAAAAGGCTAAATTCTTTAAGATTTCACATCCAAGTCCACCTACACCTATAACAAGTACTTTACAAATATTTAAAAAGTTATATGTTTTTTTCTCAGGTGTAAATTCAACATTTGTGAAAGGTCCAGGTCTATTAAGAATGTATGAAATATAAAGCCAACGATTATTCTCGTTATATTTTAATATTTCTGAATCATTTTCATATGTTTTTTGATTTAATAACATTAATAAATTTTAAAGATTATGAATATCTTATTTTTATATAAATATATTATAATTTTTTAATTGATTCAATAATATTTTTCTTAAATTAATTACATGTCTAAGAATAAAGAATAATAAGATATTTATTGTAATATTGTAAGATATTTATAAAATTATTTTTTGAAAATAATTTTATAAATATCTTACAATATTACAATAAATATCTTATATATAAGTGAGAATTATGATAACATATCTTGTAACACATTTTTGACTAATAAACATTTTTCTTTTAAAACATATATACTTTTTAAGAATAATTCTTCTGATGTCATGATACCTGTACTTTCAATACTAAAAATAAAATGATCTCTTACTCGTCCAAGTTTTACTTTATCTTTGAACTCATCATGACGAAGGCATTCTCTAGAAACAGTATCATTTCTTGTATTTACTACTTTGGCTATTTTTCTATTTTGATTATCCAAAACAACATTTATAACACCTTTTGGAAAACAAAGTGCAAATTTCTCAGCATCATCATCATAAATTGGCTCCAAAATATGAATAGTTGGTAAAAGACGGTAAGATGAAGTAGATACAGGACTAAATTTTGCATGATCTTGACCAATACCTAATATACAATGCATTGTAACATCAATTTCCTTAATATGTTTAACATAAAATACAAAACGTATAGAATATACTTGTCCAGGACGCAGTTTAGCAATTAATATTTTATCATTTACGGCTCTTATTGGGTCATTTTTGAATAATTCAGCTTGACGACCAGCTGGTTGCCATTGAATATCTCCACTATAAACTAAAGATATTTATAAAGATAATAGATATAATAAAATGATATACCATTTGAATTAATATAAATTTTTTCTGGATCTGTTTCATTTTTAGATGCTTTAGGATTTCTACTGCATGCTACTTTAAGTGACAAAACGACTGTATCATAATCAGTAGGTACAGGTTCTTGATTTTCATCCGGCTCTTTAAAAAAGTCAATAAAAACAAAAGAATATTGACAAAAAATACTAATAAACCATGTAAAAAAATCAGGGTTTGCTTTTATAGGAATTAATCCAAGTCTTTGTGCAAGAATTTCATCTTGAATAATACTTGTATTATTATTCACAAAAACATATTCAATGGCTATTGTAGGTATTTCAGCCATTAGTATTCGACGAAAAGCATTAACTATTGAGCTATCAATTCCAATAAGATCAAATTCCATTTCATAATTTGATCGTTGAACAATATTTTTAATTTGAAATTTCTTTAAAATATCAGTGATATTATTGTTTAAAAAAGAAAAAAAAAGACTTTTTTAAATTCTTCAATATCCCATGAATGTTCTTCACCATAAAAATGACCAGGAAAGTCTACACTTGTCACCTAATATTGATTAAAATCTTTTTATACATAATTTGATAAATTACATCTGTTACTTTACCAATTTCAATACCGATTTCTCTTCTCTAAAGATTGTTAATATATTTAGATTTTTTATCCTGAAAATATCAATTTTACATCTTTTTTATACTCTTTATAAGTCATTTTTTAAAAAGTTATTTTTTTAAAAAAATTATTTAGAATCTCCATAATATTAAACGAGTTCTTAAAAATTTATTAAGATTTCTTAAGGAAAAATAACAATTATTAAGAAAATATGAGGAGAATGGCATTAAAATTGTTTTCTAATCGTTCATTTCTTTTTTTCTGCTTAAATTCATGGAAATTAAAAACAAATAGACAATATTTATCAACAATAACTTTTCCCAGATTTTCTGAAAAAATTAATCTAAAATGGACAAAAACAACACTTAAAGAAGTTAAAGATACTGATTTTTATGCAACTGGTATATAGAATCTTTTTTTTTTTAAAAAAAAAGGATTAAAATTATATTTAGATAACATCTCAGATATGGATACAAAAATGAGATATTTCACTGTTAATTTTGGTCCGCAACATCCTGCTGCACATGGAGTTCTTCGGTTGATTCTTGAGTTAAATGGAGAAGAAATTATCAGAGCGGATCCTCATGTAAATATAGATTATATATCAATAAAAATTGATTTTTATAGGTTGGACTTTTACATCGAGGTACAGAAAAGTTAATTGAGTATAAAACATATGTACAGGCTTTGCCATACTTTGATAGACTGGACTATGTTAGTATGATGACAAATGAGCAGTGTTTTTCTCTTGCTGTTGAAAAATTACTTAATATTGAAGTACCAGAGCGAGGGAAATTCATAAGGACAATGTTTGGTGAAATTACTAGAATCTTGAATCATTTAATGGCTGTTTTATCTCATGCAATGGATGTTGGATCTCTTACTCCATTTCTTTGGGGATTTGAAGAACGGGAAAAATTGGTATTATATTTTATTTAAATAAATACCTATTGATTTCTTATAGATGGAATTTTATGAACGTGTATCAGGTGCACGGCTTCATGCTGCATATATTCGCCCAGGTGGGGTTTCTCAGGATTTACCTATTGGATTATTAGATGATATTTATGCTTGGGCGACACAATTTGGAGATCGTATTGATGAAACAGAGGAACTATTAACAGATAATAGAATATGGAAAGCAAGAACTGTCGGTATTGGTCGTGTTAATGCAATAGATGCACTAAATTATTCATTTTCTGGACCGATGTTAAGAGGAAGTGGTATTCCATGGGATATTCGAAAAGTTGCACCTTATGATGCTTATGATAAAGTAGAATTCGGTGTTCCTGTAGGGCAGAATGGGGATTGCTATGATAGATATTTGATACGTATGCAAGAACTCAGAGAATCTTTAAATATTATTTATCAGTGTTTAAATAAAATGCCTGAAGGACCAGTTAAGGTTGACGATTGGAAAATTTCACCACCTCCAAGAGCAGCAATGAAAGAAAATATGGAAGCAATGATTCATCATTTTCTGCTTTTTACTAAGGGTTTATAATTTTCCTAATTATGAATTTATATTGATTTAGTGTTTAGGGTATAGTGTTCCTCCTGGTGAGACATATACTGCCATTGAAGCACCAAAGGGAGAAATGGGTGTTTATATAGTATCAGACGGTAGTGAACGACCCTATCGATGTAAAATTAGAGCACCTGGATTTGCGTATATTCTTATTTAATTTTTTTATTTTTCATACTAATTAGTTTATAAGACATCTTGCAGGAGCTGACATGATTTCTAGGAACCATTATCTTTCTGATATGGTAGCTATCATTGGTTAGAATTAATTTTTTTTAATTGCTTATTTAATGATTCATAGGTACGATGGATCTTGTTTTTGGTGAAGTTGATAGATAAACAATTCTTTTTAATATATTAAACATGTATTTTTAATGTGAATTTATGGCATTTTTCATTATATATTCAATAATAATATATATACAAAATTTTTTATTTTTAATATTTAATAATTATGAATATTTAATTGAAATGTTTAACTTAAAAATAGATATTATTATACTTTTAATTTTTATTTTATTACATATTATTAACTTTATTTAATGTTTATGCTTAAAAAAATCTTTTTATTATTTATAATATAGATTTTTATTATAATATATACTTTATTTTAAAATATTTATATATATATTTTTTATTTTGATTATATATATTCTTCAGTATAACGTGCATAATCACTAACTTTAAAAATTAAAAATTAAAAAAAATGGCACTTACATTTTCAGATATTTTTAAGGTATTTTTATTTATAAAATATCTATTATATTGACATAATATAGTTATTATTTGGTAAAAAAAAAGATATAGAGGAAAATTATATAAAAATATTAATATTATTTAGCTTTTATATTTCCCCCATTAGGTGTTCTTATTGAAAAAGGATGTGGAAAAGGTAGCGTTTCTAAATATATTTTGTAAATTTTAAATATTTCATGATAGATTTTTTAATAAATATTTTATTAACAATTCTTGGATATATACCGTATGTTGAAAAAAATAAACATTAATATATTAATTATTTTTAGAGGGATTATTCATGCATTTTATGTTATTCTTAGGTATTGATGGGAAAAGTTTATGTTTTTGTTGAAGCATTTTCATTTAAAGTTTTTCAAGTTTTTGTTTGGATTATGATTTTTGGATCATGTTTTTATGTTTTTTTTGTTTTATTTTATTTGATGATTTTCTCTAAAATTAGTACTATTCAACTCATTATTTGTCATTTCCGTATTAATTCAGATGTAAATTATTAAATTATTAAATATAATTTCTGGTAAAACTCTAAAATATAATCATAATTTGTATATTTAGATATTTCCAAATTGGGTTATGAAGAAGCATTGAAAAATATAAACAAATATATAAAGTTAAAGTTATTCATGGAATCTTAATAAAATTACTTATTTTAATTGGATCTGAAAAAAATTTATAAATATTTTTAATGTTTTTTCTAACTTTGTTAATAGAAATACATTATTAGAAAATAAATAAATCCGAAATATCATTTATTTCCAAAATAAAATGCCAGAAAATTATGTATATTAATTAATAAAAACAATTCTTATTTATTTAAACCTTTATCATTTTTCAAAATCCATATTTTATTTTCGACTTTTATTTTCGGATACCATAGTTTTGGTAAAATAGTATAAATTTCATAAAAATATTCTTTTTTGATCCCGGAATATCCTTTTATAACTTTTTTTATATGCCAATTCCCTTTTAGTTTAAATGTGGATGCATCACTAATAGCCCAATCAATTGTTTTTAAAAAGTTATAATCATTTAATTTTGTTTCATTTTCTGTCCTATCATATATAATTTTTCCATTATTTTGTGAAAACAAAGTTGCCCCTGTCATACGAGTATACACATCTAAATGAATTCTTTCTAATATTTATAAATTATATATTTTTAAAAAAATACTTCTTTAAACCTCCTTCTAATAAATTAAAATCATGAAGAATCTTTAAAGCATAACCCCCAGGATAATTTAAACTAGAAACCAAAGATATTGCTATACTTGCAAAAAAAGTGATTATAGTAGCAATAATTAATATGAAAAACATTATCATGAATATCTGAGACTTATGTCTTCTACGACAACTATATATGTTAATAAAAACTTTAACTTATCTATAACTTTACATCCATGTTGCCCCAATAGCATTTACAAGTGTTAAAGATGGAATAATATATATGATAAACCTCCACTCTTTATGCGGTATTAATGAATAAATAAGAACAAATGTAATACTTGGAATTAATAAATTGATAGTATCTTTAGTATATGTAAAAAATGAAATTCCCCATAAAATAAAAGAAAGTGGGTTTAATAACAATTTAGGTATATATTTTGAAAAATAAATGTGCCATGCTGAAACCTGATATGATTAATTATACTTTTTCCTTTATGATAAAAATATTTATAATTACCCCCCATTGAGAACTTTTTCCCTGTATAATATTAAACCAAAATGCAGCACCTTCTGGCCATAGTAAAAATTTTTGCCAAAACCACGAATCAACTAAAATAGTACAAAATAATCCAATAACTCCTCCCCATATACATGCTTTGATTATTTTTGATATTTTAATTATATTATGAACCCAAAAATATAAAGCATATGCAATTATTAATATGAAAATTTCAGATCTAAAAACAACTGCAGTAAATGTTAAAATAGACAAACTCTTTGGTATTTTTTTTTTTTCATCCCCTATAAAACATGTCATTGTTAAAGTACCTAAAATGGAGTTATATAATTAACTAAAAATCAATGAAATAAATATACATATTCCAAAAGCAAATATATTTGGTAATGTTCTTGATGCATAGTACATGATATGAAATTGACTTGCTTGAAAAATTCCAAACCATAAACCAGTATGATGACCATAATGTTTAATAATTTTGTGACGATATATAATAATAGCTATTGAAGTATATATACCTAAAATACCACGTACTAAAAATATTATTAAATTTAATAAATAAAAATGATATTTTAATTTACCTAAAATTTCAATACAAGGTTTTGTTAATTCTTTAAAAAATAATTCTATAATTAATTTTAATAATGATGTTATTCCTGCTATTAAAAGTGCTCCTATAAATGTTCGAGGTACTACACATGGAAATATGAAATGATCATACTTTAAAAAAATTAAAAAATTATTAATAAATGAATAATTTTTTACATTTTTTAATCCATTTTTATTTATGCCAAAAAAAATAATGTCATGAATTCCGTGAAGATTCATTCTTTCTTCAATTTTTGTATATGGTGAAATTAAAAGATACATTAATATTAATATTATAATCATTATATCCATATAAATTTGTTTTCTTATCATTAATAAAAGTAAATTCTTTAATATTTTAATCATTTTTATAAGCTTATCGTTAATAATTATTAAAAATAAATTAATTAAACAATCTAATCATTTTTAATCTTTAATATTTTAAAATTAAAAAATCAAAAGATTTAAAAAAAATCGCATATTTTGTAAATTTAATATTTATTTTATAGATAAATGCAATCAGGAAATATTTTATCTCGGAAAACCCGTGTTATTATACTATTAATTGTGGATTCACTCTTTTTTTTCACGGAACTTATTATTGGTAAGTTTTTAAAAGATAATATAATTAGTATAAAATATATTTTTATAATGAGTAGGGGTGATAGTAAATTCATTAGCACTTATTACAGATTCATTTCATTTAGTAATAAAATAATGATTAATTAACTGAACTTTTTAATTAATATAAAACTAGTTAAATGATATTATTTCTCTTATTGTTTCTTTATGGTCTATTAAACTTGTTCTTAAAAAAAATCCATCAGCAAAATATACTTATGGTTGGCAACGAGCAGAAGTACTTGGTGCATTAATTAATAGTATTTTTTTAATGGCAATTTGTTTTGCTATTTTTCTTGAAGCAATTCAAAGATTTTTTGAACATGGAGGTATATTTTTAAATAAATAAATATAATATTATAATCTTTAAATAGAAGTTAATAATCCTATTTTGGTCCTTATTGTTGGTATTTTAGGTGTTTCTGGAAATATATTGGGTCTTTTTTTGTTTCATGATTTTAAACATAATCATAGGAATTTAAAAAATAAATATTTACAAAATAATGAAGAAATAGAGGAAAACCTTCATTTTTTTAAGAGTGTTACTTCTAATAAATTAAAATTTTTTTTTGGTCATAATTTTAACAAACATATAAACAATTCCTCTAGATATGATACTAATATTAAAAGAGATGATCTAAATACACGTGTTAGATTGTCTGCCTCTAAAAAATTAGAAGATGATTTTAAAAATAGTTTGGAAAATGAAACTCCTGTTCAAATATTGCTTGATGAACATAATCATCATAATCACGCAAAATCAAAAAATAATTCTATAGGATATTCATATCATAACTTGAATATGAAGAGTGTTTTTCTGCATGTTTTTGGTGATGCATTAGGGAATTTAGGAGTCATAGCAACTGCTTTGTTTATATGGTTAAGTGATTTTTCATGGAAATATTTTGCAGATCCATTTGTTAGTATGATTGTTTCTATGATTATTTTTATTAATACAGTGCCCTTGGTAAAATCCTCAAGTTTAATTTTGCTTCAGGTTGCACCGAAAAATATTCCTATTGATGAGATTAAAGAGGATATTTCTAATGTATAGTATTTTTTATTCTTTAATTTTATTAACATATTTATAAATAGATAAGCGGGATAGTTTCTGTTCATGAATTTCATATATGGCAGTTATCAGATACAAAATTAATTGCATCTGTACATATTTTGATTAATTTTTCATCTGATAATGCAGAAAAATATATGAATTTAGTTGCGTCAGTTCGCCATTGTCTTCATGCATATGGTATACATTCAAGCACAATTCAAGTATTTTATTTTAATTTTTTGATCTAAATTAATAATATTTATAGCTTGAATTTCAGGGTGTCTATCCTCATAAGGCATTTTTTACTGAGGATAATAATGGGAGAAAATCATCTTCTTGTCTTTTAGAATGTGTTGGTGGTGATGAATGTTTTGATAATCGTTGCTGTATTTCTTTTAACAATTTGGAAAAAAAATCACGCTCTTGAAATTTTCATCTTATAAAAGCATGATATATTTGTCAAATTAAAAAAATATTACTTGAGAATTACCATTAAATTTTTTCTGGGTGAATTTTTGTATATGTGGCATATTATTTTTATTTAATATTTGACACTTAGAAAAAGTCGATTAAAAATAATTAACATATTGCATTATATAAACTATCCTATTCTTTCTATTATATTGTATTTTATATTTTTGCAAACTAAGCATGATTTGTATAATTAATTTAAATGTTATGTTTTTGTATTTTTAATGATATTTTTTATAAGAATTGAGAAATTGAAAAATATCCTAATATTTAAAAATTATCAGTTTTTATTTTTTATTGATAAATTTTAAATTCTATTAGTCATGGTATTTAATATATTTTTTATAAGAATATGATCAGTATATTTAAAATATATTGTCTAAAATACAAATTTTATTGTAGAAATTTTATTTAAAAATAATTCTTTTAATACATCAAATTATTTTTAAATAAAATTAATTGAAACATTTACAATATATATCTTATTTTTCATAAAAAAAAATTTTCTAATAAACATTTTTAATGTAAACATTTTTAAAAAACAGATAAAATATAATTATTAATATTTTTAACATAGTATATTTTTATTAGAATTATTCTTAATACAAGAATATCAAAAATTAATAAAATGAAAATAATGAAAAAATAGTGAACAGATGTAAATTATATTATTCTTTTTATACCAAAGTGAATTTAATAATATTTTTCATTACAGCTAGAATATATATTTATAGTATTTTAATTTATCTTAATTAGAATTCATAATAATATTTTTAAATTTATTTTCCAATTAAATATAATTTACTAAAAAAAAGTCTGAAGATCCATTATTTTATTAGTAAGTATAAAAATTATTTCTATAACAAAAATTCTAGCAAATGATACTTTAAGTAATATATTTAATATATAGACAAAATTATCCCCAATAAAATTTTTAAGATTATAAAATAATAATATAAAAAATTTAAATATATTTATATCAATAACTTGAAAAAAAATATATGTTTAAAAAAGATTTAAAATTATGTTAAGAAAACATAATAAGAATTATATGAATTTATATTTTTAATTATTTATTTCAATAAAAATTCAATTTATACTTTTATTTATAAGTTACGTACAAAAATTAATAAAAAGAACGCTGATTACAATATTAAATTAATTTCAAAAATAAATTCTTTTTTGATGTATATACTATTGATTTTATTACTTTAGTAAGTGTTAAAAATTTAATATTATTTACTACATGAATTCAATTCTTAATATTTATATTTATAAAGAGTATATCAATGCAATTTATCATGAATTCAACATTATTTTCAACCAATATACCAAAATTATCATAGGAAATAACCATAATTCTTTTACGTATAAAATGAAAAAATTAATATTGAAAATTAAAAAAACAATTTATAAATTTAACGAATTAAAGTTTAATATATCTATCATAATAATCTAAATAACTACAATACATAAAGTACATCCAATTAAATTTTTCTCTATTACTCATATATTTAATTTAAATTAACAATATTTTTTTCACTAATACAACTATATATTTCATAAATAACTATATCTATAAATAAAATAATAGAATATAAAAAAAATTTAAAATCATATATATTAATATTAAAGAATAAATAACTATTTTTTAATAAATTTAATAACTTTTTTACACAATTTAAACAAATAAATCTAAATCAATTCACTTATTACTATTATTAAATTTAATCTTTTTCTTATAATTTCAAGTTAAATATTGAAAAAAATATCTTTTACAATATTAAAAATAATTAAAATACTATAACTTTCTTTTTTTTAAATAAATAATATCACTATAATACTTTTTCAATTTCAAAATACCTTTACATTTATGATTTATTAAATAAAAAAGAAAATATTTAAATATATATTACTATGAAACACATCTATTTTCTAATTTCTTTTATTTATTTTCTTTTTCATATAATCATTTTCAACTGTAATTATGAATTTATATCATTTCTTCTTTAAAAATTATAATTTAACAACATTGTTTTTAAAAGGATTAATTTGTTTCCCCTCTTTTTATTCACATATTTTTTCTTTCATTAGATTTATATATATTATCTTTTGATTTTTATTCTCCGTTCGAGAATATTGAAACCTAGCGTAATCAACGTCCAAGAAATTGAATGATCAAATAGTACATAAAAGTATATAAAAATACTAAAAGAATAGTAAAGAAATACTTAAGAATAGGGCGATTTTTTTTAATTTTTATTTTGTATAAATTTTGGTTTTAAAAAAAACATTAATTCAATAAAAAACATAAAAAATGGGTGATGAATCATTTAAATGGGGGCCACCCTGTGGAGGAAATGAGGGATTATTTCAACACATACCACAAACTTTTAGGTGGGTTTATTTTGCTTAATATGTTTTTGAAAAAAAATTGATCATAAATATATTTTAGACCGAATGAACAACATGGATCAATGCTTCCTATGTTAACTATGAATCAAGGACCTTCACCAAGTAAGAAATCCTTAAGTCTTTTAAGGAAAAAAAACAATTTTTATTCCTATTTTTGAAAATACTTACTTCCATTTCACAGATACAACAAATACTGGGCAATTTTATGGTCCTCAACAGTCACATCATCTTTCATCACTTATACCTCCTAATTTATCAAACAATAATCCAATTCCTCTTGGACATCCTCCTCCTCCTCCTCTTCCCTCGTCAGCTAGATATTCACTTCCTTCTTTGCATCAACAATTACCTGGACAACCACCTGCACATGATTCGCGTCCATCACATCAACCACATCAACCACATCCTCCCAATGCTGTATCTGGTCCTTCGGATAGACCAGGGTCTCCATTGACTAATCAAGTTTCAAATGTTAATATCCAAAATCCAGTTTATAGGCCATTAAATGTTAAAGACGCTCTTTCTTATCTTGATCAAGTAAAAATACAATTTTCTGAACAACCAGATGTTTATAATAGATTCCTTGATATTATGAAGGATTTTAAGTCTCAAAGGTTAACCTAAATTTATTTATAATATTCTGAAAATCTTATAATAAATAAAGTATTGATACATTAGGCGTTATTGAACGAGTTTCTACACTTTTTCGTGGACATCCAAATCTTGTTCAAGGATTTAATACCTTTCTTCCTCCTGGATATAGGGTTGAATGTTCATTGGATCCTTCTGATCCTACTGCCATCCGTGTTATTACACCTCTTGGTACAATGATGACACATTCTGGATTAGGTGGCTCACTGCCTACCACTCATGCCGGAATTCGTGAATCCTGGTCTGGAATGCAGGATAATATTATATATAGGTAGGTTTTTGGAGTTATTGATCTAGTAATGATGAATTAATTTTTTTGAAAGTCAATCAGATAATGGTATTCATATAACAGGAAAAAAAGCGCCTATTGAATTTAACCATGCAATTAATTATGTTAATAAAATAAAGGTATAAGTGATATATCTTAATTTTCTGTATTTATTCTTTAGAATCGTTTTTCTAATGAACCCGATACTTATAAACGATTTCTTGAAATCTTACAAACCTATCAAAAGGAACAAAGACCTATTCAAGATGTGTATGCTGAAGTAACAGTTTTATTTAAAACATCTCCGGATCTTCTTGATGATTTTAAACAGTTTCTTCCTGAAAATAATGCTCCTAATAATTTATTTGCAGTAGGTCCTAGATTACCTCCTGTAGGAAATTTCGCACCTCCAGCACTCATTCCGAATAGTGCATCTAAAGATAAAAAAAAACGTGCTCAAAATCTTGAACATAGTATCTCAGTTGGGCAAAATCAACCGAAGGTTTAAATATATATAATATTTATAAAAAAATTCTTAATATTTTTAGCGTTCCAAACATTATCATAAGTCCAATATAGATCTTTCAAATGTTAGTCCAGCTCTTATGCCATCTACTCCTGAAGTGATTGAACCGCCGACACATGCTTCAGCATCTGCCGAAGAATTGTCTTTTTTTGATAAAGTTAAAAAATTTATTGGAAACAAACAAACTTATAATGAATTTCTTAAAGTTTTGAATTTATTTAGTCAGGACATTTTAGATAAGAATTTATTAGTCGAAAGGGTTTATAATTTTATTGGTGTAAATGAGGAACTTATGGACTGGTTTAAACGTTTTGTTGGTTATGATGGAAAAGATGATGTTATTGAGAATATTCCAGCGCCTCGTCCTAAGGTGGATCTTACATTATGTAAAGCTTATGGACCTAGTTACAGACTACTACCTAAATCAGTATGTGTTCCTATTATAGTAAAATTATATTTTTAATTTTTATAAGGAAACCTTATTACCATGCTCTGGACGAGATGAAATGTGCTGGGAAGTTCTAAATGATGGATGGGTGAGTCACCCTACATGGGCATCAGAAGATTCTAGGTTTGTAGCCCATAAAAAAAATCAATATGAAGAAACACTTCATAAGGTTGAAGAAGAGCGTTATGATTATGATTTAAATATTGAGGTTAATTTGCGCACTATACAACTCTTAGAGCCTATTGCACAGCAGATTTCAAATATGTCAAATGAAGAAAAAAATTCTTTCCGTCTTCCTCCTGGTTTAGGAGGTCAATCTACAAGCATATATCAAAAGGTTTTAAAGAAAGTATATGACAAAGAGCAAGGTCTAGAAGTTATTGACGCATTGCATGAAAATCCTGCTGTAGCTGTTCCTATTATTTTGAAAAGATTAAAGCAAAAAGACGAAGAATGGAAACGAGCTCAGGTAATTTTTATATCTTTTTTTAGAAAAACTAAATACAGTACAGAGAGAATGGAATAAAGTATGGAGAGAAACTGAATATAAAAATTTTTATAAGAGCCTTGATCATCAGGGAATAACATTTAAATCAAATGACAAAAAGGCCATCACATCTAAGATTTTATTAGCTGAAATTGATACTTTAAGAAAGCAACAACGGGAAGCATGTATAAATCACTCCAAATCAAAATCGAAATCCCAATTTAAATATGAATTTCAAGATCAGGATATATTAATCGATATATTATGCCTACTTTCAAAGCAGCTTGAACATGCACCTGGCATATCTGTAAATGATAAAGAAAAACTAGAAAAGTTTATAAAATATTTTTTTCCATTATTTTTTGAATTAGATGAAAAAACAGTTACTAAACGCATTGATACATTTATAAGTGAAAATTCAGAGGAAATTTCTGTTAATCCAGAAGAAGAAGCATTATCTCAAGCAGAAAATACATCTGGGAAAAAACGCTCATTAAAAGAACATGATTTATTAAAAGATCCTTCAAAAAAAAATCGAAAAGGATTAGGAAAAGATAAAAATGATATTTTTGTTAATGGGCAAAATAAAAATGCTAATTCAGATAACATACCTAAAGATATTTTTGATGAAAAAAATGAATCTATAAAACACAATATAAATAATTTTAATATATTAGAGTCAGCAGAAAGAGCGGCTGAAGTATGGATACAGCATAAAAGGGGAGATTTAATTGTAGAATCTACTGCTGATTCCAATACATCTTCAAATTCAGCATCTAACAATATAAAAAAGAAAAGACATGTTTATAATTTTTTTACAAATTCATTATTTTATTGTTTTTATAGAATATTTTACGTATGGTTCATATGAAAGATTTAAACTTACTCACTTTTCTAGATGCTTTATTCAAGATTATTAAAAATAAAATCTATGGAAGATAAAGTTGTTGCTGAAAATCGATCTAAAAAGCCAAATCCAATAACGATAGAATTGGGACTTCATATTAATCGCTTATCAGAACTTGAATTACCTGTTCTATCAGATGTTCCTTATTATCAACAGCTTCTTGGATTTTGTGGAAAGCTTATTCAAAATGATATTGAACAAAATAGTTTCGAGGATATTTTGAGATATATGTATGGAATTAATGGATATCCCTTTTATACTGTCGACAAAGTTGTTTCTGCAATGATAAAACATGTAAGCCTGTTTATAATTTAATTAAATATTTTTAACTATTTAGCTGCATTCCATAATAATAGATGCTAAAAGCACTGAAATAGTTTTTTTGTTTGAAAAGGATCGTCAATTACTTAAAACCACTCCCAGACAACAAATTATTTATCGTGTACAAGTAGAATCTATTCTTGGTCCAGAGGAATCCCTTTACCGTATTGAATGGGTATAAATAATTATATTATTAAACCTGATTCTTGGCTAATCATTATAGAATGATCAAGAAAAGACATTAAGTATTCAGTTAATTGGTAAAGATGATTTAACACTGGATCAGGCAGTGTCTGCGGAAGAAAAATGGTCATATTATATTGATGCATTTGTAATGTCAAGTCCTACGGAAGGTGTTGCATCCGAACTCGTTAAGCCTACATTCTTAAAAAGGAATTTACCTCTTGACAACGAAGAGGAAGAGGATGACGATGACGAAAAAGCACAGCGTGCAGTGGATTTGATTGATGAAAATTATGTGTCATCTGGTTTAGAAATCAAAATTTGTGTTAATACATACAAAATTTTCTTTGTACAAGGAACAGAAGATTCATTTGCTAGAAGTGCCAATAAAAGAAGAATAGATAAAGAAAAGTATCAAAAACTTAAAGACAAAAGACAAAGTATTTGGAGAGAAAGACTTAATGGGAAGAATGGTTGGAAAATGGGATTTAAAAATAATGAAGAGGCAGTTAAAATAGAAAATAAGATAAATAATTGGATTAAAACAGGAATTATGGAATCAAGGGTTGAAAATTCTAGAAACATTAAAGAAAAAAATAAAAATAATATTAAAAATTCATATGAAAGTAACGAAAACAATTTTCAGGCATAAAGATTAATAATAAACTTCAACTGGATTATAATATTCATCATATGCTTTATTTGTAATTATTCTATATGATGAAAAGAGTGGTATATATTCTATATTTTTTAACATCATAGTTTACCAGTTATATATGTAATTATAATTCTGTAATTTATTCAATATTGATATTCTTTTTTCCACTAATTATAAGTTACAGTTATACATTTATATTCAAAATTTTATTAATTTTTTCAATATATAACCAATTTAATACTTGAGAAATTCAAAAACTTCAATTATTCTAAGAACAAAATTATAAAAATACTAATATTCATAAAAATGAATCCAGGGAATACTTTTTTATCAATGAATTAAAATTATAACATATTATATATATGCAGAGTGTTTTAAAAATAAGTATTTATAATTCAGTATTTATAGCGATAATATAAAATGTTTTAAAATTAAGATCAGAATATAAATATATATTTATTTTTACAGAATATTTAAATATACAATATGTATCAATTCTACTAATATAAAAATTTTCAAAATTTTGACTTATTCAAAAGTTATTTTGAGCATGTATCATAAAAAATGAAAATCAATTTCAATTTTAATAATTCAAATCTATAAATTCATTAAAGCAGTATTTTCGACCAATTAACTACTTTTTATAATTAATGATAGCTCAATATGCTATTTAGGACATTAAAATGTATCACAAGTATAAAAATATAAAAAGTATAAATAATAATAATTATTTATTATTATTAATTAATGATTATTTAAAACAGACCTCTTGCGTTTCAAAAATGTAATCCTTATCAGATAAAAAATATTTCACTTCTATAGATCTTAAGTATAAGATTCCATTTTGTTCGCCCAACTTAACAACACTTCTTTAGCAAATTTAAATTTTTCAAAAACATCATCATCACAAAGACCAGGTTCTAAAGCGTTTCCCAAAGACCATGTATGAAACTCTCTTTTACTATCAATGAATCTAACTATCCTTCCATTATCAGATAAAATTAATTTACAATGATCCACAAAATTAAACTTAATTTTAAGTTAAATTTATAAAAAAAAACTTAAAACTAACCTGAACAGACTGATTGCTTAATCGAAATATAATTGCATGCTTAGTACGAAAATAATTTGTCATAAAAAACATACTTTTAACACCTGTAGTTTGCAGATCATCTATATTACATGGCCACGCTTCAGCTTTAAAAAGATTCTGGATCATATATTTTTTGAAATATTTAAGTAAATAAACCTTTTTATCTAATTCTTCTGAAGGAAATCTTTCAATAGTAAATGATCGTCTTTTAAAATTACCTTTTTCCGATTGTGTAATATAATCAAAATGATATTCGTCACTTGAAAGAATAAGAGTTGTTGAATCATTAAAATAAACCCCAATAGAGCCATTCGAAAGCTGATAACCTAACCCATATTTATTAGAATAATCAACCCACTTATCAATAAACAACGGGGATGTTATAATAGAAGCATCATCTATCTTATTAAATATAAAAAATAAATATCAAAAAATACTAACAAAATTCAGGAGGCATTCTTTTAGAACGCAATCTCAATGCGCAATCTAAATTTAATGCAATATTCCGAAGACCTTGCCAAATATTATTTAGTAACTCTAAATCCTTAGCTTCATTCGCCATGAAAGACTCTTTAATAGACATTCTTGAAGCCATGTCTATCATGGGCTTTACAAAATCTTGTGGATTTAAATTCTCTTTTCGATCAATGAATGAACATTTAGAAAGACCTTTAGAGAGATTTGATCCAGAATTTAATGAAGATTTCACTATTTTCATTACAGGCTGAGGATACGTATCATATGATAAAGAAACCGGTAAAATATTTTCATTTTCTAACACTTCCATAACCATACTAACTGTTTGCCCCTCTTTTCCTCCAATATTACGACCCTTTCCAATACCACACCATGAAGCAACTTTACTCCATGAACTCTGACTTTTTTTTATCGAACAATGATCTTTAGGCCATATTGGTTCCTGCAACAATGCATGAATAGGTATTTCGGTAGGAAGATATCCAGTATGAAAAAAAGCATGCTCCGCAATCTCATCAATACAAGGGCGATTTACTAAGACGTTTAGCTGAAATAATCTTAAAATCAATATTTCATACAAGGATCAGTATCTAATAATGATCCAATAAGATCCTTTGCTTCTAAAGAAATAGGAATATTCTCGGGAAAAACATATCTATTTTCTCTAATATTCCTATAAAAATAAATATATCATCAATTTTTAAAAAATCTCTTACTTATATATAGCTTTAACTTCCTTTGATTGAAAAGGTGGCTTACCAATGAGCATAGCATACATAATAATTCCCACTGCCCATAAATCAACCTCAAAACTGTGACCTTCCTGTTTTCCAAATAATACCTCTGGAGCAATATAATTAGGGGTTCCACATATTGTTTTTTTTCTTTCATCATCACTAATTAAAAGTGCAGCGAGTCCAAAATCTCCTATTTTTATATTCATATTTTCATCCAAAAAAAGATTCCCTAATTTCAAATCACGATGAATTACTTTCCTAGAATGCATATATTTAGTAGCGCCAAGAACCTGAAGCAAGAAGAATCGACATTCAGGTTCTGTAAATCGTTTTCGTTTACGTAACATATCCATAAGTGTCTATTTAGTATGATAAATATATTAATTAAACTCTTAAAGTCAAAATATACTTTATTTTCACATAATTCAAGAATAAGATAAACATTTGTTGCATCTTCAAAACAATCTATAAATTTAACAATGTTTGGGTGAGTCATACTTTGATGTATTTTAATTTCTCCAAAAAGCTACAAATATTAAAAAATATATACATATAAATATATAAAAACCTTAGTCCTATTCTTTATTGAACGAAGAGTTGTCTTTGCAATTACTTTTGCTGCAAAGCGAGTGCCTCGGCCATTAGTAACTAAAAAACATCGTGCAAAACCACCCTAATATATGCATATTAGATAAACTAAAATTTCATTCTTTTACACACTTCTCCTAAAAGAATAGATCGTGTGTATTCCCTTCCTTTTTTTCTATCTGTAATATGCATTGGTGGTGTATAACATAAACTTGATGGTTTTGTATTCTTATTAATTTGTTTTAATTGTTGAGGCGTATCATTATAATTTTTAAGCGCTTCATCATTCAATATAGGTGGATTCTTAGGCTCCAAATGAGTAAAAACATACTTTTCATGACATGAAGTTCCTATTAATGCTTGTTCTTCCACATCTCCTGAAATTGTTTGTATTGGCATTTTAAAAATATTATATTTTCTTCATTAAAATTCATATCATAAAAATTCCAAAAAAATATATTAAAGATATGTTCATAGTTCTTAAAAATATTAGAAATTCTTGTTCTTTAAAGCTTAATAACCTACACATTCAATTATTTTTATTTTTAACAAGTCAAAAATCTCAACAAGAGATCGATATCGTTGCTTTGACAATATCGAAATTATGTCATTTTATGTAGAAGTATTTCTGAAAAGAAGAAAATAAAGTGAATAAAAGGTATATTTAGATGAATATCAATAGAATATAACGATTTTTTTATTATTTTTAGATATATTTTAAAAAAAAAACGAAAAAAAAGGAAGAATTTCTGGTAAAAATAGAAATTAAAAAATATAAAATATAAAATATAAAAAACAGAAAATTTATTAGAAATTAAACAGAATATTTGATTTTATGAATTTTTATGAAAAGTAACATGAAAAAGGATATGAATGGTGCGCCTGAGAATTTAAAAGAGTTGAATAAAATATTAAAAAATAATTGTACAGAAAACGAATCTTTATTACAAGGAAATAAAAAAAATAAGATATCCACATCTTTAGATGAGCAAGATGAACATGTAAATTTTAAAAAACATAATAAGAGATCAAAAAATGTTCTTAAATCTGAAAGCGAATCTGATAATGATGAAAATCAATTAGTATTTTACTTTTTTATATAATATATTGTACAATTAATAATTAATAGAAAAAATATTCAAAAAAAACACGAAAAATTAAAGAAAAGGTTTATTTATATTTTTAAGAGTATTTTTCAAGAACACAATAACTTAAATTTTATAGAAAAACACAAAAATTTCTGATGAGAATGATTATGAACTTTCTGGAAAATTGAACCAGAACTTAAACTCAAAAGCGAAAAATTCTCTTTCTTCTGTACAAAATAAAGAAATTTCAAACAATATTAATTCAAATTCTAACAAATTAACTGAAAATAATGGTTTATATACAAATCATAATATTGATTCATTTGAGGAAACAAAAAAACCGGCAAAAAAAATGCTCAAAAAACAAAAGCAAATAGATAATTCAAAAAATAATATATCTGGAGTGGAGAATAACGAAATTAAACAGAAAACTAATGATCAGGTTAAAAAATCAGAAAAAAAATTGAAAAAAAAATCAGAGACTCTTAAAAGGTTGAATTCTGAAAAATCAGAAAATAATAAGCCATTAGAGTTAAAAGAAGAAGAGGAAGAGGATTACAAATGGTGGGAACAACAACAATGTGATGGAACGATTAAATGGACAACATTAGAACATAATGGTGTTATATTTCCTCCTCCATATCAACCACTTCCTTCTTATGTCAAAATGAAATATAATGGACAACCAATTAGTCTTCCTCCTGAAGCTGAAGAAGTTGCTGGATTTTTTGCTGCAATGTTGTCTTCAGAACAACATGTCAAAAATCCTACTTTTCAAAAGAACTTTTTTCATGATTTTCAGGAAATATGTAGGAAAACGAAAGCGGTTAGTAATACATATTTGTATGTATATGAAATATGTATAACATGATATAGACTATTATTCCTGAAGAATTTGAAAAGTGTGATTTTACACCTATGTTTGAATATTTTGAAAAAAAAAAAGAAGAAAAAAAAAATATATCTAAAGAAGAAAAGAAAAAATTAAAAGAAGAAAAAGATTCTTTAGAAGAAAAATACAAATATTGTTATCTTGATGGAAGAAAAGAAAAAGTGGGTAATTTTAGAATTGAACCTCCAGGATTATTTCGTGGACGAGGTGATCATCCTAAAACAGGAAAACTAAAGGTAATTTATAAAGCTTTTTCATTGATTTAGTTTAAATTATTTTTAAGACAAGAGTTCTTCCAGAACAAGTTATTATTAATATAGGAAAGGATGCTGTTATTCCCTCTCCTCCTCCTGGTCATAATTGGAAAGAAGTACGACATGATAATACAGTAACCTGGCTTGCCACATGGAATGAGAATGTAAACAACAATGTAAAATATGTATTTTTGAGCGCTGGTAGCTCTTTAAAAGGTCAAAGTGATTTTAAAAAATATGAGAAAGCTCGAAAACTCAAGGTATATATGGATTTAGTGATATTTAGCCAATATTTACAGTGCTAACCTAGCTATATATTGATGATATTAGAAAACAATATCGGAAAGAACTTAAAGATGAACTTACTGAAGTTCGTCAAAGAGCAACTGCAATGTATTTGATTGATGTATTTGCTCTTAGAGCGGGAAATGAAAAAGGTGAAGATGAAGCAGACACAGTTGGATGCTGTTCATTGAGATATGAACATGTGTCTTTGAGTCCGCCTAATACTGTAATTTTTGATTTCCTTGGAAAAGATTCTATAAGGTATTATAATGAAGTACAGGTTGATCCACAAGTTTTTAAAAATTTAAAAATCTTTAAGCGACCTCCTAAAACAGAAGGAGATATGCTTTTTGACCGCCTTAGTGTAGGTTTTATTTTGATATTTTATAAGTATATTTATTTTTTTAGACTTCTAAGTTAAATAATCATTTAACAAGTCTAATGCCAGGGTTGTCTGCTAAAGTGTTTCGTACTCATAATGCTTCATATACAATGTCTGAACAACTTAAGAATACACCAGCTGATGCTTCTATACCGGATAAAATATTAGCATATAATCGAGCAAATCGTATGGTAGCTATTCTTTGTAATCATCAGCGTACAGTTAGTAAAGCACATGGAGCACAAATGGAAAAAATAGAGGATAGGGTAATTTTGAAATTGTTAATTGTCATTGTTATTTTAATTAATTTTAGATTTTGTCATTAAAATATCAAAAAATAAGATTACGTAAAGCTATTTTGACAATGGAGCCTCAATTGAAAAAAAAACGTCCTGATTTATCTGAGGATATATCAGATATTGAAGAAGGGTGGATTAGGGAGCATCAGAAAGTTTTATTAGAGAGAGAACGGGATAAAATTGCAAAAAAAATTGAAAAAGATAATGAAAAATCCGTAAATCAAAATGATAAGTTAGTAATGGAAAATCATTTTCAGAAACTACTTGAGAGAGTAAATGAAATGGAAAATGAATTTAAAATAGAGAATGAAACAGGAAAAGTAGAATTAAAAACAAGAGGAACAACAGTACAAAAATTAGATCTACAAATTGAAAAAATCAATGAACGAATTAAAAACCTTAAAGCATTAATGACTGATAAAGATGAAAATAAGACTACAGCATTAGGAACATCAAAAATAAATTATATGTTTGTTTTTAATTATTTATTATTACATTAATTTAAATTATATAGTGATCCTCGATTAACATATGCCTGGTGTGCAAAATATGGAGTTAATATTGAGCGTGTATTTACGAAGGTTTTTGAGTATTATAGCATTTTCTTTATCTAACCATTATATTATTACAGACTTTACGTGAAAAATTTGCATGGGCAGCCTCCACAACTGCCGATTGGGAATTCTAAATAAACAGCAACTCAATTTTTCTATTATTTTATAATGATCAGATTTAAATCAAATTATTTTCAACATATATAAATTTTTATGTCGTTCTTTAAATCACCATTTTTATATTCAAAATCTCTTAAATATTCTAATTATATATAAAAAACTATTAAAATACATTCTTTTTAATGAGTGACAAAGTTTTTTAAAGAAGAAATTAATATTTTTTTATATTTTTTTTTTTTAAAAAATCTTACGGCATTAACTTAAAAAAATCAACTATGGAAAATACAATAATTAATAAGAATACAGATTTAAAAAGTTTTCAACATTTACTTCCTATTGCAAATGTTTTACGTATTATGAAAACAGGTATTTTAAAGGGGTTTTTATGAGTATTTTTTATATCATTTAGCACTTCCAAAAAATGCAAAGATTACGCGCAAAGCTAGAGAATGTATGCAGGAATGTGTTTCAGAGTTTATAAGTTTTATTACATCAGAGGGTTAGATTTATTAAGTACCATTTTTATTTCTCATTTGAAGCAGCATCAGAAAACTGTTTGAAAGAAAAACGTAAAACAGTCAATGGAGAAGATATTTTATTTGCAATGGCAACATTGGGATTTGAAAACTATGCAGTATCTTTAAAAATATATCTTGCGAAATATCGAGAAGTTTTCTCTCTTTTTAATATATTCAACTTTAATACTTTTAACTATAGATGTTAAGGGCAAATCACGAAAAAAAAATGCTTGAGAATCCATGTCAGTGAAATACATGGAGTTTATTTCCACTACGATTTTACTAATTGATATCTTTTTTCTATTTATTGCTGTAACTTTTATGAATATTTTTATATAGCTGAAATAGTTATGTTTTATTATTATTATTAGAGAATAACTAGTCAGGTTCAGGGGAATACTTCATTTTCATTATTAAGCAATAAATTTATTAAAAATTGCTATGCTTATAGGAATATTACTAAAATTAAATTTAGCAGTTGTATAAACAGCTGTAGAAAATATAGAAATTCTGAAGAGAAATAGCCATATGGGTTTGCAAATATGGTATATTTTTATTATCCAATATGCTAATCATAGTTTTTTTATCTTAAAAATTTAAGCTATTAAAATTAAAATATATATAAAAAGATTAATATATAATATTATTCACATATAATTATTCATGAACATTTTCAAATAATTTATATATGATTATTATGTCTTAAAAAGTTATTTTCTTAGATTTAATTGTTTGAATGTTTTATAACATTTTTTGAAACTGATTGTTCAATAAATATTTTTAAAGAGGCCACTTGTTTTTGCAGTTCTTCAATATCCTCTGCAACTTTATCTCTGCGTGTTTGTTCTTTTTTTCGAGTCCTCCAGCCCTCACAAAAGATCAAAGATCCCGCTATAAGACTGTTAAATTTTAGTTTTATCTTATAAAATACTATAAAAGCCCATATACAATAAAAAAGATTCCGATAAAAAATCCGCACCTCGTTCAATTGCATTTTCTTCATTTAAAGAGCTTACTTTTTTTATTTTTCTTTGTTTACCAAGTAAATTTGCTTTCATACGTGTTTCTGTTTCATGCATGATTTGTGCAAGATCAACACATATTTTTCGAAAACGAGGATGTTGTTTTGCTTGGCGTCTTAAATTTGTTGCAATAGGTTTAGATAATGTTTTAATTACCAAAAATCCTATTTTTAAAGCAAGTGACATAATATTTCTATATTTTCAGCCAATTCTAGTCAAATAAACTAGATTGATTTAATAAAAATGTATATAGAAGAAGAAAAATCCTATTAATTTTCAAAAAAAATCCCATTAAATACTAAACATTTTATTTTAATATATAAAAAAAAGATCAATAATTTAACCCAAATTTTGGTAATAAAAACTTAATAATATAAGAAAAAAATCTTAATCTAAAGTTTTGTTAGAAAATTTATAATAAATACTATATATTTACTTAAAATATAAGAAGAATTAAGTTTTTATTAGAATATTAATATTTATATATTATTATTTTTTAAAGTTGAAAGTGATCGGAATACCTTATTAAAAAATAATTAAATATAAAATTAAAAGAGTAGAAAATATGATAAATTTGAGTTTAAAAAGGAATTTATTCCATAAATTAAATGTTTTTCATTATGGGTATTTTTTTCAGGATAGTTTTTACTTAAAAATTGACGAAAATAATGTAGTTTTATCATTTATCCTCAATTACGCCATGCAGCAACATTAAGAGAAATAGAGGGGCGTTTAAGGTTTATAAAACGATTATTTTAATCAGTTCTATTATTTAAATGTTTTTTAGGTCTATTAAAAACATTGAAAAGATTACAAAAACAATGAAAACTGTTGCATCGTAAAAAACTTAACTGATTATTTTTGGAATGATACTAAGCTTTTAAGAACTAAAATGACACATTCTCAAAAGGCAATGGAAAGAGCAAAAATTTATGGTGTTTCTCATGATGAACTTTTTATTCATTCTAACATTAAATTACCAAAACACTCAAAAACACTTTATATTATATGTTCTTCGGATAAAGGATTATGTGGAGGAGTTCATTCACAAATTACTCGAATGACTCGAAAAATGATTGAAGAAGATCCTGAAGGCCAAGTGATTGTTCTTGGAGATAAGGTTAAGATGCAACTTTCACGATATATTCCAAAAAATATTGTAATGTCTTTCAGTCAAATTGGTAAAGATATTCCAAAATTTTTTGAAGCACAAGTTATTGCCGATGAGATTATTAAATCTGAAAGGGAATTTGATAAAATTGATATTCTATATAACCATCTCAAAAGCAGTGTTTCATATGTACCGACTACGAAAACAGTATACTCTGAAGAGGCCTTTAAAAATTCTGGTAAAGATTTTATACATGATTTATAATAATTTTAACAATAAAAGAAAATATTAGCATGTATGAAATTGAGGAAGATATTTTGTCAAACCTTAAAGAATTCTCTATTGCAACAGGTATTTTTTCTTCACTTGTTGAAAATCATGCTTGTGAAGTATGTTTCTTATTTTTTTGTCAATATAATATTGAAAACAATTTTTAGATTTTAGCTCGACGCAATGCAATGGATAACGCATCAAAAAATGCTTTAGAAATGATTAAAAAGTTTAAAATAGTTTACAATCGGCAAGTTTTCATATATATATATTATCATTATTATTACTAACATATTTATAGTCAGCGACAGATAAGTTTTTTCTTATTTTAAATCTTTTAACTTATTTTTTACGCAGTAATTACAACAGAATTAATTGATATTATTACTGGTATATTTTTATCTTCTTTATTATCCTTTTTTTTAAATATTTTAGGTGCTAGTGCTTTATAAATCATTTCATTTCATTTTGTTTGTTGTTTAACATAATTCATCATATAATTATCACTTAAAAACGCAATCTTTTAATTCATTTTAAATATATTTATTTACCTTTCTGTTTTAAAATTCTATATTTCTTATTTCTTATAAATTTATACATTTTTTATCATATAATTTTATTTTTATCCCATATTTATGATATTATCATTACTAATGACGAAGTATGATATCTTAAGAAAAAATGAATTCTTATAAACCTTTTAATGAAACAGAATATTTTGAAAAAATAAAAAATTTACATCCTACAATGAATCCAAATCTTTGTTTTGATATTTCATATATTAAAAGTGCGTTTAAACAGTGAAAATTGGATTAAAATGATTGAAAACTAACTATTAGACTTTTTACGATTAAGTCGTGCACAATTAGATGGTAATTTACATTTAATATTCTTAAAATTATATTAATTCTTGAAGATTCTATCACTTTTCATTTAAATTCTCTTTCTATACCTAAACCATTTGTTTCTGAATCTATTAAAGTGAAACCAATACGTTCAAATAATTCTATACAACCTGATAAAAAAACATGTATATCATTTATAAATCAGCTTTTTAATGTTTGGGAAATGCGTTCTTCATTAATTATGTATTGTGAAACTATTGCTAATGATCCAAATCAATCAATATCACTTGAACTTCAAAAAAATGTATCTACACCTTCATTTAACTCAGAAATTGAAAAATATAATAAACTTCGTTTAATTCTTGATCAAGAGAAACGAATTGAACGTGTTGTTCGTGATCATTCATGGGAACAAATTCTTAAACGTTGTGAACTTCTTTCATTATACAAAACACATGAAATTGAAATGCAAAAATGGGCATCAGAGAAAAATAAAACAACTTCATCTAAATTATATTAGTAATTTAAGATTATTTTATTAAACATAATTGATATTTAATACTTCTTTTTTTATATCATATAAAATATGATATAAAATTACATTTAATATTAAACAAAATAATATTAACAAAAAATAAAAGGAAAGGAATAATGAAAAATATTATTATGATATTGATTTGACTGATTTATTTCTATTTTAATAATCGACTTATCTTTATTTGGGCACCCACCTTTCGGCAATCATTTTATAAAAAATCATGTCATATCATGACCATTCTAGAGATCCTTGGTAAGTTTCTTATACTATAAAAATAACGTAAAATATGTATAAATAGAATACTAATAGATATAGTCCTTTTGTAGTAAGTTTTATACTTTGATTTAAAAAAAAAAAATTAATTTAAAGAGATTTTATCAGATTTTGGAGGTGCTTTTGCAATGGGTGCAATTGGGGGAGGGTTATGGCATTCTGTTAAAGGCTTTAGAAACTCTCCTTCGGGTGAAAAATTGATAGGTGCTATTGCGGCAGTGAAAGCACGTGCACCTGTTTTAGGAGGAAATTTTGGAGTATGGGGGGGTGTATTTTCATCATTTGATTGTGCTGTAAAAAGTATTCGTAAAAAAGAGGATCCATGGTTTGTAAAATGATTTTTTTTTGGGATGTTAAGATGATAAGGAATGCGATTTTGGCCGGATTTTTAACAGGCGGTACTTTAGCAATTCGTGGAGACTTTCGGTCAATTCGAAATTCAGCTATTGGTTGTGCATGCCTATTAGCAATCTTTGAAGGTGTTGGTATTGCGTTTAATAGGGCTATGGCTGAGCAAAATCGACCTATTCAACCACAAATCCCAGAAACAATCCCCTCCCCATGAAATTGAATATCTCAAGAATGAAGTAAATACGATTTTTTGTTTTAAATACTTCAACTTTGATTTTTAATTTCTCTTTATATTTTTCTGTATTTTTACTTTTTTTTTCTATATTTTATTTAGGGGAATATAGGCAAAATTTATTTGATTATATTCAGGAGTTTTATTTTGAGTATTTTCTGATATAATTGATTAAAAAATATTTATTTGTATATGTTTACATCATAATAGCAAATCTCATTTATGATTAATTAAAATTTTTGATAAAAATGAGATATATATATATTTTATGAAGTATATAGCCTCCGAAAATATGTATTTCTCATGATAATCCTATTTATTATCTAAAATTTCATTAAATGTGGTAAATCACCATTGCTGAGAGAAAAAGTAGATGAAAGATATTTTGCCAAATGAGGAATTTTAGAAATTGATTTAAGAAGGGGCCCATCAACTGCTTTTTGATCCTCAATACGGGATGCACTAGGATGCTTTTCTTGTTTTTCACCAAAAAATTCATTTTCTGTAATATTTTTTTTAAGATGTTTCTTTAAACTAGATTTTTTCGAAAAATATTCTTTCGTATACTTCGTAAGATCTAAAGATGAAACATCAATTGTCACACCAGAGCATGCAATTACATATGCCGGATTGATTCTACGAACTAAAAAAAATTAGTTTGTTTTAAAAAAAAATAATATAAAACATACGAGGAACACCATTGATCTTAAAAGGACCTGTAACAAGGATTGAATCATCCAATTGTTTTAAAAACACAACACGTTTTCCACGGTGTCGACCAGCAAGAATGATACATACAACACCCGGTTTTAACTAAATAAATCACCATTTTTTAAAAAAAAAAAAGAATAAATCATACACTTGAACGAAGAATAGGAGTTTTGTGAACTTTTTTTCGTTTTTTAACGATTTTTTCATCATCAAATTGAGTATATGAATGACTGACCATTGAATATTTTATTTTTCGTTTTAATCTAATTTAGAAACAGATAATTAGTATTAAAGACTTAAAATAAATAAAAAAAGCTGTTATTAAATTATTAATTGATTATTTTTAATCTATTTTTAGATCTTTTTTTAATTAAAAAAAGTTTTATAAAAATAAAGAAAAATCCATCATTTTTTCTTAAAAAAAAAAGAAAAAAAATAGAATATAGTTATTTTCACAGATCTTTATGAGTTCTCTTGGTTATTTACATACCTTTTAGATGAAAAAGGTCTATTTTTTATAATTTTATCCTTTTTTTTTCCAAGAAGTTCGATAAAATTTTAAAAATTATATAAAATATTAAATATTTTATATAATTTAACAAAAATAAAGTTTTAATTAAAATACTTTTTCAAAATGATTTATTTAAAAATATATTTAATATGTTTAATATATTCATAAAATATAAATTCTTATTAAAACTAAAATTATGTTAAAAATCATTAAAAAAAAATAATATATATATATTTTTCATAAAAATATTGCTTTATTTTATGTTAATTTTGGAATATTAATTGTCATGAATGATCCCATATAATTTAAATTTCTAAAAATATAAAGAATTAATTTAAAAAGTTGAATCTTAATAGATAAATAACTTAAAAATTAAACTTTGCTGAAAAAAGTATAAAAAATTTGATTTGAATTACTTGAGTAGACTTATTATAATTTTTGATTTTCCCAAATAAAGTTTGAATAAATTATTTATTATTTATTACTGTATATATTTAAATATATTCAAACCAGTGTTTAATTGAATATGTTGTGAATTAATATACTTTTTTTTTCTTAAAAATTATAAGTCCTTTATTTCCTTTAATTCTTTTAGAAGATATTTCTTAATTGATTCCGCTTTCATATGCATAAAACCAAGTTTTGAATTTTCATTACCCACTAAACATAATAATATAGGTTGAGATAAAGCAGAAACATCTGTCAATTCTTCAATCTTTGGTAAGCGAATGCATAAAATTAAGATATTTCCATTCTATTTAGAATTAATATTATGTTTCTTTCTTTTTTTTCAAGGAAAAAAATAATTTTACCAAACATTCAATACCAAGCCAATTACATCCTAAAGTTTTTTTATTTGTATTAATTAAAGATCCAATATGTCCTTCTTCCCCAAGTTTATTATATTTAGACCATACTTGAGCTGCTAATGCTGCATAAATACGGGCATTTTTTTGTGATAAAGATGCCTGTGATAATAATTGACCTGAACATGTTAATAAACTAAATATTAATATTAATATTGATTTAAAAAAAAAAGAAAAAAGAAAAATTACATGCAAGATGTAATAGAGGAGTCAAGAGATTGAGAAAGTAATGATATTAAAGCTTTCGTTCTTATCATTTTATAATTAATTAATTTTTTATCTTAATTTTATTAATGATACGGACTTAAATCAATATCAAGATCTGATAACAATATATTTTAACTAATTTAATTTTTTAACAAAATTAGGGAGAAATGAGATTCATATCTATATATATTAACAACATTTAATGAATTTTACAATAAAAGGTTATAATATTGATTAAATTCTTGATTAAAAACGGATATATATTTTTTTATATCAAAATATATCTATTATCATTTTTTTGAAACTTTAAATTATCTTATATGAAGGAGATTTAATTATATTTCATGAATTGTTTGAATAAAATGAGTATTTTTTCAAAAATATTTGGAAATTATAATATTTATTCATTTAATTTATTAATACCAAGACAATATGGTGGTATATTTTCATATAAGAAAATATATACTATTTCGCCTTTCTTTGGAAAAACAACACTTTTATTAAGATCCTCAGGTTCATTTCAAAATATAAGAACATTACATTTTGAATTTAAAAGAAATAATACCCATATAAACAAAATTTCTGTAGGTTATTGGCTTTTAGGATGTTCTAGTCTTGTATTTGGAATGATTATTCTTGGAGGATTAACGCGCTTAACAGAATCAGGGTTAATTACGTTTATATATTATGAAATATTATTAATATTTATATATTTTAGATTAAGCATTACAGAATGGAAACCTGTTACTGGTATTTTTCCACCATTATCTCATGATGCATGGATTCATGAATTTGAGAATTATAAAAAGACTCCTGAATTTAAACTTCTTAATCAAAACATATCATTATCGGATTATCAATTTATTTATAAAATGGAGTGGGCACATAGAATTTTTGGTCGGATTATTGGAGTTTTTTATCTTCTTCCTATGACTTATTTTATTTTATCAAAAAAAGTAACTCTAAGTACAGCTAAAAGGTTGCTTTTTATGGGAGGGTTATTAGGACTACAAGGTTTTATTGGTTGGTGGATGGTGAAATCAGGATTAGAACATGAACATTTTAAAGAAGGCTCTGTTCCACGAGTTAGTCAATATAGATTAGTTTCTCATTTTGGGACAGCACTTTCTTTGTATGCTTGCATGTTATGGACAGGGTTAAATATATTTAAAGAAAATAAATGGGTTATTAAAACAAATGAAGCAAAAAATTTTATTCTTAAAGAGTTAAATAACCCTATTCTTCAGAAATTTAAAAGAATGATTTTGGCATTGAATTGTTTAATATTTATAACCATATTGTCAGGTAATATATAATTAATTAATTAATTAGATGATTAAATTGATTTTCCAGGTGCATTTGTTGCAGGTTTAGATGCTGGTCTTATTTATAACACTTTTCCATATATGGGGAAATCTCTAATTCCACCACGATCAGAACTTTTTTCTGAAGCGTACTCCCGTAATGTTTCTAAATCAGATATATGGTGGAGAAATATGTTAGAAAATCCTGTAACAGTTCAACTCTGCCATAGAATTCTTGCAACGTGTACATTTGCTTTAACAACTACTGTATTTTTTTATTCACGAAGAGTGAAATTTTTGAAAATAGCAACTCCAGAGCTAAAAAACACTATTTCAGTTCTTATGGCAACAGTATGTATACAAATTATTCTTGGGATATCTACTCTTATATATATGGTTCCTGTACCATTAGCTGCTCTACATCAAACAAACAGCCTAATTGTTTTAACATCTATTATAATTACTGGAAATCGGCTACATATACCAAGATATTTTTTAAAAAATTATCCTTATTTTATAAATCATTTCAAACCTAAATAAAATTTAAAAATAATCTTGAATTTTAATTATTTAATTATATAAAGATACTAGAAAAATACCTTTAATATTAAATGTATTTTAATAACAATTACATTATATATTATTTAATAATATTTTTAAGAATACATATCATTATATTCATCCTCTTGAGGAACTGCGGATCTTTCTTTTAATACAGATCTGCGACAAACTGGGCATGTTGCATTAATTTTTAACCAAAGACCAATACATTCGTCGAATTTATGACCACAACGTAATTGAACAACAAATGGATATTTATCATCAAGGAAACTGACCTTACAAATTGGACAAATATCATCTAATTTAAGCAATTTCCGAGGAACACGATCCAATGTATCCATAAAATTATCAGGAAGATTACTTTCTGTATTTTCTAAATCATTTTCTATAGATTGAAACATTAATAAATTTAAAATTGATGATAAAGTATTTATTGAGTAATTTTGCAAAACACTATAAAAATTTATATATATATACTAAATTATTAAAAGAAAGGGTTATACTCGTATATTTTTTCAGAAGATGTGCCTTTTTTTTGTTGTAATGTTTCTAATAAAAAAGAAGTTAAATTTTCCCTATGTTTTATAGATTCTGATGTAATATTTTGATTTTGTTGTTCTTGTTGTTTATGAGACTCATGTTCATCTAAAATAATTAGAATTTTTGCATTTTAATCGCCCCTTCTTTCTACCGTGTGATGAAGACATTTTTTATAATATTTAAGAATCGCTAATAAAAAGATAATTATAAATATATATATTAAAAATCTATAAATACGTTTAATTTATTAAATAAATAATTATCTGATATTATGATATCATTTTAAAATATTTAATAATAAATATTTAATGAAATATAACCCTTTAATTAGTTAATAAAAATATCCTATGATCCAATAAATATTATAATTATGCTATTTTTTGTTTAAATCTTATTTAAAATAAAAAAATATTCGATATATATTTTACCTAATTGTCTTTGAATATATAATATATGTAACTAAATCAAAACGTTTATCATTTTAAAAATAAATATAAAAATTTCACCAATATCATAAAATGATAATAATAATTGTAAAAATGAATATGTTTTTGCATAAAAATATGTTTATTTTTAATTAATCTAGACTTAAATAGTCCTGAAGAAATTTGATTCTATCATGAAGTTTTCCACCATGTTTTTGATTAACTCGTTTAAGTTCAATTGAACTACCACCATATACAATTAAATCATCTTCTTCTGACCAAATCCCTTCGATATTAGGTAAAGGTAGATTTCTACTTATAGCCTCCATAACTATAATAGCTAATTTTTTAATACCTGAAGTTCTATACAATGCAAAAGTAACATCTTCTTGAGTTATACCATATTTTCTCATATTCTTAATATACCAACATGCTGTTTTGTCTAATAAAGCATTTGATTCTTCTAATATTAAACTGTTATTGTTATTCAAATTAGTATTATAAGAATCAATATTGTGGGTATCTAATTTCAAATGATCTAATAATTGAGATTCAATGTTATTATTTGAGACTGATAAACTAGAAGAGAAATCTTGATAATTATTGAATTTAGAAATTTGAGATATTCCCTGATGTTTTTGTGTAAGTAAATTGTGATTTAGTATAAAATTAGAAGATATAGAAGTATCAAAAACTCTTTTATCTAAGTACGAAGATGTTGAAAGTGAAGATGGGTTAGATATTCGCGATTCCTGGTTGATTTGATTTTGAGGAGATGTATTACAATCCGTCATAATAATAGGTAAATGTTTTTCTTCATCTGTACTTATAGGAGTGGAAGATCTTTGTCTATATTGAATAGTTCCATTATTTTTATTATTAAAAATAGAAGAAACTTCATTAATTTCTTGAAAATCTCTTAAGGATTGAGTGCTTTGATTCCCTTGTGCAGTAATTTCACGTAGCATCATCATGTCATCTTCATCTGGTATTGTTTTTTCATTTTTCAAAGTATCACATATAGATTCTGCCATTAAATTAATTTCCTTAAAATTAAATAACAAATAATTACCCTTTGATATTTTTTGTTTTTTCAAAAATGGAGAATATTCTAAAGAGTTTTTTCTTTTATTAGGTAAAATATCTGAAAAAATTGAGGGTTCGTTTAAAAATACAGGACGCCCTGTTTCTGAAATATTCTCTAAATTATCAATATGAATATAACTTGTATCATGTAAATTCGTTTTTCCCCATCTTTGATCCTTATTAGAACTACAAGTGTTTCTTGAAGTTGAATTGATATAATTAAAAGCTTCTTCTGAAATTTATAAGATTATGTTTAAAGTACTTCGAATGATAATGAACCTTTAATTCCTTCGGTAAAAGGATCATATATAGAGTTATTAGATTTATTGTGAATCGATAATTTAGGTTCTAAAAAAAACTTCCAAAAAATTAATAAATTATTTATAAAAGAAACACTACCTTTGAACTCCTTGATTTAGAGAAATCTTTATTAATATTATAAATATATTTTTTAGACTCATCAGAAATTTTATTATGCAACGGAAACTCATTTTTTGAATCACATTCAAAATAAGAATTATAACTAAGCAATGGTAACAAAACATTGACATAACGGTTTCTCCAGGAAAAACAGCTTCGATGTGGATACTATAATAAAATAAGTCATAAAATATAAAAACAATTAACATACTAAATTATGGAACTTTTCAAAAACTAGTCTACCTTTATGAGGTAAATTTGAATTATGTATAAAATTGATTAAAATTAAATCCTCTTCTAATGTAAATCTAAAAGAAATTAATATTTTAATAAAAATAAATAATATCTACCCTTTCTTATGATATTCTAAAAATATAGTATTATTGCTAAAATCTGCATTAACCTTAAAAAGCATTAGTATATACTTAACAAATAATGCTAATTTTTTTAAAAATTACATTATCATCTATATCATCAAAATCAATTCTATTCTTTTCATTATGCAATGAAACGGGGCCAAGTTTCGGTTCAAGAATAAATCGATAATAATCATGCCAAGCACTGGAAGAATGTTTTCCATACTATTTATAAATTAATATTTATACAAATAATTTATCGATAAGACCTTTTTTGATATTTCATTATATATATCCATCCCATATCTTTTAATTCCTGGACGATGTACAATATTTATTAGAATTTCATCATCTTTTTCTGAAAAATCTTTTTCATTTATCATTCTGTATATAATTAAAAAATATAATAAAATTCGACGCATAATACTCATTCATTTGATAGTACATAGTATTTTGTGTTGAAATGTTAAGATAATATTCATTAATATCAAGAAGTTTTCTGCAATTAACACTGTCTAATACAAAATGATATGAAACAATATTTGGTGTCAAATAATGCTTCAAAGGATCACCAAGAATAATCAGAGGTTCCTTTCCTTCATTTTCAAATTCAATTACAGATCCCCCATATATCTTCGCTTATATTAATAATTAAATATCTGTTTTTTTATAATTACTTGAATAATATACTTTAATAATTCATTTTTTAGAAGTATATGCGGTACAAAAAAGACCATGCTTATTCCATCCGCATTTTTGAATATATTTTGAGTTTCTAACATTAAAATATAAGTAATTGAATGAAAATATTATCTTTATTTTTTGGTCATTTTCTTAGAAGATATCGTTAATTATAATTAATGAATATTGATATAAAAATATCTATTAAATAGAATATTTAAAATATATTATATTTTATAAATATATTGTTTTTATTTCTTTTTTGAAATTTATTTATAAACTTATTTTTTTATATATATTTTTTTTTAATTCATAAGTGATTTTATATTAACTATTATAAAAAACATTTTTTAAATACAGTTTAAACCAATTCTTAAATATTACTAATGCTTAGATATTTTAACTTTAAAAATATATAAAATTTTTATAAAATTTTTCTTTTTTTATAAATGAATAAACATTATTTTTTTAAAAGAAATAAAATATAAAAAAATTACTTAAATTACATTTAAGATATACATTTTTTTTAATATAAATAAATGTTTTAATATAAAACTCTTTGAATTTTATTTAAACTTTATAATTTAATTGATATTTGTTTAGAAAAACAACAAATATATATTTTAAATCGTTAAATAGATTTATCAATTCATATGAGATTTTGATAAAAAAATTAAAATATCTGTATAAAGAACAAGAACTCTTTCATATCAAATAATTAACAAATATTTTGTTTAAAATAAATTAACTAAACTTAATATAAATATTATAATTTGTTAAAATAACATATATTTAATATAAAGTAATTATTTTTTTGATTTAACATATATAAACATTATTTTTATAACAATATACACAAATTTTAAAAATTTTAAATCCTTCATATAAAATATATAATTTTTCATAAAATTTAAATAATCACTTTTTAACTTTTTATATAACTTATCAACCAAAAATTCATTTAAACATTCATATCAAACAAAATATTAATAAATAACAATTAAAAATTTATATAAATTCTTTTTTATAAAATTAATTCTCTATAATTAATTCGTTCAAACTTCAAAAAGCAAAAATCCTTTAAAATCTAATTGTACAAAAAAACTAAATAAATATTTAGATTTATAAAAATTTTTATTTGAATATAAAGATTATTCATAGGAAGTTTCATAAGTTAAGAAGATAAATTAATTCCTTTATAAACATCAGAATTCATAATTTTATAATTAATATATTAAGAATGACTTCAAAATAAAATTTAAACATATTATAAAGAAATATAGACAAATTGATTTATAACTAAAAATATTGAGTAATTATGACAGATAAAAATGCATATATTCCGGTTATTTCTACTTTTAAAGATCCTAAACTACATATACCTAATCTGGAAGAAAAAAATATACCAAAAACTCTATTTAAATCATTAACTTCATGGAATATAAATATGGATTTGTTTAATGTATCATCTATTTTTAAAAACAAAGTCAAATGGGATTCTGAATCTTTCAAAAGAAATAATTTTGATTGGAAAGTCGATTTTTATTCAAGGTAAAAATCATTTTCTCAAAATATATTATATTCCAATTAAAAGCAAATAACTAATACAGCATTTATGAATACAGAGAAAATAAAGATAAAAAAGTTTATAAACCAATACAATGCAAAATACATTATCTCAGAAATATAAATAATAATTTCAAATTCAAAGATTTTCTCATTTCTACCAACAATAATATGAAAATTAAAAATTATATAATATTTTTTAATAATACGCTTATTCGATCACCTCCTCTCTCTCAAATTTCAATTAACCATCAAAGATTAGCTCATTATGAATATCTTACAACTTTTCAAAAAAATATTAAACTTTTACCTTCTTCTCAAGAAAAATATGAAATTAAATCACCTAAATCTATATCTCAAAAAAAAGTATTTAATTCTTCATTATCTCCAATAGCTCGTAATCCATTTCCTCTAACAATAATCGGGAAAAGTGTTATTTCTGGTCTTTCATCTGATATTACTCTCCTCAGAATTTGTTTTCGTGTAGGTGAAGCTCTTAAAATTTTTAATCTTCAACAAAACTCCATGATTTTATATCTCATTGAATTTTTCGGTAACTTCTAATTCTATTTTTATTTCTTTGTAATATAAATAGGAATTATAAAAGAATCTATTAAAAAAGAAAAATCTTTCACATATATCGTTGGAGATTTATTCCATCCTTTGAAAGGTCCTTATATTTATGCAACATACTATGGTGACCAAACTATGTTTACGTTTCAAAATGGAGAAATAGTAAGAATTTTAGGAATATTTAAAAAAAAAAAAGAAATAAAAAATGAATTAAAAATTATAAAAATCAACTCAATCACATGGGAAGAGATTCAATCCATTAAAGAAACAATAAAATAACTAATATCCTATTTTTATTATTTGAGTAGTACAATTTGAATTCTTGATTCTAATATTTAGAATGCATAATTCCTAATAAACACTAAAACTATATCATATTTTCAAATACTTTATGACTAAATTCAAATATATAAAAAATTAAATATATAAATATTTTACTTTTATATCAAAAGTTTTATCATAACTATTGATTATTTTATGTATTTATATAATTATCTTAACTAATATTCAGAATTATCTGGATATAAACACCTTATAATTTACATTTAATAGCTTAATATTAATTGTATTGAGGCTTATATTTCTTATCATCTAAAAGTATAAATACAACTGTAAACTATTAAAAATTAAGTCAACTATTTAGAGAATCAAAATTATTCCCCTGAAACATAATCAGCTGAGTTAGAACTCTGAGAACTATTTAAACTTGAATCTTTCTTATGAGTAAAATCTAGTAATTTATTAATATCAAATTTTACATTAGTCAGATTCACTACTATTAATTGAATCATGAGCATTATACTCCTTATCCTCAAAAATCAATTTCCTAAATTCCTTTTCCAAATCTAAAGTTCTTTCTAAATCTGGAAAAAAATCGGTATCCTTTATAGATGTTACAACCAAATCTGCAAGTTTATGCCTTTCTTTCTGCTCTAAATATTGTTTCCACAGCTTTAAAACTCTTTCCATTTGACTGTATAAAAAATTAAAAAAATAACAAAAATAACAAAAACAACCTCGGAGCATATGTTCGAGCAAAAAAACATGCTTCTGGGAATCTTTTTGTATTCAAAAAGATATCCGTGCAGCCATCAATATCCCTAATTTGTAATAAAGCAATAAATGCAATATTATTTTGTCCAGAATCTAAAGCATCTTTAGCAAGCATTTTCATTTTTTCGACATTTCCAGCTGAAGAATATAACATAAGCAAACTTCCAAAATCTTTTGCTTTTATATAACATTCCTCAGCAAGGGACAAATCCCAAACAGACAAAGAAACATCCCCTATAGTTTTCCATTTAGACTCCATGTTCATTTTATTGGCAACTTCAACAGCAATATCAAGTTTATGCAATTGAATAGCTAAGTCAAAACGCTGTTCTAAATCCGTTGTAATATTCAATGCTAAATCCTTATATCCTAAAAGAAAGTTAGTCATAAAACAATTTCATAAAGAACCTATTAAAACCCTGTCCATCTAAAAATCTTGCTATTTTAGCTATTTGATTTTGAGGTATGCTCGACAAAAGCTTCTCAGCTTGATCCATATCACCACGCAGTACTAATGTTTGATATTCCACAACAGATAATGATAGTTCATACGGAATAATATGAATATCCTTGTCAATAAAGTAAAGTTTTCCATCACGGGGAATGTAACCTAAAATATAGACATTGCTATCAAAATGACTAACAGTATATACTTGATTTCCAACTAAATAGTTTACCCTGTTCATTGAATTAGAATAAATAAAACAGTCACCAACCCATATTCCGCTTTTGATACTAGAATATAATTATAAAATATCCATTAATAAAATACAATTACCATTCAGAAACATCAGCAATTACTTCAAACGCGTCTTCAAGTCCTTCGTCAGGATTAATATTCCCAGTCTCAATCGCATTAATATAAACTTCACAATTAAACTTCAACACATAAAAAATATCATCACATGCAAGAGTAAGCAATGTTCCAAGTTCAGACCAATATATCTAATAAAATTTATTACTCCATTATTTTCTTAAAAAATGTTTTTACTTCATTCGGAGAAACATCAATTTTTCTAATAAAATTGTAAGTTTCCCAATCATAAAATGCAAGAAATCCATGTCCTTTAATTCCAAGAAGTTTCCCTCCAAAAATACCATCAGATAAAAACTCACATTGGAAAGGATTTGCTCTTTCTTTAAAATTCCTATATATACGAACACTTGTTGAAGATTCTCTTATAGCATACTCATTAGAGTCGTATGCCCATACAAAATTAAGTGCAGATCCAAATGCTTTATTCCTCCATGCAAGTGCTGTATAAATAATATATTCACCATCCCCACAAACAACCACGAAACGACCATTGGGAGAATGTTGTAAAGATTGTGGATAAATTTCACAAGAACCTAAATAACGTGGAATAAGAGTAAGTCTTAAACCATCCTTAACTTCTTTATCTACTATGTTATTTTCCTTATCATAAATTTTTTTTTCTATATTTACCATTATTAGGCTTAATAACAGATGAATAAACATCATTATGTTTTGCCCATATAATTTTTCCTGAATTATCCATACTTGCAGCTGGTTGTTCACCCCCTATCTTTAAAACAACTAAACCTTCATCATAACCAATAGCAACAAAGTTACTTCCTTTAAGATGACCTATACACCAAGCTCTTTCAAGCCCATAATTAAAGGTTTGTTCAAGTTTATATATACTAGAGTTCCAAACCCTAATAGTCCCATCCTCTGAGCCACTAATAATAATTGGAAGCTCTGGATAAAAGTAAGCAAAAGAAACATTTTCTAAATGTCCCTCTAAAGTTTGAACACATGATTTCGTTTGATAATCCCATATCTTAATCATATGATCATCACCAGCAGTAATAAGAAAAGGCTTATCACCAGAATGATAATAGTCCACATAATTGATGCCTCTTTCGCCCACATCAAGTGTATAGTTGGGTGATGATGATCCTAAAGACCATACTTTAACTGTTCGATCTAAATTACATGAAGCAAACGTATTTGTATCTTTAGGATTAATTGCTAAAGCCATTACATAATGTCCATGACCCTCAAATACCTTAAATAAAAAAATTAAATGAATAATTCTATATATTCATAAATATAATACCCTTAAACATTTCCAAGAATTTTCCCAATCCCAGAGTCGAATTAACATATCATCTCCTCCTGTAAGGACAAATGGTTGCGTAGGATGAACAGCAATACATCGTATATAATCACTATGTGCCTCAATCTGATTAACTTTCTCCAACGTGTTATAATTATAAATCCGAAGTTGAAAATCGTCTGCTCCACATACAAACCAATTTTTTTTAGCAATAAACCTAACTGCACGTATAGGAACCGTTGAAACCTCAAAGGTTCTAATATTTACCTAGTCAATTTCATTCAATCCCTGAAAATTGAAAAAAAAAATATCATCATAAAATATTTACCGAAATCTCATAATTCCATATAGTAACTTTCCCATTGTATAAAGAAGTGATAATCCAAGGTTCTAATGGGTGAAAATCAATCGATTTTACACGTTCAGTATGTTCAAGCATTGTTTTTTCCAACATAAACATCATTTTTGTTTTTTTATTATTTTTTTAAAAAAAATCTTCAAAATTCAGCCAATTTTTCTGAAAAAAAAACCTATAATTACCTTAGAAAATACTCTTCTTTTTAAGAGAAAATATAATCTTTAATTCAAAAAATCTTATTACTTTTATTAAAAAAATATCTTTAAAATTTTAATCATTTTTAACACTCGAAAATGAACGTTAAATGAAGTTTTTTAAAGCAAGGAATTTAAGAATTTTAAAAAAGATATAAATAAATAAGACATAATTTTAGTAAGAAACATTTCCTTAATACAAAATTGAAAGATTAAGAAATGTATTTTTATATATTTTATTAAGAATTAAATATGTCATAAATAAATTATTTTTAGAGAAAAAGTAAGTGAAAACTTTTTTTTTAATATTTATAACTAATTTTGCTGTATTTATTTAGTATAATTATAATTATTATAAATTTGATTTCATTATATTTTTCTTTTACATCATAAACACTTAAAAATCAATATTTATTCAAAGTTCATTTTTTTTATATATTATCTTTTAATACGCTAAAGAAATACATTTCTGCTAACTGAATCATTAATTTTTATTGAAAGAAGTCTCTAGGAAGTTTATTTTCAATTATTATTTTTTCAAAAAAAACAAACATTTTTGAAAAATCTTACAAATATCAAAATTAATTACAACTGAATACATAATGGATTCATCTTCTCCTAAAGATTCCAATACACATATAGACTCTCCAAATAATTTTTATAAAAATTCAATTGATGAATCTAGCATCATATCAAATGAAACAGATTCACTTGTTGATGCGTTTTTAAACATATCTTTAAAAAACACAGAAACAAATACATCTGATGAAACTTGTGATCAAGGAAATCAAGAGAATTTTTTTACATCGGGAACAATACCTTTAAAAATTCAGCCTTTTGATATCATTTTACCAGTTCAAAAAAAAGAATCAAAAATATTTCATACACTTGTAATTTTACACGAAAGCTGCATGAAACATGAGTTTGAAAGAAATAAGCATGACCTAAAATACATAGTTGAACGACCTAGAAGATATAGGGCTGCATTAATTGGTTTTTATATTCTATATATACATAAAAGTATATTAACTCTGAATATAGGAACATTATCTGCAAAAGCTTATTTTGACCTTATTCCAGAATTTAATTCATTCGATATTTATCAGTCAACGAGATTTGTACCTATTATAAATAATCCTGTTATTGAATTTATACATGGAAAAAGTTGGCCTCTAGAACTTTACGAGCTTTGTAAAAATGCACAAAAAGCAATTGTAGACGGGAAAAGTGAAATTCCAGAGGATAAATACCATTCTGGTGATCTTTATCTTGGGCATACATCTCTTGAAGCATTTGAAGGTTGTTTAGGTGCCATATATGATGGAATAGACTCAACTTTCTCTGAAAATTCTCATGTTAAAAATGTTCATGTCCTCCTTAGACCTCCTGGTATTTTATATCTTTCTTTAATTTTTTTTCTTAAAGAGACAGGTCATCATTGTTCCAAAGAAATCCCTTCCGGATTTTGTCTTTTAAATAATGCGCTTATTGGTGTATCTTATGCTCATAAAACATATGGAATTACCCATTTTGCAATCTTAGATTTCGATCTTCATCATGGAGATGGCTCTCAGGAAATTTCATGGAGGATTAATCAAGAAAAGAATCTCAATGTAGGGTATTTTTCTTTACATGATATTTATTCTTTCCCATGTGAAGGCACATCCCCAATTATACAGTCTAAAATAAAAGATGCAAGTATATGCATTATGAATCATAATCAAGCTATTTGGAATATTCATATAGAAAAATACGATACTTATGAACACTTTCAAGACATATACAACAATTCTTATATAAAACTACTAACGAAGGCAGATGAGTTTTTTAAAAATAGTAGGGCACCACCCGAAAAGTGTCTTTTAATTATTAGTGCAGGATTTGATGGCTCGGAATTTGAAAGTGAGCATATGCAGAGACATGGATACCATTTACCAGCATCGTTTTATTGGAAATTTTGTAAAGATGCAGTAGAATTATCTAAAAAAAGATGTTGTTCTCGTATTTTTAGTGTTATGGAAGGAGGATATTCTAACAGAGCTATTGCTTCTGGAACTTTTACATTATTATGCGGGTTAACAGGTGTTAACGAAAAGGATATAAATCTATGTGAATCTTTATGGAGAATGGACCATTTTTCCTATATAGACAGAGCAATTTCTAAAGGAACAATATCTCGATTACCAAAAACTTTATTATATGATCAACAAATTCATTGGATAAAAAATATTATAAAAATGTCACAGCAATATCCATCAATTTTTGATCCAAAAAATGATCTTATTACAGTATCAGAAGATAGAATGACACTTAGAGAGCGAAAAAAACCTATTGATTCCACATTCACTTCACTTATTAACGATATTGAAAAAATAAAAATTAACAAAACTATAAAATCTTTATTCATTAAAAATGAACATACCCAAAATCTTAATAATTTAGCTACACCATAATTCTAATATTTATTTATTATATTTCATCTTTAAATAAAAAGTTTATAAGAAAATCATTTTTCATTTTTTATATTTTAAAATCATTTTCATTACTTTTTATTTCTTAATTTCTTCATAGCAATTTCAATTGTTTCCTATTTTTTATAAAATTATTTTTTTTCTTACATTTTTATCATTCATTCAAATATATCTTTCATATAACAGCATTTTAAATAATATCGAAGCATTTCGCGTACCAATCTCTACGTAAAATAAAACAAAAAATGGATTAAATGGATAAATTAATATAATTTCGGGGGTTTTATTATGAAAAATGAAATTCTAGATAATGATTTTTAGCTAAACGTTTTTTTTCCAGTTAGAATTGATGAAAAAATGAGCAAAAAAAATAGCATTTAGTAATATAAGATGGTTGAATATAAAAGTACAGAAAGACAGCCGCTTATTGCGCGTTCTATGAACCTTCCATTAAATATTGTATCTCAACAATGTCCTCAAAACTCAGAAAACGAAATTTCCCCGATTTTAAAACGAGTTCTTATTGAATCACCAATTCAAAAAATTACAGAAATTGATACAATATCAGCCCGAAAAGCAATTAAACGTACAAAACATGAGCCTATTATGAAACTTAAAACATTTAACCAAGCACATTCAATACCTACAGAATCATGGAAAGTGCCATCCGTAGAAGAAACGAATGAAAAAGTCAGGGAATGGCAAAGACAATATCGCAAAGCATTTCCAAGTTTTAGGTTTTATTTTGATTCAATTGATCAGAATATGAAGCATAAAATTACTAAACAAATCAATAAATTGGGCGGTGTAGGAAATAAATATGAAAATTCGTTTATTAATAATATAGATGGTAGATGCATTTTTTTCAAAAAATATTACACATGTTATAACAACCCGACCAATCCCTGATTTTACAAATATTTCTCTTCAGCTAGGTTGCATTTAAACATAAAATATGCTTGTTAATTTTTAATTAGCGCAAAAATCTATTTCAAATACTGACATTACATTTACTATACCTTCTATATCTCAAAATAGGTCCCGAAAATTTTTTGGATTTAATGGCTTTTTAAAAGATTCATGTGTATCTGGGTATGTTGTAAAATAAATCTGTCATTCTTTTTCCAATTGCTTAGGAAATCTAATCAAGAAGAACTATTAAAAAATGATGTTTTAATCAAAGCTCATGAATATGGAATGAAAATATGGTCTTTTGATAGTAAGTATTATTATTTATGGTAAATAATTTTAATTATTATATTAGAATTTGTAAACAGAATTTTGCGTTCACTTCTTGATCCATCATTAACACCTAATCAACCGAAGCTTTCTCATCTTCTTTATGATGAAAAAGTGAATGGAACTCGGGAAAGAGATCGGACAGCACCACGCGAAGATTATGTTTATTTTAAAGGACCTTATCTTTTTGTTCGTGACATATCTAATATTTATCGTCCTATTATAATAAAGGAATGGCCCAAACCACCTAATGGCAAAGTTTCAGAAGGTGAGTGGCCTCAATTTAGGGTTACTGATTTTGGGCATTGTCCATTTGTCCGTGATAATTCTCGAAAATCTCAGTGTTCTTCATCTTTACCAAAACATGAAGTATTAAAAGAATTAAAAAATATCCCTGAAACATCCAGGAATCTTAAAGAAATTCTTTTTCATCGCCTAAAAGATAACTCTTATGGAATTTATAATCAAGTTCAATCTATGCATTGCCAAGCAGATATGAATGCATCTGGAATTATGCAATCAAATCTTACATCAACTATACGTTCTCAGACATCTACAAATACTAGGAGCGGGGGAATGGCAGAGCCTATTACAGTAGCTCCAAGTAAATCAGTAGATGATCTTAAAAGGAAAGTTTTTATTCAAGTCCAACAACGACGGTCTATTCAAGAAAATATGAATACATTTCAGCAATCTCAGATTGATCCTACAGATAAAAAAAAGGTTAAAATAGAAAACAAACCGGGATATTGTGAAAATTGTAGGGAAAAATTTGAAGATTTTGATCAGGTAATTAAATTATATTTAATTATAACATTTTTTTATTTTTAAGCATATAAATTCACGACGTCATATCAAATATGCTATTAATGATGAAAATTTTGCAGAATTAGATGAATTGCTTTCTAGTTTAAAAAGGAAACGACTTCCATGGATTATTGAGGCCTAATTATTCATTATTTATTCTTAAATATATACCGTTTGTTTTTAGTTAATATTTTTGTTATACAGTTGGGTTTCTTTTTAAAAATACTTTTAAAAGTTTTAATAACGTTTATTTCTCGATATAAAAAGAAAATAATAACATTATAGCACTCAGTTTATATAATTTGTTTAAATGTATATAATTCATTAATTTTATAAATATATTAATGATCACTTTATATTTTATAATATGGGGAGATCTTTAATCTTTTCATTGAAAATTCTAATTTAAAAAAATAATAAAATATATGATTATTTTTTATTTTAAACATATAATTCCTATAGTTTTATAATAAATTATATCTTTTTATATATTTCATTTTATGTTAACTTGTGCTAAGTCTTATGACGATTTAAGATATTTTAAGATTAAACTTTAAATATAAAATTTACAAAATTTAGATAATTTTAAATATTAAAACATATAAAAAAAGAGTAAATATCTTTTTATGTGAAAAAATATTTTAATAAGGTATTATGAAGTCTTAAATTTAAAAAAAATCAATAAATTTTCTTATAAGTTATTAAAAAATTATTATTAATATTTAAATAATTTAAAATCAAGAAATTTACCTTATTTAAAGGTAAATTTGTGTTCAACTAATATGCAGAAAAATTATGATATGAATGGTAATTATTAGATTTTTATGAATAAAATATAATAATAAAATTTAAGCCGAAAATTTTAATTACTTATCAGTAAAAAATATAAACAATGATGCAACATCCAATTATCCTATTCTTAGTTTTAACTCTGAGGAATCTTTTCCATCTCTTAAATCATCTATAGCTACTTCAAAGAATTTTAAAGAAACAAAGGATTCAGAAACTTTAAAGGATAATGATAAAATTAAAAAAAAAAATCATTTAAAAATAGCTCCTTTAATTAAAACAACAGTGGAAACAATCCGTCTTGAAGCTAATCAACAAATGCCATTAAAGGAGTTTGGAAGTAAATCAGGTGCAAGTGAAATTGCTCGTCAAATTATGGAAGAAACTCATACACACATTGATATGTCTACCGCTCGGAAAACAGGAATAACAACATTTTTAATTCGTGGAAAACCTGATGATATTCATCGAGCTCATAGGATGTTGATGAAAGAGTTAACTCAAAAAGTATGTTAAAAAGATATTTTTCTATTATTCTAAAATTTAAAGGTCACTGTAAAATTATTAATTCCCGTAAATACACTTGGTTCTATTATTGGTACTCGAGGGAAAGTTTTAAACAGTATTATTGAGAAATCAGGAGCTAAAATACAGCTTCCAAAGCGTAATATCACAAAAAATTTATCTGATAAAAATTCAAATGATAAATCTAATAATGAAATGATAGAAATAATTATTAGTGGAGATGCTGAAGGAGCTGAATCAGCAAAAAAGGAGATAGAAACAATTGTAGAAGAAAAAGTATTTTTCTCTTTTTTTTTTCTAAACTATTATATAACATTTTAGACGTCTCATATAACTTTAAAAATTACTTCTATAAATCCAGAATTCTATGGTTTAATATCTAGTTCAAATAATTTGAAAATTCAAAAATTAACTGAGAAAAAGGATCTTAAAATCGATATTCCTTCTCCTTATTTAATAACTATTAATGAAAAACCAAAACCCATCATAATTAGTGGCGAGAAAAAACTTGTTAATACTGTAAAAACGGATATTGAGGTTTTATATACTGAACTTCAATGCACAACTGTACAGGCTTCTATTGTTGTTGCAAAAAAACTGCATAAATATCTTGATGATGAATTATTACAGGATATTTTATCTCAACTACAATGTTCTGTAATAATCCCTCCTTATTCCTCATCTTCTGAAAATATACTAATCCGTGGTCTTCCTTTATTTATTGGACAAAGTATTCAAGTTATTATGGATAAAGTTAAATCTAAACATATGGATTCATTGGATATTTTTAATTCTCAATCTTTAACTGTTGATAATATTCTTTATGTTAGAGATATTACAAGATATTTTCTCAAAAAAAAGGAGATTATACGCATAGAAAAAGAGTACCAAGTACAGATTACATTTCCTGCTTTAGATATGTTGTTAAAACAGGATCCAAGTTCTTTTATATACGAATTTATCGGTAATAGCGTAGAAGATGTTAAAAATGCCAAAAAAGATCTAATGAATCTTTTCAATTTATACCCTCCATATAGGATTTCTAGACTAAATCTTGATCCATTATTACATTGTCATTTAATTGGTCAAAAAGGTAGAAATTTACAAAAAATAAGAGAGCAATACTTTGTAGATGTTCTTTTTTCAGATGAAGACTCTTTTAATTCAGAAATTGTTCTTATTTATGAAGGAAAAGCTGGAGAAGATTTGCTTCCTGCAAATAAGATTCAGTTAGTACTTAATGATGTTGCAGAACTGCTTAAAAAGACTGCAGCAGAAATGGCGGATATCATTTCCCGTGATATTCATGTTCCTGATAAATATCATAAATATATACTAGGACCTAAGGGTTCAACATTGAATTCTATTATAAAAAATTTAAATTCAATAGTTAAAGTTAAATTTTCGACTGGTAAAAAGAAAGAAAATGATAATATTATTATAGATGAAAATATGATTAATATAAGAGGAGTATCATTTGGTGTAGAACATGTTATTAAGGAAATTGAGAAAATTGTAGAGGATTTAAAACTTCAAGAATCTAATTTATATTCAGTAACTTTTGATTTTCCACAGAAATTTCTAAAAAACTTAGTTGGTAAGGGTGGTAGCAATATTATGAAAATAAAAGAAGAATTGGACGTTAAAATTGATTTTGAAGAAGCAAAAATTATTGTTCAAGGATCTAGAAAAAATGTTGAAGAAGCAAAATTACGTATTGAAGCTTTTGCAAAAAAAATGGAAGATCAAGTAGTTCTTTATTTATCTGTTCCAGTAAAACATCATGGTAGTCTTATCGGTCAAAAAGGAAAATTTGTAAAACGACTTGAAGAAAAATATCAAGTTAAAATTAATTTCCCTCGTGAAAATTTGGAGAATGATACTGATGATAAGAAATCAAACATGAAAAATGAAGTTACAATTCGTGGAGATAAAACTGGTACAGCATTAGCGAAGTTGGAATTATTAGATCTTCTGAATTATGAAAAAGAGCACGGAAATACAACTACTTTTACAATTCCTATGTCTGCTATTGCTCAAATTGTTGGTAAAGCAGGAAATAATATTAATAATTTGAAAAATGAAACTAAAACTCGTATTGAAATTGAAAAATCTTCACCTGATGATCCATCTTCTATGGCTACTATTTTTATTCAGGGTACTAAAGAAGGAATAGAAAAAGCCAAAAAATCTATTCTCAATACTGTTAAAACAGTTGAACAACAAGTTACCCATAGCATTTTTGTTGACAGGAAATATCATCGTGCCCTTATAGGTCCTGGAGGAAGTACTTTACGTGATATTATAGCTGATTCAGGTGCTGTTAGTGATCGTTCCCAATTCTCAAAGATAATTCAATTTCCAAAGACAGAAAAGATGTCTGATGAGATTATAATTAATGGTAACAAAGAATTAGTAGATAAGATTGTAGAAAAAATCAACTCTATAGTAAAAGAAATTGAAGAAAAAACAACTCTTATAGTATCTATACCATTATCAAAAATGAAAACAATAATTGGTAAGGAAGGGAATCTGCTAAAAGAACTTGAAACAAAATTTTCTGTTATGATTAAAGTTCCTAGAAGACCAATAGATAACACAAAGGAAAATGTTGAAATAAAAGTTATAGGAAAAAAAGAACAAGTAGAAAAGGCAGTAGCAGAAATAAATAATTTTACAAACACTCAAGATTCATATGTAATCAATATCCCGTTAAAATGTCATCTGTATATTTCTGAAAATGGTGCTTTTGCTCGTCGTATGAAAGCATTGCATGGTGTTATACTAGAATATCATGGTCATTTGGTACCAAAAGAGCAAAAGAATGAAATAGAGAATCTTGATATAAAAGTTGCAGAGACTGGCTATAAATATTCATGGAGTACTGTTATAGATCAGGAAAATGACAAAGAAATTTCATGGACATTAAAAGGAAAAGCGGAAAAAATAGAACGTGTCAAAGATATTATTAATAAAATGCTTGAACAAATGAAACAATGTACAGCGACAGGTTACCTTAAAATACCTTCAAGCTATCATGGTATAATTATAGGACAAGGTGGATCCAGAATATCTCAAATAAAAAATGAAACAGGATGTTATATTAATGTTCCTCGTATAAACAATGGAGATCTTATTACTTTAAGAGGAACATTAGACGGTCTTGAAAAAGCACGAGCAATGATTATAGATACTCTTAACTTTGTAAATAGTAAAAATATATAGATATAGTTACAAATATTTTTAAATACATTAATTCGATTATTTTTTACTTTCAAAAATATGGAAAATCAACACGTTTTAAACATTTCTAATGAACAAGATAACCAAGAAATGGCTTTTATTCAAAGAATGAGAACATTGAAATTCTATAAATTTATTTCAAGATCATATAAACCCGCTACTTTTTATCTTTGGAATAAGTTTTTTAAGTCAAAATAAAGATAATTAAAATAATATCTTTTATAGAACATATATGAATGTTTCTTCTTTTTTAGGAACAGATGCTCTTGAAACTAAATTTTATGTTAAAGATTTACAAACGGATTGGGGAATACATAAACAAGTAGTAATTCGTTCTGGAGATACTATTTGGATCAAAATTCCTCTTGAATTATTAGAAGAGGGCGAAATTTGAAAAAACTAAATAAAGATATTTCTTTTTATCAAACTTCCATGTTTTATATATTTAAAAACATGAAATAACTTTATTTTCATAAAACTTATAATTTATTTAATTTTCATAGAAATTATATATGAAAATACATTATATTCATAAGAAAAACATGGAAAACATGATTTTATTGATTTTTTTATAAAAATAGGATTTTTTATCTTATTATACTATATAATATTATAAATATACAAATGGTTTGTATTTTTTCAGTTAAATAAACAGGTATTCTTTCTCAAAAATCTACATGAAGTTATCAAAAATTATAAAATTATTTAAAAGAATTATCTTTTTATCATTTTCTGTAAAACATGCATACAAAACTCTAAACTTCATTTTCTTTTTGAAAATCTTAATCCTTTATTACCTTTAAAATTAATAGGAATACTATTTATACAATGCTTATTTAATTAGATTCTTTTTTTTATAAAGAAATCTTATCCATTCATTTATAAGTATAATAAATTTTTTATTTAGATACTTTACTAATAATTTTTTAAGAAATAAAACATAAACAGTCTCTTGAAATATAGTTTATTTAATATTGAGGGATATGAAATGCAATTTGGATTTCTTTAAATTTTTATTAGAATTTTTATAACTGATTTTTATTTTCATCTTGTTATTAAAAAATAAGATATTAATTTATCAAGATTTTTTATAAATTTATAAAATATTGCTATTTTTATGCATCAAACCTTCATTTTATTAAAAATGATCTATCTATTACTCAAATTTAAACTTAATTTTTATTTTATACAAAAGTATATTACAAACAAGACACATACTCATATTATTTAAAGAATATTAAGTATTATATATATTTAACCTACATAATTCTTCATTTTTTTAAATAAACTCATATTTCTTTAGAAAAAAAAGATTTTTTTTTAAAAGAAATTTAACTAATAAATAAT